>CM031239.1:182366679-182701679 GCA_018340775.1 Taxus wallichiana var. yunnanensis
GTTAGAGTGGTTAAATCTAGGCGGGTATATGAATTACCCCTATTTCCTTGCCTTTGCATAATTTTATCATTGTTTCAACAAAGATAATAAGGGTGAAAAAACATGCCGTTACAAATTCATATAGGTCTACCTTTCCACAAACCTTCTCTCAAATCCCTAGCCTTAGACATTAATGGCCGGGAAGCCAATGAGGAACTTTCCACAACATCGTGCGCATGATGATTCATGAGCCAACCAAATCCAATAACGACCTAGTGTAATTACACGAGATTTATTGTGGAGTATATTCAAGCGGTTCCCCAAAAGGTTTTCATAATATATGCATTAACCCTAGGCCTACCAACTAAGTTGATATAGGCTTCCCCCGATGACCCACTCAATAACCTCTAAATCCTACAATAATCCCACCACGAAGATAGAATTCAACCGCATCTTGGTAATCTTAGTGTAAAATGTAATCTCATGATCAATACCTAAAAATTGCAAGAAAGGATATAGGGGATCTCCATGATCAATGACATGCCACTAGATTCATAGAGAGGATGGGAGGAAAAGAGAAGGAAGACCCTTAAAAATAAAACAAACTCTCACACACTTAGATTTAAATATCACACTAAGTGATCTTTCAATCTTCATTAATGAGATTGGAAAGTCCCCGCCAATCCATATAATGATTACCAATATTTTCCCCCTCAAATTGCTTGATTCCAAAGTTAGCTGGGAAATCAACCTCTTTTTTTTTTTCCCTGTAGTTATGTGTGATATACTAATCTCGGAAAGAAGAAATCCAATGTAGTACCTTTCTCAAAACATATTAATTTTCCATGAAAGAGAATTCATATTAATGACAACATTAACAATGATTTGAGAATCACATTCAATTTTTTAGGTTGTAAAGATCTAAATCTACAACCAATTTCAAGCCTCTTTCCAGGGCTTGAATTTCTGCTAGGTAACTAGTCCCCTTTTGAAGTTTAAAGGAAGTAACAATAAAAATATCCCCCTTGTCATTTCTTATAATACAACCAACACTAGATAGGATTGAGTTTCCTCTGAGGCACCATCAAAGTTAAGATTATAAAATACAGGAGGGGGAGGGACCCAAACAACTAACCTCCTGAGCACTTTCCCAGGGATAATCTGCACCATGGAACCATAAGAAGGTTTAATGATCTTTGGCCATTTTTTGAATCTCTCGATAACAAAAGGAGAAAGAGATACCTCTTTTCTAATGGATGGAGACATTTTATGAGATGGAAGATTTAAGTCTATTCAAGTTTGATTTAATTGAACTGACTTCCTCCCTAAAAATTATCTTATTTATCTCCCACCAGATGTGCCAAATTAGAAGATAAGGAATGTAACCACAAATGAAAACAAAATCATATTTAGATCTTACCCTAAGCCATGCAAGAAGAACCACATAGAGTCCTGGGTTAGACCCATGGAAGATTCAATCTAGCACATAACCAATTGCAACACTTTACAACAAAAGAGTAGTGAACCAATAGATGGTACAAGTCCTCCTCATCTGTATAACAAAGAACATACCTAGTGGGACCAACCTTTCCCTTAATATACTTCCTCTTCTAAGTTAGGATTCTACCCTTAGAAGCCTACCATGAAAAGGCTCCAGCCCTTGGGGGCATAATTTGGACCAGAAATCACACCAATCCTTTTCATTGAACCCATCATTAATTACCAGTTTCCTATAACCTTTCTGAGCAGAATATAAAAGAAAATTTTCAGCAATCCATATAATCTTATCACCATATGAGGATAGGAAATTTTTCTCTTGGAAAATTCCTCTTTAAGAAGGGATTTAGATTCTTTAGATGTAGGGATATCGTCCAAATACTTCCACACAAAGGAGGGAGAGAGATGAGAGACTCTGTGACCTTTTTGATAACTTTGGAGCCCCATATGGGAATAAGAAGTCTTTTAAAATCTTGGAGGCCAAGTACATCACCAAGATCCATAAGCCCATTCCAGGAATCCTCCCAAAAGCTAGCCAATTCCTTGTTCCCAATAAGCCATGATACAATTTTTTTAAATAATTATCTGCAGGATAAGATAAAATTCCAAATATGTGAACCTTTTAGAGGGTTCTAAATTCGATAAGAGCCTCAAGAAGAGGATCCCCAAGATATTTTTTTCCATAATTTTTCCAAACGTACAATTGGGATTAAAGAGAATACACCATACCATTTTAGCCACCAAATCTAAGTTCTATTTTTCTAGGTCCATGATACCAACCGATGAACCCCATTTTGTGATGTTTAAGCCATGTATAGCCTTATACCATTTTGATATCATAGTGCACGATGAACAATGTTAAATTATTATATTTAAATACTTTACTATGATTTTGAAGGAATTATTGTGCATATGTTTTGTTATTTTTACTTTGTTAATTCTTCTTTAGAAATGGCTTAAATAGATCTATTGTGAAACATTAACTACACTTTTGAAAGAGTATGTGTTGAGTTATCACAGGAGTGCAAGACTTAATTCATGCACCAGCCCAAGAATCTAGTTAATGTGTTGGTGCATGACTTGCCTTGGTGTAGGACTCACCTCCGATTTAATAGGAACTTAGAAGACCACATCCAGATCATCCAGGTCATCAACCATGATTTACCAAAGCAAGAAGTTTACACATACATGCAGATCATTCAAATTATTGAATCACAGCTAGCAACACCATATCTTGGACATAAGTGGCACCATTTAATCAACAAACATTCCACCCAAATTTGAGGATGAAGTACTTTGAACTAAGATTTGTTATCACTAAAATTCTCTCAATTAGTTATGAGATGAAGAATCTTCCAGCAGTGATTGAATCCTTCAAAGGAGTCAATCATGGATTCCTCTTCAGTTGTCATGAATGATTCCAATTCAAACACTTTCGGGACTACCCCTTTCATTTATGTATTTCCTAAAATAGATAGCCATCACTTCAATTAGCATTTAGTTAAGTAGACTTAGTCATTTGGAATAACTAGTTCTCTCCTAACAAAACTAGAACATCTCTTGTATAAAAGAGATCATGTACTTAGATTTAGTGGTTCAATTATTAGTCATTTGATTCATTGTAAAAGTGCATTTTTAATTCAATAAAGATAATAGGTTCAGGGAAATTTTTTTTGTTTGAGTTCAAGTGTTAAACATGATCAAAGGTAAGGGGAAAGGGCCACTCCTAACCAATGAAAAAGGTGTTTACATTTATTTCCTTTCAGTCTTTGTGAATGCATTTATTGTTCCAAAATTTATTTCATTACTTTGATGCGCTTATGTTTTCATGGTCAGAATTTTCTAATCTTGTATTTTTTTTAGTTTTCCTTTCAATAATTTTTTCTTGTAATCACAATCAGTTCAACAATTTATTAGTTTTTTACTAAATTACGTACTACAATGTCATTCCTATTATTCCCTTTATTGCAAACAATGATGGACATCGCCTAGATTGACATAATAATATGATTAAAGTACAAGAATTAATGACACTTGTCACTTTTTGGAGTCATTTCAAAGGAATTCAAGGTGTTATCAAAGGTTAAGGTGCTAGCTAGAGGTGCTACTTGTTGTTTGGTAAGTTTCCATTCAGAAATCTCATTTCCATAACTCTTTCTTTTTAAAAGATCATAAGACCTTGTAGTGATAAAAAGAATCCTCTAAGTTTGAGTATGTGGAACACACATAATTAAGTTCAATACTAATAGTTAGGGAACCATTTTCAGTATGATAGGATTGTATGTTTAGACCTAGAGACCATAAAGGTAGATTCGTTAGATTAAATCCTCAAAACCCCCATAAAACCAATCTGTGGAACAACTTGTTGACCAAGGAAGAATGAATGATGAAGTACATAACCCCAATGGTGAAAACAATGAAAATCCTCCATTGGCAAGAAATTTACCTACCCTATTGAATTGGATCCTAATGAAGATGCTCATATGAAAAATATATCCCCATCAATTCTACCAACTTTCCGGGGATTAGTTTCAGAGGACCCTGACCAATTCCTTTTTGAGTTCAAGGTTTTATGCCAAACATATGACTACACTTTTGATAACCAAAAGCTTAAACTATTTCCCTCTACTCTAAAAGATGCAACTATGAGGTGGTTTATGGGTTTAAGCCCAAATTCCATTCATAACTAGGAAGAAATGGAACATGCCTTCCTGAAAAGTATCAAGATTACTTGTAGAGTGAGGGATAGGAAAGAAGAGCTCTTTTGAATTTAACAAAGGAAGATGAAAGTGTAGAAGATTACCTAGATCGGTTCCTTTTCCTTCACGAAGGTGTGGTACTGAACTTGGATATTAACCTACTTAAAAGCTTATTTCTTAAAGGGTTGGATGAAGACACACAAGAAGCTTTTAATTTAATGGGGAAGGGATACATGAACAAGTTAGAGTTCACATATATTATCGAATTCTATAGGAATTAATCTCAACTCACCCCAATCTGAGAAGACAAAAAGGAAAAATGGCCAATGGGGACCTATCCAAATTGAGGGAAGAAATTGCAAATTTGAGAACAGACCTCTGGTTTAACTCAATACAACTATGGATAGAGAAAAGGCTAGGAATACAGAGCCTTTGTTCATTTACTGCCCAAGATGTAGAGCTAAACATGGACTTAAGGATTGTCCTTTGGATAAGACATAAATTTGTCTTCTCTGTGAACTTAAGCATGCCACAGATCAATGTGGACTACTTCCCTTGCTAAAGAATCACCTAAAACAAAGCAACCAAGAGGAATCTGAGCTGAACTATATGGCTCAGAGGCAAGGAGGACAATTTCAAACCAATCAAAATCAGCCCTACATCCCAAAATCACAATGGACTCCAAATCAATGGAATGCACCATGGCCATATCCTCCACCTTGGGTTCAACAAGCCCCACAGGAATGGAGCCCATAGTGGAATGTCCCACCAAATTATTATCAACAACCTTGGGCTCCACATCCAAACATTCCACCATATCAACAATAATACCAACAATGGAATGCACCTCAAGGATTTGGGCAACAATACTATAATCAAAGAAAACCTCAAGGCCAACAAGCCTTGTTGACTGGACCCACCAATGCTGCCCAATCTGATAAACTTGCCCAACCATAGATACCTACACAAACTATGGCCAATCCTAAAAACGTGAGGTAGGGAAATCCAATGTATATTGTGGAATCCGATAGAAATCCCATAGTAAATTTGGTGGATTGCAAGAATATTTTTCTTGCGTTTAGGGAAGGTTGCCTCAAAACCTTCCTCTCTTGTGATAGAAGAAATTCTGAAGAAACAAAAAAACAAAAGAAATGCAACCTAGTCTTGTTGAAGAAACTCCTCAACCAAATAAAGACATTCCTTTTCCATCTAGGCTCTCCGAGAGACCAAATATTGCATTCCTTAATAAATCAGAGTCAGAATTGATACAAAGATTGAGGAAGTTAAGTATTGGCATTCCCTGTTGCAAGCTCTTAAGGAAATCCTTGAGTTAAACAAAACAATTAAAGAGCTTTGTTTCAAGGCTCCAGGAAGAAGGAAGAACCAACCTAAAACCATCCATGTTGATGGAAAGCTAGCTAGTATTTTGGAAGGGAATAATTCCCCATCCTAAGTACAAAGATCTTGGAATTCCTCTTGTAATAGTATGCATAGGAGAGGTCCAAATTCCTAACATTCTGATTGATCTAGGAGCTGCCATCAATGTTATGACAAATGATACTCTGTCCACATTAACACTGTCTAAACCACAATCCACATCTATAGTTTTGCGAGATGGAAAACAAGTGTGTGAAAAAACCCAAGGAATAATAGAAGACATTACCATTAAAATCAATCCACAGGACTATGCGGTAGACTTCATGATCATAAAAACAAATAATAGGAAAATTGGATACCCCATCATCTTAGGACACCCTTGGTTACCTACAATTGCCACCCTTATTGACTGCAGGATAGGGAATATGGTAATCACTAATGGGCAAGATTCAAAGAAATTGTCATTATACCCTGCTGCTAAACCATTTTCCATAGATAACAAACAAGGGTCTAAAGATGATTCTGACAATTCGATGATATCATCTCCTCTCTTTGCATGGTCGTAATTCAAGATCACTCAGATCAAATTCAATGTGAATACCATGAACATGGTGCCAAACATAGTTTGAGTCTGTACTAAATTTAACTCGAGTACCATGTTGAAACCTACGCTAATATATCTTCTAGTAGTGCACTATAACCGAAAAAATAGGACATGATCTCATGGATGAAGATAACAAGCCCATTATTTGTCCTTTTGCAAAACATATAGATATGACATAATCTATTTTCCAAAACATAACTTCTATTCACAGGTTGTTACCACATAGGTGTCCATTAAACACACTATTAAGAGAATACCCTATTGTAGATTCGATTCACCCTGATACCAAATAATTACCTATTCTTCTTGGCAAAACATTGATAATTAATAACTAGATGACTGATCAGGAAGAAAATACCTTGTTCAAACTCCTCTACTCTCATCCCCAAGATTTTTCTTGGGAATATAGTGACATGAAGGGTATTCACCCTGTATTTGTACACATCACATCTATACCACTGATTCCAGACTAGTCAGACAACCTCAAAGAAGAATAAACCCTGCTCTAAGAGATATTGTGAAAACTGAGATTGAGAAGCTTTTAAATGTAGGATTTATCTATCCAATCTTAGATAGTCAGTGGGTTTCTCCTTTGGTTATAGTTCCTAAAAAGAATGGGAAATGGAGATTTTGTGTGGACTATAGGGAATTGAACAAAGCCACTCATCAGATTACTTTCCATTACCTTTTATTGACCAGGTTTTAGAAAATCTCTCTGGTAAGAGGTACTTTTCATTCCTTGATGGATTTAGTGGATACAACCAGATAATAGTTGCCCTTAAAGATCAAGATAAAACAACTTTCACATGTCCTTGGGGACATTTTCTTATAGAGTGCTACCTTTTGGGTTATGTAATGCCCTTGCTACCTTTCAAAGAGCCATGCTGAAATATTTTCTGATCTCACCCATGATTGTGTAGAAATTTACATGGATGATTTCACGGTTTATGGAGCAACATTCCAAGAGGCATCAACAATCTGGATAAAGTCCTTGCTTGATGTGAAAAACATCAATTATCTTTGAATAATGAGAAATGCTTATTCATGATGGAACAAGGTATAGTGTTGGGCCATCATGTCTCAATAGAGGGAATTAAAGTTGACTCGAAAAAGTCAATATCATTGTAAAAATGCCATCACCTACAAACCAAACTGAAGTAAGAATATTTCTTGGTCATGTTAGTTACTATCGAAGGTTCATTTCAGATTTTAGTAAAATTGCTTCTCCATTATTTTCTCTTCTAACTAAGGATTCTAAATTTCAATGGACGAAGCATGTCAACAAGCTTTTGATGCAATCAAAGACAAGTTGATAAGCACACTAGTGTTGAGAGGTCCTAATTGGAAGCTACCCTTCCATATTCAAAAAATGTCTCAAATGAAGTAGTAGGTGTTATCTTGGGACAACAAGAGGAAGGAGAACCTATGCATGTCATTTACTACATTAGCAAAAATCTTTCCCTGTGAAAGAAACTACACAACAACTGAGAAGGAATTTCTAGTAGTAGTTTATGCAATCAACAAGTTTAGACATTATATTATAGGATATGAAGTGATTGTTCATACTGACCACTTTGTTATCAAATATCTAATGAATAAACCTTTAGTGCATGGTAGGATTGTAAGGTGGTTGTTGCTACTATAAGAGTTTAACATTAAAATCATTGAAAAACTAGGGAAATAAAATGTGGTAGCTGATTTTCTTTCCAGACTTACCACTTTAGAAGAAGATCAAGTCAATGATGACTTTCTAGATGAACATTTGTTTGCACTTTCCACTACCTCTCCTTGGTATGCAGATATGGCTAATTACTTAGCTACATGGAAGTTTCAAAAGTTTTTCACTCTCAAAGAAAGAAAAACCTAATTAAATATAATGTAATGTATACTTGGTTAAATGGAATTCTTTTCAATTATAGGCTTGATCATGTCTTACGCAGGTGTGTAGCTGAAAATGAAGTGTTTGACATACTTAGAGCATGCCATGATGAACCATCAAGAGGGAATTATTCAGATTCAAAGGACCATTCACAAAGTTCTTGGAGTTGGTTACTTTTGGCCTTCCTTGTTTAAGGATGTCAAAAAGTATGTGTGGAGGTGTGATCAATGCTAGAGAATGGGGAAACCAACGTTTACATCAGAAATGCCACTCCAGCCATAGGTTGTCTTAGAACCATTTAAAAATGGGGGCTGGATTTCATTGGACCCATGGACCCAACTTCCCAAGGAAAAGAATACATCCTAGTTTGTACTAATTATGTTACTAAGTGGGCTGAAGTTCAAGCATTGCCACATGCAAGGGATGAGAAAGTTGTAGACTTTATTTATGAGTATATCTTTCAAAGGTTTGGAGCACCAAGATCCATTGTGTCAGATCAAGGACCACAATTCATGTCAGGGGTAATAAGTTATTTTATAGAAACATATCAGTTGAAGCATAAGAAGTCATCTCCCTATCATCCACAATCTAATGGCCAAGTGGAAGTTACTAACAAGAGCTAGAGAACATACTAACTAAGACAATGGACATCTCAAGGAAGAATTGGGCTAAAAACTACCAAGAATCAGTATGGGATTATAACACTACTTGGAAAACAACAACGAGATTTACTCCCTATGAATTAGTCTATGGTAAGAAGCCAATTCTACCTATAGAATTTGAGATTCAAACCTTGAGGACAACAAATTAAAGTGGGCATTGATTTGACAGAAGCACAACATGCTAGAATTATTCAATTAAATGAACTAGATGAAATTAGACTTCAGAATTACATCATACTGAGATCATTCAACAACAGAGGCAACTCTGACATGATAAACAAATAAAACCAAGGAAATTTTAGGTAGGAGACTGGGCTTTGCTTTTTGATTCAAATTATAAGTACTTTAAAGGGAAATTACATATGAGATGGATGGATCTGTATTGAATTACAAAAGTATTTGACAATGGGACTGTCCAATTGGTTCTAATAGATGGAGAAAGGAAAGTAATGTTGTTCAATGGGCACAGACTAAGGCTTTACCATAAGCCAACATCAAAAAAATTGTTTTAGAAGGAAATTCAAGAGGATTCAGATTTGAATTGTGTGGGCAGTTCTTTTCCCAACACAAATTAGACTTGATCAACTAGTTGCTAAGTAATAAAGAGGGGGTGATTGAAAACCAGTGATGGTGGACACCCTCCTCTGAGGCATTGGCTGAAAACTAGAAATGATGACCAATGCTTCCAAAAAAAAGGAAAAAAATAAAATTAAGAAAAATGACAATGATGTTTAATCGACATGGACAATGAATCCAGATCTAGATTTTATTTATGAAGAAATGGTAGAAATATGATATTGAATTTGGAAGTAGATCCAATTGATGAAATATCAAATGCCATTCTTAACAACCACCAACATTCCCTCTTGTATCAACTAAGAGCCGAGTGAGTGATCTTATTACACATAACCTTAATAAAAAACTAGCTTATCTAGTTTTTAATAATGAAGTGATATCATTTCTAATTAACTCCATCCATATTCGAGAATTCATTAGAGCCAAAATAAAAACCCAATCATAATAAATCCACCCATCTAAATTAGTTTTTCATCCCATAATAAAATCCAACTCCCATACTCACCATATTCATTAGAAAAATTTGTTTTCGTGTCTTTGAATTTCTTTATTTTTGTATATGCTTGTATAACATTAAGAAATAATTATTATGAATATCAAGGAAAACATTTTTTCATGCTAACATATATAGAATTTCTAGAGTTGTTCTCTATACCAGCATGTAGATTTTTGAGAACCAACAATATAAACCAATGAGCAGTTTTGAGGGACCCATAGATACTTCCACTCTCTCTTTTAACAACTCTAGACATAACACAATTCATCTCCTAAGATCACTAGTTTGGGCTTTGAATATTACTATGGTGATTCCGATAATGCACAATTCAAGTTGGGATTTGAAGACTTAGAAATTGTCTACATAATTTTTGGAAATTTTCTTGGAGTTACCTAGTATGCAAAGAGGGCTTTATGAGATCTAAGACATTGCTTCTATTTTACATAGGCTGCACTTTGATGAATATAAATGATGATAGATCAAATTTTTATCTAATATTTCTCATGCTATCATTTCAACAAAAAAATTGTAAAAAAAAAAAAAAAACTTTCCTTAAACTTTGATTGGAAAACCCAATAAAAAAACTTTGATTAGAAAAAAGTCACTGGCCAATCAAAGACAAAAAAAAATGGGAGAATCTTCTTCAAAGGCAATCAATGTTCACATTACTTGGTGGTTTCCTTCTTAGCACTATTTGACCATGTAAACAATATGACAACGAGGCCAATTAGAGGTATGATCAATTTTTTTTTTTACTATTTATTTTTAATCTTTCTTGTATGTTTTTTTACTTCAGCTAGATCCACTTTTAAGATCTCCAAGGAAGAAAAATAAAATTCATATCTCCCCTACTTACAAATATGAAAAAATGTGCACCTCTTTGCAATCAAACTTTTGGAGTCTAATTTATGGGCAGCCATGAATAAACAACATTCATGAGGACATGCATGGTCTTAGGTGTGGGAGAGAAGGAGAAGCACGAGGTATGCATTTTGATTTTAAATATGAGGCACAATAGGAGGTTTTCCACACAAGAACCTACTCAAATCAAAACAAAAGAGAGCAGCAGGATGAGTCCCACACAAGAACTTGTGCCAAAGGTCTTACAAAAAGAAGAAGGTGTAATTGGAGGCTTTCCACACAAGAACTTGCTATAAGAGAAATAAAATAAAAACAACAAAGGAGATCCACACAATAACCTGCTATAAAAAAGAAAAGAAAAAACAACATAAGGAGATCCATAAAAGAACCTGCTATAAAAGAAAGAAAATAAAAAATAATAGGAGATCCACACAAAAACCTGCTATAAAAGAAAAAAATAAAAAACGACCGAAGCAGATCCACAAAAGAACCTGCTATAAAAGAAATAAAATAAAAAACAATAGAAGGAGATCCACACAAGAACCTACTATAAAAAAGAAAATAAAAATTAACAGAAAGAGATCCACACAAGAATCTGTTATAAAATAAAAAAATAAAAAACAACAGAAGGAGATCCCCACAAGAGTCATCCTTGAACTATAGATGGAATGCATACATGCATAAGCTCAATACGGAGAAGACTCTAATAAGAGGAGACAATAATATAATGCATGAGGACATGCATAAGATTAGGTGTGGGAAATGATGAGGCCATAAATTACCATTATTTTTTTCCCTTCCAAAGTTACCTTTGAAAGTGGATTTAAATGTAATCTTGAACTTATATTTTCTTGAGATTAAATATAAGATATTTATCTTGTTCATTTTTTTAGAAGTATTTTGTTATTAATTTTGTTGACTAATCCTATTGATTATTTAGGAAAGATGTAAAGTCTTGTGTATGTAGGCCATAAAGGAAAGATAATGTTATTTTTGGGAAAAATTAAATTGATCATGAATAATATATCTAAACTCAAATATGATTTCATATCCATATTCCTCTTGGAAAATTATGTAAGTTCAAAAAAGAATCATCTCAATCCGAGATCGTGTGCAAAAGTTATAGTTGTTTTTAGTTAGCTCTAGAACAATTGGAGTTAGCTACAAAATGATAGTTTTAGTTTCGAACTTGCAGTTCTAATTTGAACACTACGGAATGACAAATTTAGTTCCAGAACTTGCATCAATGGAATGATAGTTTTAGTTTGGAACTTGCATAAAATGAGGAATTATGAATAATCAAAGAATCCAATGGGAAAATATGAGAGAGATTTTTATTCATAGAAATGTGTTTAACAAAAACCTCATTCATATTTACTACAAGTTTTACGAATAAAGATAAATCTAACTTTTAGTGAGCTTTAGTCTAAGAAAAATGTATCAGACGAGCACCAAAAGTTCCACAAACAGTTTAAAAAGTCAAATGGAAAATCTGAGAGAGGTTTTTATTCATAAAAATGTGTTTAACAAAAACCTCATTTCAATTTTTCTACAAGTTTTACCAATAAAGATAAATCTAACTTTTAGTGAGCTGTAGTCCAAGGAAAAAGTGTATCAGACGAGCACCAAAAGTTCCACAATCAAAAACAAAAATTCAAATGGAAAATCCGAGAGAGGTATTTGGTCAAAGTAATTTTTGAGGAAAACCTCCTTCCAATAAAGTAGGAGAATAAAATCATTGTGATTCTTGTTACCAAAAAGTAAGGAGAATATTTGGGAGCAAATCTTCCTAAAATAGCGAGATAAGACTTTGACTCCAATAATATATCTCTCTCCATATTTTGTGGAGATGAAGATCTTAGTTGTTAGGATTGGAATAAAGATAAGATAAGATTGTATTCCCCAAAATAAGGAGTTGGTTGGATGCATGAATTATAAATGCAACCTCCCACACTCTTATATGTAATTTTTTCCTACCAAGAATAATATATCCGTTCTTCCTCATCAATCTTCTGAGTGAAATTGTTCTACAGATTTTGAATTAAAAGTATGAATTAAGTCCTCTTCCAAGGAATGAGTTGGCCACTCATTCCAAGGAAGATGGATCAATGTGTTATGTTCATTTCTTTATTTCTGTCATTTTCCTTTTGTTGTGATTTCTGATTTTATGTTATGTAATCCTTCTTTCCGTACAATTTCTTTTGTGAACCTATAGGTGTCTTATTTATCTTTCCTTTATTTTTAATTCAAAATTTCATTTATGCAAGTGTGATTTCTTTCATGCAAGATTTATTTATACAAGTGTGCATTTACATTTCTAGCATGTGTGATTTATTTTATGCAAGTTTAGATTGTGTTTAAAGGAGCCAAAAAGTTTTCCAAATATCTTTTTCTATTAATGTATAAGAACCATTGGACACCAACCATGGATTGACATTATAAATGGAGAGGATTGGCGATCCTCATCACTCAACCCCTTCGAACTTTTATGCATTATTTTTAAAAGAACAATTTTTCAAATGGAAAATATATATGGCTCATGCAATGTTGGATATAGAGTTTGAGGATGATAGACAGTTTGTAGCTACATATACTGCAGGTAATGATGTTGAGAATTTTTTTGTGTGAATTCTATGTTCACAAGTTTCTTCTCCTAGAACAAATTGAGATTCCAATCAATCTTTATGTGGAGAAGTACAATTAAGGGCTTTCATTTCCACCCTCAAACATCAAGGTGAATGGAGGGATCAACGAGAAATATTTGTGTAATCAGAATCTAACATTGGCCTCTTAATGAGGCATGATTTACCAAATACGCCACTCTAATTTTTCAACATATACATTCACATGTGTACTGTTTACATTGAGTAGACAGTACACAAATATTCTTCATAATTGTGTCAATAATTCCAGAGAACAAGTGATCCACACATTTCATATTAATTTACTTGCCTCCCAGGTACGATATAAGTTGCTTGTAGATCCATATAAGAGGAAAGAGGTCATTTCACCAACGAACCTCCGGTGGTCATTGAAATGAGAAAAAGATATTTGCAAGATAATTTTGGACCTCAAAGAACAATGGATTGGTATGAGATACATGCCCCCACTGGTCCTTACACTCATGCCATGATGGAATTCAACAGATGACCAACCGAAGGAAACTACAAGACTTGGAGGGACAATGTTGTTGATCATTTTGGATTTTTGATACATCTTTGGATGAAACTTGGCAAAATTTTGCCAATGAATATAACTATTCTATAATTGTAGAGCAATTGAATGTTAGGTAGTAGGAGGACTTGCTAAACCTTTAGTCCAGGGGAGTGATGAACCCCATTTTGTGATGTTTAAGCCATGTATAACCTTATACCATTTTTATATCATAGTGTAGGATGGACACTGTTAACTTCTTATATTTAAATAATTTACTCGATTTTGAAGGAATTATTGTGCATATGTTTGTTATTTTTACTTTGTTAATTATTCTTCAGAAATGGCTTAAATAGATCTATTTTGAAACATTAACAAAACTTTTGAAAGAGTATGTGTTGAGTTATCATAGGGAGAACATGACTTAATTCATGCACCGACACATGAATCTAGTTAACATGTTGATGCATGACTCACCTTAGTGCAGGACTCACCTCTGCATTAATGGGAGCTCAAAAGACCACATCCAGATCATCCAAGTCATCAACCATGATTCACCAAAGCAAGAAGTTCACACATACATGAAGATCATTGAAATTATTGGAATCACAGCTAGAACCATATCTTGGACATAAACGATGCCATTTAATCAACAAACATTCCACCAAAATTTGAAGGATGAATTACTCAAACTAAGATTTGCTATCATCAAAATTCTCTCAATTAGTTATGAGACAAAGAATCTTCCAGTAGTGATTGAATCCTTCAAAGGAGTCAATCATGGATTCCCTCTTTAATTTTCATGAATGATTCCAATTCAAACACTTTTGGGACTGCCCCTTTCATTTATGTATTTCCCAAAATATATAGCCATCACTTCAGTTAGCATTTAGTTAAGTAGACTTAGTCATTTGGAATAACTAGTTCTCTCCTAACAGAACTAGAACATCTCTTGTATAAAAGAGATAGTGTATTCAAATTTAGTGGTTCGATTATTAGTCATTTGATTTATTGTAAGAGTGCATTTTTAATTCAATAAAGATAACAGAGTTTAGGGAAATTTTTTTTGTTTGAGTTCAAGTGTTAAACATGATCGAAGGGAAGGGGCAAGGGCCTCTCCCAACCAACAAAAATGGAATTTACATTTATTTCCTTTTAGTCTTTGTGAATGCATTTATTGTCCAACATTTATTTCATTACTTTGATGCACTTATGTTTTCATGGTCAATAATTTTTCAATTTTGTATTTTATTTTAGTTTTCCTTTTAAGCATTTTATTTTGTATGCACGACCAATTCATTAATTTCTTAGTTTCAGTTACTAAATTACGTATTACAATGTCATTCCTACTGTTCCCTTTGTTGCAAACAGCCATGGACACCACCTTGGATTGATAGAATAATATGATTAAAGTATGAGCATCAATGACACTCATCACCAACTCCACCATAGTTCCCGGGAAGAGAGACCACCTCCCATTTTACCAAAGGATTATTATTTGATTCATCGATACTTTTCCAAAGGAATGATCTCATAATATTGATTAGCTTTGATGACACCAATTTGGGAATTTTCAAAATCTAAATTATATAGATGGGGAGAACATTCAAAATAGTTTGAATTAGTATAAGTCTACTAGAAAAGGATAACCATTTACTTTTCTAAGACTGAAAAATGAATTTCAAAAGATTTTATTAACTTCTCCTATATGAAATATCGACCATCTCTAGTGAAGAGAGGGACACCAAGGTACTTTAGAGGTAATTTACCAAGATTAAAACCAATGATCCTTGTATTCTTTGGGAGAGTCTCTTGGGAACATTAAAAAGAAGATCATTGATTTAGCCTTACTAATTTCTTGACCAACAACTACAAGGTGTAAGAGTATAAAATGGCTTTAAGTTACTTTGCCTCCTACATCAAGCGTGACCAAAAATAAAGGTATCATTAGAAAATTACTAATGAGATAGAGGATTAGTGTCCTTAGGTACCTTGAGACCCTAAATATTCCTAGACACGATTTTTAACTTAATGGCCTCGCCGTAATGCCTTAATAACTAGAATAAATAAGGAAGGAGGAAAAAGGGTTTCCTTGTCCGATCCCCTGTTGCTTCCAAAAAAAACCTTTAGTATAACCATTAACTAAAACCGAGAAACAGGGATGGAGATGCGATTGAAGATCCACTCAAAAATTGAGAGGAGAACCTAAACTTTGATAAGATTTTCATTAGAAATTTCTAATTGACCTAATCATATGATTTTATTTTATCTAATTTAAGCAACATACATGGAGTTATACAATTAAAAGGGATTGCATCATCTTGTGAGCTAGAATAACACCCTTAGAGATAGATCTCCCAGGCACAAAACCCATTTGCTCTGGCGAGATTAGGCTCTTGAAAAAAGGTTTGAGGCACATAACAATGGATTTAGAAATGATTTTTATAAGTTGTATTACATAAGGAAACAAGTATGAAGTCATCAAAAGATTCAAGTTTGTCTTTTTAGGGAATAAAGTGATGAATGTGTGATTTGGTATTCTTAAAATCCTCTTGGATTTCATGGATTCTTGCTCCACCGCCCAAAACCTCTTTACCCATAATATGCCATAAAATTTGAAAAAAATAAATTGAAAACCATTTGACCCCAAAGCCTTATTTTTATCCATAGAAAAGATTACTTGCTTGAATTCCTCCATGGTGAAAGGAGCCATTAAGAGATTATTCTCCTCTATGGAAAGAATTTAGGGAATATTGTTTAATAGATCAAGCCGCCAAATTCCATGATATTGAATATCCCTCCCAAAAGATTTGAAAAAATGAATAGATTCCTTTTTTCTGCCTTTAGATCACCATCTAAAGTTCACATTCCTCTTTTCTTTTAGTAAAGCATGATAGAATTCATTATTATTATCTCCTTCTTATTGGGATTAGAACATAGGTTGTACAAATAATATATCTAGCATATATGCAATAAAAGTAGATACTCTACTGAAGAAATATAAAAACAAGAAATATAAATCAAAACTAGATTTAATGTGGTTACATCCACCAAGAAACAAGCCAATATATTATCCAAATCTTTCAAAAGATATACAATGAAGATTTACAATCTTCCACACCTCTCACGATGTACAATACTTTATTTCTCTCAAGCTTCTCCTTCTTCTCCAAGAATTCTCTCTCACAATTATTTTCACAATAATCACTAACTCTCTCTTCTAACCCTAGCTTTCTAGATTATAAATACCTTATACAAAATTAGGGCACTTAGCCATGTAATTACAATCAATAGATCTGCTTTAATACTAAAATTAGATCTAATTCCCATGAGTTAAATAAAACACTCACACATAGGTAACCGATGTTGGTTAGCCCTAACCGATGATAGTTCCTACTTGCTTGACCGATTCCGGTCATAGGTGACTAATTTCGGTCCCTTCATAACCGATGTCGGTTACTATGTTTTCCAGCAAGTTGATATAGCATGCTAAATTGAAGTAATTGAGCTCCACATCTCAACAATCTACCACTTGGAGACAAATTACCTATACCATCTGTACAACATCATCCTTGGATCCTTTCCTTAGCTTTGTTTCTTCCTCTTCAAGTATCAAAATCGAAGACCAACAAAAGTGGAGTGTAGCTCCAACTTCTCTTTTGCTAATGGATTCGTTATCATATCCACACAGTTTTTACTCATATGAATCTTCTCTAGTTTTAGCTGCCCATCCTCCAATACCTGCAGTATGAAGTGATATCTCAATCGAAAGTGTTTCATTATAGAATGAAACACTAAGTTCTTTACCAAGTGAATTACACTCTAACTATCGCCAACAATTTGCAATCATCTTGCTCCTTTCCCAACTCTTCCATGAACCTGCTTGTCCATATCATATCGTTTCTAGCCTCTGTAGCTACAACATACTATGCCTCTATAGTAGACAAAGCCATAACCTTTTGCAATCTTGATATCTAGCTAACTTTTGTCCCACCTACTGTGAAAATATATCCAGTAGTGATCCTTCTACCATCCAGATCTTCAGCCATATCTGAAACAACATAGCCACATAAAGAAATATATGAACTTCCATAAAGCATAACTCGCATATTAGATGTCCCACTCAAATACTTGAGTATCCATTGGACTACTTTCCAATGCTCTATACCTGGATTGGCCATACATCTACTCACAACTCCCACTTCTGTGTAATGTCCGGTTTGGTACAAACAGCAACATACATGAGACTCCCAACCGCTAAATCATATGGTACTCGTGTCATGTATTTGACCTCCTCATGTGATGAAGGACACATGTTATTTTCTCAATTTGAAGTGTCTAACCATAGGTGTACTTACAATTTTTGAATTCTACATTTTAAAAATTTATAACACATTTTAGATATAATCCTCCTGAGACAAATACAATTTATTGTTCTTCCTATCTCTCGTGTATTTGCATGCCAAATATTATTTTTTGAAGCTCCTAAACCCTTCATAGAAAATGTGTGAGCTAGCTTTCCCTTAAGCTCACCAATGTCCCACATACTAGATCTTGCTGAATAAGCATATCATCCACATATAATAACAAAATAATATAACTCCCATTTTAAAGCTTCTTGAAATAAACACAATGGTTAGATTAACATCTCAAGTAACCATGCTCATGCATGAAACTATCAAACCTCATATACCATTGCCTTGGAGCTTGCTTGAGTCCATATAGGATCTTTTTCAACATGCATACTAATTTATCCTTACCCTTAACTTCATACCCAAGAGAATGCTTCATATAAATCTCTTCATCCAAATCACCATGAAGGAAAGCCGTCTTCACATCTAGTTTCTCTAAATGCAAATCATCTACTGTAATTAAACTCAATACAATACGTGTTGTCACCAAATCACTGCACCCTCGAATGACTAGAATGTGAACAGGACATTTGGTGTGATTGGGACACATGGGATCACCTCTCAAGCTATGGGACTTGGGATTGAGGTGAACCTCCAGAGAAGGCTGCATTCCTCTTCCTAAACTAAGTGTTGTATTACTCCTAGTAAAATAAAAGGTCTATCTAGTCCTATGGTAACACTTTCATGGGTTTTAGGGAAAGAGATTTACAGAAATGAAACTATACTAGGGATGGTGATGCACCAAATAAAGGATTTTGTCAGGCTCAAGAAGGGTTAATTTGAAGAGGGTGTGTGCACCATAGGTCAACTTCACCTACTACAACTTAGAGAGGGTAACAAAATACCACAGACTAAGAAGCATGCATTCCCTTTGTTAAACTTGATAAGGCAAAATGATCTATCGATCTCCCAAGAAGAAGGCTGGACTTGAGAAGGGTGAACAAATACCATAACTCAACTACATGCAATGCTCCACCACTTGATAAGCACAAAAATCTAAGAACCTGCAATAGAAACTTGAACTTGCACAATATACCTGCAAGCATGAGAAAAGGCACAAAGAAGTATAGAAGGATGAAAGGACCAAGATTAGTCACAAAACACACACTTTTATTACTTCAACAACATGCACAATGCATCATACATTCAGAAGAGGCAATGGTTTCCATTACAGTCTTGGAAAAGAGGCTTGAAAGTTCCCTCAACATGCAAGGACAACTTGTAGAAGAGAGAGGACTCTTGAAAAATTACACTTGCCTAAGATGTCTAACTTTCCAACCTATCTGACCTGTTGGAACCCCTTGGAATGAGCTTCCAACTTACATTTATAGAAGAATATGTGAGAGAGAAGAGGAAATGTCATAATTACATTCCTAAATTGAAGGCACATGATGTATTTATTACAATTGGTTGAACCACTTTAGAAGGTTCCATCATGTTTCATTAATTGCATGTTGACCTAGTCTTCTCAATTAATTAAAAGAATATTTAAATAAAATATTTTAATAATAATAATAAATATTATTAATAAAATATTTAAATAAAAATATTAATTTAATTAAAAACAATATGGGACCCCTCGTTAATTGGTTTGATTTGAGAGGGGGGTAAGGCATGAAAATAGGACAAAACAACCAAACTCGGTGGTTGGCTCACCGAACCAGCTTCACCAGAGTTGGTCTCGAGTTCCTCCAATAAGTTTTCTCTCTGCTAGCCACATCGAGCTAGTTTGGAATCATGATGGCTTGGCTTGCTCCATGAGTTCTCACAACACGAGCTCTTCGTTGACTGACTTGCTCAAAATTAACCGAAACCAAGATCTTTTGCAAGAATTGAGCTCCTCCATCCTTACATGCAACCGAGATCATACATCAAAGATCGAGCTCCACTTGTAACCGCATCGAGCTCGGTATGTCATCTGAGTTCCATGACCGCATGCATGAGTTTTCCAAGAGCTCCATACATAGGTTCACCACCACCATCGTGACTAAGTCGGGTTCCTAAATCGAGCTCCTTTACATCGACGTATCAACCACCACAACCGAACTACCCTTCTGCATTGAGCTCCTCCTTCGATTCATGTATCAAGATGAGCTGCGCAAATCCCACCGAGTCACCTCCTCACCTGTGGGCTCATTCGAGCTATCCCAACGCGCCATTTGACTCTTATCCCACATCGATTCCTTTTTCTAACTCCATAGCCCATATCTTTACCGCCTCTACTCCACGCTGCGTTGGTCTACCTCGAATGAACCCACCTTGTCATTCCCAAAGACCCCAACAGCTGCGAGCTCAAACATTCCACCGAGCTCAACTCATTCTTTTAGAGCTCCATGATTAACTTGAACTTCTCGAATGTCATGTATTATTTTTATTGAAATCTCAAACTCCGTTTGAGCAGCTTGTGAATTTCCTCCGACGGGCCTAACTCGCCCGGATACTTCATTCCCCATCTCAATTTAACTCGGGTAACTCACTTACTCATTTCCTGGCAAACGTGACTTGGTCATCCGAGCCCTTTTCATGAGTTCATTTCTGAGCCAAATTCACACATCATTTCATCGACTCTGGTTTGATTTGGTACCTTAATGGCACGTTGAGCTCTTCCTAACACCGAGTCAATATCATTTTCATGTTAAAATAACCAAGCTTCTATAGGTGATTATTCTAAAGCTCAAACAACTTAAACTTTATAAATCCATTGACTTCAACTCGTCGTCAAGTTCAACCTCATGTGGCTCACGTTGATCTGACTTCCACGAGCCTTGCATTGGCCATAGCTCATTTCATATCAGGCTTCCTTCATTACCAATCATCATCGGCCAATCAATTTCGTGCATTGGCTTGATTTTTCCTATGAACTGCCAATTTAGCTTGGCTTAAAGCTCACACATTCATCTTCTACAAGATCTATCAAGACAAAGCTCACTTCTACTCCTATGCATGAGCTCATTGTTGATATGAGCTTCTTCTTCGATTCGCCAAGCTCCACCATGTTTCATATGATCTCCACCGAGCTTCAACAATCCTACTTGCTTTCAATGTCCATGCCAAAATCAGCCGAAACTCACAAATTCTCCTTCATCTTCTTGTAATGAGCTCCACATATCAACCTCCTTCACTCGACTATCGCATGGATTGACTCAACTTCACCTCCAAATGAAACATTTTACACTGACTCGGTTTGGGTTAGAACTCGCCGCAGGTCCTTCCTTTCTTATGACAAGCTTCAGCTCACCTTGTTCCACCGAGTTGGTTCACCTCTAATGCTTATTGCCAAGTGACTTGGCCAACAACTCGGCTCATCCCGAGTTGATCTCGAGCCATGAATCCTCCTACTAATACCAAATGAGATCCTCTCTGCTTTGAGCTCCAAAATCGACTAGTGTAACCATCAACTCCATCACTGAGCCTATTCACCTGGCTCAAGATCTATGATTTTCCAAGCATTATCTCTCCATAATGTCTTCTCATAGAAATGAATTCTTGTCTGTGATCCCTCCAACTATATCGTAGCCTTGTGTTCTCAGCTTCTAATGACCTAGCTAATGGTTCGGCGTTCGACCCGCTCAACACGTCTTGCTATCTAATGGTCCCTCACATTCTTCATCCTATCTGCCGAGTAATTCGGGGTCACTAATCTACTCGGAGAAAGAATTAGCCCTTACATCATTTCTCTCCCGAGCTTAGACTCCTCATCATGGGAAACTAGGTGTTGGCTTGCTAAACTTGTGGAATCTTCTTTCCATTCTTCCAAAGTCGACACAACATTTACCACACGTAAGTCCCAAAGGGGAAAAATGGAACTTTGAGGCCATTTTTCATTTGAACAACTTTTCCCTATGGCTACCCTTCCCCAAAACTCCCCAATCAATGATTTAAATGTGGAATCCTTGTGGCAAATTGGCCAACTCTATAGGAAATAGACCAATAATTCCCCAAAACCTCTCCAACTCATGACTTGGTGGGTTTTATGCATTCTTTCCACCCACTCAACTAGAAATAGGCTAAAATTTCCCGAGCTTGCTTTTGAAGAGCTTAGTAGTGTTCCACCGAGTAGCTCGCTGCAACACCATCAGTCGAGCTAACCACACGCACTCCTCGACTCGGACCCGAGTAATGTGACTCATATTCTTGTACCTCGGCCGAGAATTTATTGAATTTTGACTCAACTCCGAAAAGCTCCAAATCAATCCTTTAACAAGCTCGTTATGTTTTGTTATTATGTTAGTTTGAGCTCCCCGACCTAAACTTGTTCCCTGGATAGCTTGATTTTGCGAGCCATGGGTCCATCTCGCTCTAGCCGCTTGATGTCAATTTTAACAATTCACCCCGGTCAACCGAGCTCACCTTATATATCATAATGCCTTAACTATTATAGCTTGATATTGAGCTCGAGTCCTTGAACCAAGCTCCCCATATTGACTTAATGTCTTCCCCGACTGCCAACCCGCTAAGTAACTCATCGAGCTACTCGATGAGCTAAAATTTTCTTGACGACCCTTGGCCTATTTTGTAACCTCTTTCCATTTTTTGGAAAACTTTCCCGTATTTTCTTGACTCGACCAACTCCTTTCAATGTTGAGCTAGCACCATGTTTGCTGAACTAGACACCGAGTTGTCACCAAGTAACCCTATTTGAGGCTAGGTGAGATCATGTATTAATTAATTTAACCCCATGATGACCGGAAATGGGCTCGTTGGACTAAAATTTCATTTTGAACATAATAGGACTCGTTGTTTGATTTTTCCATGTGTAAAATTGATAACATTTTTGCGACAATGAGACATATGGAAGTAATTTTAACAACAGAGAAAATATTTCTTCAAAGTCAATACTTGCTTTCTATGCAAATAATTTTACTACAAGCCTTATCTTGTACCTTTTCTATCCACCCTCTTTTCCTCGATCCTGTAAATCCATTTGTTTAGAAATGTCCTCTTAAATTCTAGAAACTTAACCAAATCCCAAGTCTGGTTTTTTCCAAGGAGCCCATCTCCTCATCCATGCCATGCTCCCACTAAATGTGGGTCTCATCGTGCATTGCTTATTCAAAATTTCTAGTTCACCATTATCACCAATAATAAATAAAATAGAGGTGTAAATATTTCAAGAGGTTTACTTACCCTTTTGACCTTCTCATAGCAATTTGGGGTACCGGAGGTTCATTTTGGACCACCTAGACATTTGTTTCCAATTCTAACACCACCGATGCACACACATGTAGCCAACGCTGGTTCTACTAACCATTTCCGGTTTGGTTCTTTTGTAATGGATATCAATTTAGCTGATGATGTCGGTCAGGGTCAACCGACACCGGTTATTGTGTAACCTTGTAGGTATGGGTTTTAAATCTGAGAGTTCATTTTCATTCACAAACTTCTCAACCGGTTCGTTCTTAAGTACCAAAATTTGATCAATGTACATTCTCTTTTCATTCCATTCAATTTCACAACTCCTAATAATTTTAGAATTCTCTAAATGCCAAAAATGGAATCCAAAATCACCAGATCCATAACCAATGAAAGTGCATCTCTTGGATTTTGCATCCATTTTTTTCTATTTTCCTTATCAATATGCACAAAATATTATGAACCAAAAAATTTAAGAAAAGAAATATCTACCTCTTTTCTGTCTAAGCTTCCTCTGGTATTCCTCCATCTAGTGAACTTGAAGGCCCACGATTAATCAAATAAACCATTGTATCAACTTCTTCTGCCCAAAAATACAAGGGAAATCTAACATGTATCCTCATACTTCTAACACATTCCATGATTGTCCTGTTCATTCTTTCTATAACACCATTCTCTTGTGGTGTTCTTGGAACCATCCTTTCTCTACGTATTCCATTCACTAAACAATAATCATTGAAAACCTTGCTACAATATTCACCACCATTGTTAGATCTAAATCACTTTAACTTTGAATTTGATTCATTCTCAACAAGGGATTTCCATCTTTAAAGTCTCAAAACATAAGATTTATGTTTAATATAATAAACCCATACCTTTCTTGTAGCATCATCAATGAAAGTAACATAATACTCGGGATCCTCCATGAGAAGCTACTGGCTGGTCCCGCACACATATGAGTGTACAAGATCCAATTTCGATCCTTATTAGTTGCCCCAACTTTGAGAAATATCACTCTCTTTTGCTTTCCAAAGACACAATGCTCACAAAATCAAGATCTAAATCTTTCAAATTTGATAACTTACCCTTAGCCTTTAAGATCTGCATTCCTTTTTGACTCATATGTCCCACCGATTATGCCACATGCATGCATCTAAATCTGAAGTAGATAATACAAAAAAGGAATTAGTAACACAAGTAGATAAATATAACATTCCTACCTTATTGCCTCTTGCCACAACAAAGGCACCCTTGGTGACTTTCCAAGAGTCTTCGTGAATGTAACCATGCAACCAGCTTCACCTAGTTACCCTACAAAAATAAGATTCCTCCTGAGGCTTGGCACATGCCTCACATATTTTAATACCCATGTATTTCCATTATGTAATTTTAGATGAACTTCCCCTTTACCAGTAATACTGCAAGGTTCATCATTTTTGAGTAGAGAATACTTAACAAAAGGCACACAAGAGGTCCGCGTGGGAAAACATGGCATGTTCAAAGGTGCAAACGGATAAGGGAAACATGTGTGCGAAGGATAAGTTCATATTTTAGGACTTAGCCATTTTTGCACACAAGGGAATATTTTTAGAGATGGCGTGTAGAGCACACAAACAAAGCAGAGACGTGTGTGCCATGCATTGGCTATTTTTGGAGGATTGACTACAAAGCACTTTGCATGAACATGGGCTAAGAATAGGTTCATCACTATCAGTTAACTAAAGAGAGTCTATTATTATCACACTTACATGTGGGGATATGACCGTAAAAGTGCATGGATAATAATAGCATGCACCCTATTTTGGGATTAGATAAGCGGTGAAGGCAAGACCCCACCCTTATAAGTATGTAGTAAACTATGTAAAAAGAGATGCATGGAGATAGGAAAAGAGAGCATAGTTATGCGTGTGAGAACTAGGGTATAGTGAGATTATGTTGCTAGATTCTCACGCGCATGAGCGTATACTACTATTACTGTAAGGAGTTTCTGTGCAATTGTCATATTTAATATAATGAAGGATATTGGCTGAATCCAAGTGTTAGTTCTGTGTGTATTTGGATCTAGTATGTTCTTGATTTCATCATGGTTAGTACTTAATTCTGTTCTCCCTTAGCTATAGATCTGGCATGCTCTGTAGAATGATGTATTAATAATGGAACTGCATGCATTATGTCTTCATCATGCTAACATCCTACAACAACAACCCTAAAGAGGTGTCCTGAACCTTTGCGTGCTTTAGGTGAGTATTCGATCCTAGGAGTGAGTGATGTGCAAGTGCACATGAGGTCTTACTAATGAATTCTAGGCTTCATCATTGGATCCATTTCCGGACCTCTTTTTCAATTGTTTTCGTGGATAGTTCGTGATGAAGATATACCGGTTGACCTTAGCAAGTGTTGAGGAGTAGATACATAATCTAGAAGAAGAATACACACATCATTTTAGCACGATCAATCGAGTTTAATGCACGCACTTGGGTGGAACAAAATCTATCTCGATGACAATTTATATGAGAGATTTTTCGCTATCTTTCCAATAGAATTGTATGAGTGGCTTATTGCTTATGCATCTAAGAGGAATTAGAGGTATCGCGCACTTGTATGGACACAGGAAGAATTTCAGGCCCTTTATGATGCTAATTTGATTTGGACTCGAGATGTGGACACGTGGTGTTTTGAATAGTTATATTTTGGAGTATTCAATTTCTAGTTTTTACAATATCTAAGGGGAACTTACTTGCAAGGAATTCCACTAGTGATCAAGATCTTGATGGTAACTTTGAATTTGGAGAGTAAAATGATGGCTAACTAAACCCCACCACGTGCGGGGGTAGGAGAAGGTTTGGTAAAATATGGTAGACCTAGTGGTAGAAAGGTAGAGAGAGGAAAGGTGACTTAAGTATAATGAGGCACGCGAGAGGGAGATCGAGAAGCAAATGAGAGGTTACAGAACAAATGGCATTGTGGAGAAAGATAGTTCGGGAAGGAGTTGAAATTCATGCAGAAGACATGGAACCCGAGCCTCGGAACTCCCCCCATTTGGGAAAACATGATAGGAAACATCCTCGGCCTCATGTAGAAGCGTGCTATAGTAGAGACGACTGGGCCACGGAGTGCATCGAATCCACCTGGCAACCTTTCCCTTGCGCTTGGTTTTCCAACATCTAGTATAACAAGTAGTCAACAAACTAATTCAAGCAGTGGAAGAGTAGGAGTGAGTCTTATGAAAGGTATAATAATGGCAGTGCAAACAACTTTGTTGTTATATGGGAGTACTTTTTTAGGTGTATCATCAGCGTAAAATAAAAGCACACTGATTTTTAGACTATCTTCTGGGAGTGGTAATGCTTCGCAGACTGTCAGGGTACAATTCAGTTCTACTATTGGGACACATGGAAGTACATCTTCTGGTCCAACCCCAGCCACAGGTTTGGGATCAAGAGGCATAGGTATCTCAAGTTCGGTGGATCTGGTGGTTTTGGAGGTAGGGGAAACATAGGAGGTTCTGGATTAGGTGGGTAAGGTCCACACCAACCCCAAAATATTTACATGGAGATGTCTCTTCATCTTCCAGAGTATAGGGGCATAGAAGATGCTATTGAACATGTGCATATGTGTGAAATACTATGGCACACAAAAGGAATCATGGCTTATGAGAATAGGGCAAGCCAATTTGTAACTACATTACAAGGGTGCGCACATAGTTGGTACAAAAAATTTGACCCTGATTAGACCTGCGTGGACTATACAACTTTAAAAGATGCATTCCTTAAAGAGTTTCACATCCCTGAGTTTGAGCAGAAGAGTATAAGTGCACTCAAATATATTAAGCAAGGCACTACTAAAAGTGTTAGAGAGTATGATGCATGGTTTAAAACGTTATTATCTAAGATTTCTTATGACATACACACAAGCCAACATGCACAATGGTTCGTTGGGGGTTTGATTACACCTTTTAGGAGGGAATTATCACATAAGACATACACTGATCCATGAAGCACTTGAAGCATCCTTATGCGCTTTGAAGTAGTTGGAAGCATAGACACTGGAGTAAGCCCATTTTTAGAAGCACATATCGTAGCTATGGAAAAATAGTTGGAGAAACTATCGGAAAATTTAGCACATGAGACATACACAGGGATTTGGTGCATAGATTGTGAAGTAGAAGGTCACACCAAGGATAGTTTTCCTCGCAAATCGTGCGATCGTTGCTGATGGATTGTGAAATATGCCATTTAAACCATGATGCTAGCCATTGCCCATTATTACAACGCGTGATAAGGAAGAATATTTCAAGCTACTATAAAATATGCAGGTCCATGACTCATGACATGGAAGACTACCGGCTGATTGGTTAGATCCATGATGCTATAGATATTGGTGTACGACAAACAGGAGTTTCAGATAACTCTAAGGGAAAGAATGAGCATCAGGACCAGGATCACAATCAGGCGTGCTATGATTGGAATGAAGGGCATTTTGAAGGAGGTCATGGTAGAGGTTGAGGATACCATGGTGGATTTGGAGGATGAGGCCATGGTAGTGGGAGAAGTGAGTTTCCTTGTGGAACATGTTATACATGTGGATCTCCTGACCACTATAGGTGCGAATGTCCCTAGAATATTACATGTTCTTTCTGCAGAAAGAATCATAGCTATGAGGAGTTCTCAGAATTGTATGAACATCTTAGTAAGCAACATAAACAAGAAAACAAAGGTGCATGGATGGTTAGGATACAATGCGCTGTTGAAAATCAATGGATGCCTAAGTTGGCGGTAGAGTCCAAAGAATTGCAAGAGAAGATTATGACCAGCGTTGAGGTGGAACATGCCAGAGAACCATTGCAACAAAATCCTACCATCATCAAGGAGGAGGTTCTACATGCACGATACCCAGATCTTGCCTATCAGAAGGAAGTTTATCAGAAACCATGGAAGTTCTCAGGAATCTTTAGGGTGAGATACAATACTTAAAAGAGAAATCACGGAAGATGGATCAAAAGAAAGTATCAGAGATGGTCCAAACTGATATAGATGATGTAAGGGAAGTGTGTAAAATGTTATGCTAGGAAAATATCATTCCATTGTTAGGGAGTTGGTTAAAAGGAAACATTCCACGCAATAAGTGAGACTGGATGACAAATCCTACATGCGAATCTCCCCAGATATCACTCAATGTTGTTGTGGATGGGTGGCTATTGAGTAATATACCGGTTGATACAGTGTGGAAGTCAATGTTCTTACCTTAGATGCATGGGTACAAAAGGGGAGACCCCATCGCAGCCATCATCTAATGTATTGTTCATGGCTAATCGAACTAAGGCCACTCCCATCAGAGTTTTGAAAGATGCATCCATTACCATCCAAGGGGCCAAGTTCACTGGAGACTTTGAGGTTTTAACACCAACAGTAGAGTCGATAGCTTCCCGGCTCTATTGGGGTGTCCTTGGTGTTATTCAAATAATGATGATCTTTGGTTTAACAAGGGTTACATTAGTTTTGAAAATAAGGAGGAGAGAGTTATTATCCCTTTAACAGATGGAAAATCTGCACCCTATGTTGAGCCCTTGAGTGAAGAAGATCTGAATAGGATTTATGTATGTGTCATCCAAGATCTAGAGATACTTGAGCCAACTAAAGAAGGAATAATTCAGTGGGAGGATGCATAGTCTATTAGCGATACTACAAGTTTTGCTTATGATAATTGGGCTCATAGTACTTATGAGTTGGTGGGGCACGAAGTAAAGAGCATATTTTCTAGAGAAAGAAAACTACGTTATGTCAAGAGAATAGGTAACAACTCGGTACCTTGTTACACTAGAGAAGGAGATCCTATGGTATTCCTGCACACCATGAAAGCAAAGTGGACAAACCAATTTCAAAGGGGGAACATGTTAGTATATACCCTGCGCGGGACAACATCACACTGGTGGGTGGTTCACATAGGTAATCTTATGGAATGGAATGAGATTAGGATCACGCTATCTACTCGGTTCTACTAGAGTAATGCACCTACGCAGATATGCACTTATCATGGTAATCAACCAGTTCAACATCACTTCCAGCAGTGTGAGAGACTCTGGACAGGAAGCTTTACCACCTTCGCTATGGGTGCACAAGTTTTATTCCACTTTACAAGGGTGCGTGTGTGCGTGGTATGTATATGCATAACTCCATAGAGAGACTAGAAATTGGTAGGATTTAATTATAGGAATGACCCATACGTTTGACTTCTTTTCTACAAAGCCTCGGTGGAAGAAGCATTGAAATTCATAAGGCGCTTAACTATGGGAGATAGTGCCAAGGCTGAAGAACTCCTTCAAGAGTTATTAGATGAAGGAAACTCAGGAACACGTCTCGTTGAAGAAATAGAGGCGGATGCAACACTACTTCAACGCGCTTTCCTTGAGAAAGAAAAATGAAAAATGGTCTACTTAGTGGATGATGAAGAAGTAGAAAATATGAATGTAAATCATTCACCATGTGAGGCTTGATCATGAAACTATTATCATGAAGAAAAAAAGAAGGTGAATATTGGATTAGAAGTTGAGCCTAAAGGAGGCCATAATTGGGGACTATTGGTTAGATTCTCAAGTGGAAAAACTCATAGAATTCTTAAGGGATTATTAGGACTTATTCCTAGGGGGTACCATGAACTTAAAGGCGTGCATGAATCGTTAGGGGAGATGAAGATAAAACCTTAAAGAGGGTGTGTGCTAGTTAGAAAGAGACCCTACAAGATGAACCTTGACTTGCGTGAAAAGGTCAAAGAAGAAATTGACAAAATATTGAAGTTTGGAATTATCAAGCCCTTGGATGATTTAGAATGGGTTAGTCCAATGGTGATCAGTATCAAGAAAGATGGATAGATTAGGATTTTGTGTGGATTATAGGGAGCTAAATGTTGCATGTGTGACAGATCCATTTCCTACGCCATTCACTAAGGAAATACTAGAAGGCATTGTAGGGTGCAAAATCTATTCATTTACAGATGGGTTCTCTAGGTATCATTAGGTTAGGATTGCCTAAGAGGATCAGGAAAAGACTACGTTTACTACTGAATGGGGTAGCTTTGCCTATATTGTAATGCCTTTTGGTATGAAAAATGTGCATGTTGTATTTTCACGCATAGTTGTTCAAGCATTCAAGGAATTTATTCACAACTTCTTATAGGTCTATTTAGATGATTGGATGGTGTATGGATTAGTTAAGGATCATTGTGACAATTTGTGCTTAATGTTTGAAAGATGTAGACATTTGAGTATCTCCTTAAACATCAAGAAGTGCATATTTGCTACACTATTTGGGATACTTTTAGGACACATAATCTGCAAGGAAGGTTTGTTGGTTGATCCAGCCAAGGTTGCAGTCATTATAGGCCTAAGGGAGCCTACCAATCAAAGTGAGGTGCACAGATTTTTGGGTCATATAGGATATTACAAAAATTTTATCAAAGGATATGCCAAAGTTTCCACACCATTGGAAGAGTTACTTGAAAGGAAAGGTACATTCTATTGGGAGAACGCAACAACGCACATTCGATACATTTGAAGGAAAAACTTACTACCACACCTATTCTACATTTTTCATTCATGGGAAAAACCATTTCATGTACATGTTGATGCCTCTGCACGGCCATATGGTGCGGTGTTAGCTCAACATGGAGAAGGTATTATAGATAATCCCATCTATTTTGCTAGTAAAAAGATGACTCATGCAGAAAGAACTCCACAACTACAAAACGCGAAGCTTTGTAGATGATTTATGCATTACACAAGTTTCGATAGTATTTACTAGCTACACCATTTATATTCTATACGAGATCACATGGCATTGAAGTATTTTCTTAACAAGCCCATTTTACGTGGGCGCATATGCGAGATGGGTAGTATTATTTCAAAATTTTATTTCACAGTTGTGGTAAAACCAGGGAAAAGTAATTGGACCAAACCATCTATTAAGAATACAATCGGAGAAAAATCACATGCAATTGAGGATACCATACCAGATGCATAGTTATATAGGTTAAAACGTGCACCATCGAATTAGAGGACATTGTTATCTTTCTATGGACTGGTGTGGCACCAGAAGGAATGAAGGCCTTAAAAAGAAACAACTTGTTATACGCGTGAAACCTTTCATGTTGATCAACGGAGACATGTAAAAGTTAGGCGAGATGATGACGTATTATTCCATTTTATATTGGAGCATGAGCACGCAGATCTTATGGAGGAGGCTCATGGTGGTATTACAAGTGGCCACTATGCAGTGATGCTACTTCTTGCACATAAGATCCTACTCACTGATTATGGTGGGAGACCCTGTATAAAGATTGTAAGTGTATTGCAAGGTGTGTGATCATTGTTAGCATCTAGGAAAACTAGGGAAAAGAGATGAGATGCCTTTAAGACCTATTTATAGTGCATAACCATTCGAGAAATGGGATATCAACTTTGTAGGACCTATTTCACCGGCCGCGTGTAGGAATGGGTCACGCTACATCATTACTTGCATAGATTATCTCACAAGGTGGGAAAAAGCAAACACCTACAAAGGATTGTACAATAGCTACAACAACTAGGTTTCTATGGGAAAATGTTCTTACATGGTATGGATGTCCTTTAAGTTTGACAAGTGATAGGGGCACACATTTTTTGAATGAGACAATAAGGATATTATTAGATGAGTTTATGGTTGTGCACCATAAGACTACACCTTACCATCCTCGGGAAAATGGAACTGCTGAGGCTTTCAAAAATATTTTGAGCCAGACCTTGACAAAAATTTGTGATGTTGGAAGAAAGGACTAGGATGATAAAGTATCTGTTGTACTTTGGGCATATAGAACAACTTATAAGAGGTTGAACAAAGCCACACCATTTCAGTTAGTGTTTGGCGCAGAAGCCATTCTTCATATGGAATTCATGTTACCTTCTTTACGTATCGCATGCACTAGAGGTCTAGCTGATGAGAAAGATTTAGAAGAACGGATGGAAAAGATAATCAAGCTGGATGAGCGATGAGCCATAACACGTTAGAGTCAAAAGCACGAAAAGGCCAGGTAGAAAGCATGGCATGACAGAAACATAAGGGATAATAATTTTGAGATTGGAAAAATGGTGCTTCTCTATGACTCTAAGTTCTTGCACCATCCAAGAAAACTTAAGGTACATTGGTTGGGGCGGTATGTTATCACTCATATACTCAAAACAGGCACTTGCCAGTTAGAAGAACTTGATGGAACATGGCTACTCGGTTACCTTAATGGGATTAGGTTGAAGCCCTACTATAAATAAGTCTTCTTGGTGTTTGTAATAATGAAGTTTTTCCATTTAGATCAGGTTTTCAATTATGCATTTCCTTCATGTGTTTCCTTCTTTGTCACTATGATTTGTCAATTTAGTTGGTGTGTTTTGTAATAAGTGCATTTGTGCGCGTGAAGCTAATTACTATCTGAAGCATGTTTATGTGTAGAGGACTGCACATACTTTTAGTATGGGGTGGTTGTTGATATCCAGGTATAAGACTACTAGAATTGGAAGGTGAAAATAATAAGCTACTACGGGTGCCATTCGGGTGCTACTCAAGTTAAAAGATTGCTTCTAAAAAGTGACCAAAGATGGAGATTAATGAAGGGACATTATAACTTGAGGTAAGCGAGGCCATAACAACTACTAGTGGAAGATGTAGTGACAAGGTACTTAGGCACAAGGAAGCGCACTGAAGAGAATTCTGTGACCAAAGGGTAGGAAGGCACGCTAGAAGGTTATAGTTGGGGTGTGAAGATGTACCATGTGGAAAGAATGAAATTTTTAATAAATGAGAGGACAATGAGGTCCAGAAAGTGATGAAGGATGACACATTGAGCCACACATAAAGACTCGCATTGGTTAAATAGAAGAACGAGGCCCTTGCAGCAACATAAGAACCACACAAGGGATGACTAGATGAACTTGGGAAACTCATCGCGTAGAAGATGGATTTTCTAGAGGGAAGGATGACTGCAATGTCCAACATTGTATTGGTCTTGTAGAATGAAAAAGGAGAGATTGCGCAAGATGAACTGGAGTCCATTGTTGTGGATATTATAGAAAAAGTAGAGGAAGCACTCATTGAGTGGCAGACCTTGGAGGCCGAGATAAAGGAGGAATATCCCAAATTAATTTTTCAGGTTGAAGTGGATGAAGCTGCAGGGTAACATCATTCTTTTGTGCATATAGATTTGTTCTTATTCTTTCCATTCAGATTCTTTGATTCATTTTTGAGACAACCATTGCCAGGGTGGCAATACAATTAGTGTGGGGTAATGTTGAGTAGAGAATACTTAACAAAAGGCACACAAGAGGTCCGCATGGGAAAATAAGGCATGTTCAAAGGCGCGAATGGATAAGGGAAACACATGCGAAAGGATAAGTTCATATTTCAAGACTTAGCCATTTTTGCACATGAGGGACTATTTTTAGAGATGGCATGCAGAGCACACAAACAAAGCAAAGACGTGTGCGCCATGCATTGCTATTTTTGGAGGATCGACTACAAAGCACTTTGCATGACATGGGCTAAGAATAGGTTCATCACTGTCAGTTAACTAAAGAGAGTCTATTATTAGCACACTTGCATGTGGGGCTATGATTGTAAAAACGCGTGGCTAATAATAACATGCAACCTATTTTGGGATTAGATAAGTGGTGAAGGGAAAGACCCCACCCTTATAAGTATGTAGTAAACTATGTAAAAAGAGATGCATGGAGATAGGAAAAGAGAGCATAGTTATGCATGTGAGAACTAGGGTATAGTGAGATTATGCTGCTAGATCTGTCACACGCATGAGCATATACTACTATTACTATAAGGAGCTTCTGTGTAATTTTCATATTTAATATAATGAAGGATATTGGCTGAATCCAAGTGTTAGTTTTGTGTGTATTTGAATCTAGTATGTTCTTGATTTCATCATGGTTAATACTTAATTCTGTTCTCCCTTAGCTATAGATTTGGCATGCTTTGTAGAATGATGTATTAATAATGGTACTGCATGCATTATGTCTTCATTATGTTAACATCTTGCAACAACAAACCTAAAGAGGGGCCTGGAACCTTTGTGTGCTTTGTGTGGGCGCTCAGTCTAGGTTGAGTGATGTTTCAGTGCACCTGGGGTCTTATTGGTGAATTCTAGGCTGCATCAATCATCACCCAAATAAACATACCCAAAATTTTCCTAGACATAATTTCGATATAACCCTTATTAGGGGTCATGGAAAGAAGCTCCTAAATCTAAAACCTAAGATTCTATTATATTATCCAAAGAAAGAATAAGATAATATTGCTTTACCTCTGCTGCAATATTTTCCTCTTTACCTTTGTTTGGGTGTTGGTTCTCTTTATCCTTTGACCAACAATCTTTCTTTGTATGTCCTTTCTTTCCAAAATTCCAACAGGAAATTCCCTTACCTTTAGATTTAGATTTGTCATTCCTTGACTTTGATTTCCCATTATTCTTACTCTTGGATCTCTCCTTCTTCTACGGCTCTGCTTTCTACATTTAAAGCATTCCCAGATGATGATTTTTATGTACTTTTCCTACGAATTTCTTCATTCAAGATCATACTAACCACATCATCAAACTTCAAAATATTATTAACAGATGCTATATTACTAACAACCATTACCAAGTTATCCCAACTATTAGGAAAAGAACATAAGAATAAGAGTTCTTTCATTTCATCATCAAATGAAGTATCAACCGATTTTAATTGATTTACAATAGATTGGAAATCATTCAAATGACTAGATACAAATCCACCTTCATGCATCTTATAACTAAATATTTTCTTCATCAAATAAAATTTATTTGAAGCACTAGGTTTTTCATATAAATTAGCAAGAGATTTCATTAACTCTACCGTAGAAGTCACTTCTATAATATTAGAAGCCACGATGCTACCAAGCTCAATCTTATAGATCCCAAAGCTTTTTTGTCAAGAATCTTCCATTCTTCATCAGTCATCTTCGTAGGTCTAGAATTTTCATCCAACGGTAAGTACAAATCTCTTTGATATAGATAATCCTCAATCCACATCTTCCATAATTGATAATTCCAGCCATCAAACTTCTCTACCTTTGTATTTGTTTTCTTCGCCATTATCAGAGCTCCCACTCAATTAGAAAACCCTCTATGAGTAAATATGTCAACACACAAAACCATCAAACAAATCTATGATACCGTTTTTGGGATTAGCACACAGGTTATGTACAGATAATATATCAAATCTAAGCATACATGCAATAAAAGTGGATATTCTACTAGAAGAAATATAAAAAACAAGAGATATAAATCAACACCATATTTAATGTGGTTCACCCAGTGTGGGCTACATCCACCAAGAAACAAGCCAATCTATTATCCAAAGCTTTCAGAATATATATAATGAAGATTTACAATCTTCCACACCTCTCACGATGTACAATACTTTCTTTCTCTCAAGCTTCTCCTTCTTCTCCAAGAATTATCTCTCACAATTATTTTCACAATAATCATTAACTCTCTCTTCTAACCCTAGATTTCTAGCTTATAAATACCTTATACAAACTTAGGGCACTTAGCCATGCAATTACAATCAATAGATATGCTTTAATACTAAAATTAGATCTAATTCCCATGAGTTAAATAAAACACTCATGCATAGGTAACCGATGTCGGTTATCCCTAACCGATGATGGTTCCTACTTTCCTGACCGATGTTAGTCATAGGTGACCGATGTCGGTCCCTTCATAACCGATGTTTGGTTACTGTGTTTTCCAAAGCCAAGTTGATAAAGCATGCTAAATCAAGTAATTGAGCTCCACATCTCAACACTTCTTGAAGCTAATTTTCTCGACTGCTTTCCAATAGACCTCTTCCCTAAGCAGATCTCCCCCGAATCACCCAACAATTCTTTTCCTTAAGAAATTATAAGCTGACCCATTCTATTTACAAAAATGGAATCATTTAAAGACTACAATTCTTTCTCCACTTGAACATTCTATTGGAAAATATTCTTGAAGTGGAATTCATTCCATCATAAGTAGCTTTTTTTCAAGAGCTTTGATTTCTAGGATAATATGAACATTTTAGACCCTCTAAATTTCAAAGAGGGCCACTAGGAAGTAATAAAATCAGGAAGAAGGGGGTATTTGTGCCACATTAACTCGAATTTAAATGGAAATTTTGGATGGGATTCAACCAAAGATTGAGGGAAAAAGAATAGGATAGTGATCAAAACTAGACTAAGCAATCATAGTGCTCTTGAGCAAGGTGTTTTTTGAATCAAGAGGGGGAAAACTAAGAAAATGTAGACACCTAAATTCCACTTTTGCAATCTTATTGCTAAAAACACACAAATCACTCTCATTCTTACCATTAACATTATGATTAGTGATTTCCGCTAATTAAATAACATTTCTTACCATTTAGAATGTAACTTTACGACAAATCGTAAGTCAAAATCCTCTTCCAAACAGTATAATTAACGATTATTAGCTAATTAAGCCTATTTTACTCCATTTTTGGTCAATATACCCTACTATTGGCTTAAACTCCTCTTCCAACCACTCAAAATCACACCAGGTTCCTTCCACAACATCTTAAAGAAGCTTCAAAGCTTATCCTAGCCTCATAATTGACCTTAAGTGGTTGATTAAGGCCCCTCACATCCTAATCAATTGTTAATTCACTAATTGCGATTAGCAAATCTTAATCATGATTAACAATTATTAATCTACTTTGTGCTTTTAGTCCCACATGCACTAAGATGCAAGTTTTCCTCAAAGGAAAACTATAAAAGGACTAACCACACACCTTTAAACTTTACACCATGCTTTGAATTGCGTATATCATATAAGAAATATTATTAATAGCCAAGCTCAATCCTTGCCTCAAGTCTTCAATGAGGTTAGTAGATGAGTACCTAATATGATCTTGTAGTCATTGTTGGAGGGACCACCTCATCTTCCTTGAGTAAAGCAACAAACCCCAATTTGATTGCTCCTAGATCTATTTAGGTCTATGTTAGCTAGCAATTGAACATATTAGTAGGCATGCTTTATCTAGGTTTGGAATTATATTCATGTTAGTTAGCATTCCATTAAGCTTTTCTCTTTGATATAACTATTGTTATATTCAATAAGCATTTTATCAATTAGTCTATGTGGTGTTAGTCTTAGCTTTTCTTGGAAACTTTTAGTAGTCTTCGAAACAATCAAGCCTTTTAGAAATAGAAATAAAATCCTTCATTCTATTAGAACATGGAAACCATCCTTGTTTGGGATCAATATCAATTAGAGAACTATTCTGAACAAAAGAACAAATCAATCTAAGATTGAGCATTTTTACCAAACCGCCAAAATTTTGTTTGTCTAAAAGAATAAAATTGAAATCACCTCTAAAGACGATGAGGTGATCCTTCCTAGATTGCATTTTCTCAGAGACATCCCTTCATATATGTATTTTTTTACCACATTATTAGGAGCATAAATATTAAATATAAAAAATCAACATGATCACCGAATGGGGTGATTTTACATAGCTTCCAATTAGGATTTTTATCCACTAATTCTATTTGAATCTTATGAACTTTCCATAACAACCACGAACCTCTGAAGAAACATGAGCATCCAAAAATTCCCAAACCAACCTCTCCAAGACTTTGACGAACAATTTTGCTATCACCAAATCACTGCACCCTCCGAATGGCCAAGTGATGGATAGGGCATTCAGTGTGATTGGGTAACATGGGATCACCTCGCAAGTTGTGGGACTTGCAGCTTGAGGTGAACCTCTAGAGAAGGCCGACTTCCTCTTCCTAAACTAAACACAACACTACTTCTAATGCAATAAAACAACTAACTAGACCTATACTAACATTTTCATGGGATTTAGGGAGAGAGATTTGCAAGAAGTAAAACCGATACTAGAAGTGGTGATGCACCAAGAAAGGGTTTTACTAGACACTTTTTCGGTCTTCCACCAAGAAGGATGAACAATCATCACAACCCAATCGCATATAAAGCTTCACTCCCGGATAAGCACATAACTCAAAAATCAGAATGGAAACTTGAAATTGTACAAGACACCTTCAAACATGAGAAAGACACAAATACGTAGCAAAAACTCGAAAGGATCAATAATTAGTCATAGAACACAATCTTAATTACTTCAATAACATGCACAATGCATCATTACATGAGGAAGAGGAAATGTTTGCCATTACAATCTTGGAGAAAAGGCTTAAAAGTTCCCATGACAATCCACAACTAAGTTTGTGAAAAGAGAGAGGAATTGGAAAATATCTAACCCCTTGGAATGAGTTTCTCATTTACATTTATAGAAAATCCCCTATGGGAGAAGAGAGGAGGAATCCTAAATTCTAGGCCAAAATGTAGCACATGATGACCTACATACTTAATCACACAATTAATTGCATTCACCTATCATGCCCATAAATCCAAAAAATTGAATTTAATCCTCCATTTAATTAAAAATATATTAAATATTTTTAAAATAATTGGGAGATTTTACTTGGTCCATTATGGGACCCATGCATTGAAAATTGCATGTGAGAGGGTTTTGTGTTGGGTCTTGAAAAATGGCTCGCCAAACACTCATCGAGCTAGTTGGCGAGCTATTTGTTTATATTACTTAGTAAGCTCTTCTGCAACGAGCTCTCCACATAAACACTACCAACTCCGTATTTGAATGTCGGCTCCTACACATTGCATAGCAACATCTTTGTCTTGATTGCATGACAAGTTTAAAATTACCCGATAAGCATTACACAATGAGCTACCTTACCTTCTATCAATCCCACATGGCTCACTCCACAGTGAGCTACACGTCTTCATCGCCAACCATTAAACATCCGCCATGTTTTACATTGACCTCAAACTTCACGGAGTACCCCCATCTTCTCGCACATTGAGTGCTTTATTTTTCATTGGTCGCTACATGGAATTGGTTTGAATGTTTCCCACTCTACATTAAACACCTCCAACTGTTATTCCAAACATCCACCACACACACACATTGAATAGAGCCTTTAACCGTTTGTGTTGAAACCCATTGATCCACATACCCTGTTGACGAGGCCTCTAACTCGTCATGTCAACCACTCTTGTCATGTCGAGTCACCACCTAAGACATTAGGAACTTATTCCCATGTTTTCCCCACGACACTGGTCACGCACCATGTTTCTATTCTCCATGTGGATCGGTTGGCGATTCCCTCGGTATTTAACTCGGTCTATGCGAGAAATGTTCTACCAACGCAGAATTCCACCTGTCGGCCTGCCTACTCGGCGTTGACTCAGCCTCACTTTTTAACCCCGGCCTCTAACTCCCGTCAACCACTTCTTGCCATAATTCCTAGGCGGGCCCGAAATCCTTTGGGAATTGGACCTTTGCCCAATCGTCTTGACGTTCCCCATGGCCGCGATGCCTTGAACTCCCTGAGCGCAAAACTTTTTACCTTGACTTGCCAACTTAAACTTGGTCTCAACTCAGATTTTTCCTGCAAAGTTGTCGTGGTCATAGCTCGGCATTCCGAGCTCTCCACGTGTGATGAAATCATCTCCATGCACTATGCATTATATGAGTTTCTCACAATCCCCAACTCAGCTCCCCGAGTTCACGCGCGAGCCGCCAAGTTGGTTTCGAGCTTATCCGAGCTCATATTTCCATGGCATGTTCTGGAAAATCCACAGAGCTCCAAGCCTGAGCCCAAACCTCCGAAAAACAACTCGCTGTTATCATTGAATCGGCCTCAGTGCTATGTATCTTTCACGTGCTTTGCTACAGACCTTTTAACTTGCTATGGAAAGTTCTTAGGAAATTCTGACTTAGCTGGGCCTCTGCAAATTTGCATGGATTCTGAGCGATCTACATATCCCCCTACTCGGCCACTTGTATCCCCTTTCCTGAGCTCGCCAAATTATTCACCGAGTCCTGTCTCCATTCTCTATGAGAAACTCGGTCACCATTATACCTTCCTCACCGTCATCATCCTGGGCTCGCTATCATACCAGACTGAGCTAATCACCATTTGCATTTCCATCGATTTGATGCTTAAACTCATTCCTTCTAAGCTTGTTATCAAGGTTGGCCGACCCGGTGAACTTGCATAGCTCCAAACTTGAGTCATTTATCTATCTTTACCTTGCACTGATCTGAGCTTATCTTCCAACGACCGTTTTAAAACATCATCGAGCACATACTTGATCACTTTGTTGAGCTCATGTTCACGCAACTAGACTGCCTCGAGCGCATACATCTCCAGCTAAATTTTCATCCCTTCAATACTATCACCATGGTCTCCTACGACGCCAATCGAGCCGTTCTTATCCCAAGCTCACCTGTGTTTAACTCAACTTGTGCTACAGTTGACATTTATGCCATGGCTTCATACACCACTCGAGCTATCCTCCGCTGTGGCTCGGTTAACTCAAGCTGACTCGACCATTTCACTCTGATCCCTTATAGAAACATGAGCTATAACGGTCGAGTTACCTTCACTTCGTCATAGCTCACCTTACCACGATTTATGACCCAAGATCCTTTCCATTCCTTGTGAGCTCAGCCCAACATAGCCATGACACCCACCTGATGCAATGACCCTACAACTGGTCAATGTTGCGAGCTGCAATTGAGCTATTTGCTTAGTGAGATCGATATTAAGCTCTTTGTGTTTGTAATCTTGCCCCGAGATATATTACCGTCCCCTATTCTCCCTTTTTTGATTCCATGGTTGAATAACTTGTTCTTCCTTTGGCTCAATTGAGCCATTTCCCAAATGAGCTTAGAGCTCTCGAGCTAGTCATTTCAATAGTGATGTCTCGCTTGTTATTTCTTCACCGAGATCTTTAGAGCCGAGCCCTTGAGTGAACACCTGCAATGCCAAGACCAATCTCCCAACTTCACCAATCGCTCGATCCATTAGCTTTAGCTCAACCTTATTCTACACCGAGTTGAGCTCTTGTTTGAATACTTCACCGAGTCCATGATACAAGCTCCTCCTAGAAATCTTCACCAATGCCTTGGCTCACCCGATTTATAAGCCATTGTCAAGATCAAACTCCTATCCGCCGTGCTAAGGCTATCAATCACTTAATCAAGTTTCAAACTATAGCTCAACGATATGAGCTATTACCACAACGAACCAAGTTCCTAGCTCAAGTAATCGAGTCACGCTTTATTTGTATGTCAACTCGATCCTCGCTACTGAAGCAAATCAACGAGCTGTTTTTATCTCATGTTCACTTGACCTTCTAAACCCGACTTTGATCCAGATTTTAAATGTATTAGGCTTTATCACAAGCCGATGGTAATAGAAACACAATATGATCCCTAAAAAATATTTATCTATCTTGACCATTTTTTTCCCGTGTTGACCAGGAGGGTCGGTTGGGTTTGTTTTTCGCACTCTGAATAAACTTCTAACCACTAAGACTTGTAATGTCTTTGAGTTTCTTCATAAAGTCCCTTTTCAATCCTAGAGCATAATAAAGTTTCGTCATCCAATTTTTCCAAGTGTGAAAAATTGGATAAAAAGTTTGTTGGAAGCACAATGGATCGAGAGAGGGGGTGAATCGGGTCCTACAAAACTTTAACTTCTTTTACCATGTCAAACATTCAACATTCAATTAACCATTCATCATACATAACCACATGTGAGCTTATTAGACATGCATTAATCATTGTATATATCTTCCCCGTAGATATGATATGCAAGCAAGATTATAGAAATCAAAGAAGCTCAAATCCTCGATATGTATGCGCCTTCGCATACGTAAATGGTGTATGGAAATGAGTGTTGACAAGGAAATGTATGCGCTGCACCTTAGCACACGAAATGGCGCATGGAAATGAGTGTCGACAAGGAAATGTATGCGCCCTGCGCACGAAATGGCGCATGGAAATGAGTGTCGACAAGGAAATGTATGCGCCATCGCGCACGTAAATGGCGCATGTAAATGAGTGTCGACAGGAAATGTATGCACCCTTGCGCACATAAGAGGATGTCGACACACACGGATGCGCCAAGGCGCACCTTCGTGAGGCGCAACATTTTGAGCGCCGACAGAAGCGAGCCCCCGGCGCAGAGATATTCGATGGCCATAACTTTTGACCTGGAGCTCGATTCACGCAAGGTTGGACTTTTCGGAAAGCTTACGAAGTCCTCTGTCCAACTACGACTGGATATATTTAATTGGGTGAGAAAATTCTTAAAAATGCAAAATACAGTTCGCCACTTTTTGGGTTCGCTAGGGTTCTCACCTACCACCATAATGAGATAGTTAAGTGCATTCTGGAGGTGGTTGGGGCAGATTTTCATTTTCCTCTCTCTTTTCTCTCTCATTCTTCCTATAAATTGTAAGGAGGGGCTTCTTTCTAAAGGTCAGACATTCTTGTTTTGCCCCTCCCTTCTTCTCTTTGGCAGTGAATTTGTGGAGTTCAAACCTCCCATTTAAAATCAGTAATGCAACTCGCTCTTGCATTTTGCAGTTGTATCAGTATCAATCTCTTGGAGAAAATTAATGCATGTCTGTGGATGATTCTCAACCTCTCTCGTATTAATTTGCATCCCCCCGATCTTTCACCGTGAATCAAGCTATCTCGTGTATGATCTTGTATTGCATTTTAATGGTCTCGTGTTTATTGGTAAGATAGGTGTTCTTCATTCCTGCATCACCTTTGTAGTTTAGGTTTTATTTTATGCATCTTCTTACCCTGTCTCCTTGGCAAGTTAGTTTAGGTTTTGAGTAAACCCTCTGCATTTTTACGTGTGCATCTGAACAGAGGAATAGGAACCGGCCTTCATCCAGAGAGCTTTTCCAATTCGCGAGGTCCCACACTTGGGAAAAGCTCCATGTTATGCAATCGCACTGAGAGTCTCAACCCATCGTGTTGCAGAGTCCTGTGGGGTGCTGCAATTCGACATCAACATTAACCTTTCACAAGATTACGAGACAAGAGAGAGAACACAAGATACCAAATATAAGTGGGAAACCCTCAAGGGAAAGAAAACCCACTCAAACCTTAGCTTATATTACACAAAGCAAGGACTTGCAAGAATATTACACATCCTACCGCATTTGTTTAGTGAGACACCCACCCCACAAGGAGCACCAAATCCTAAACCTTTGTTGATATGACTCACAAAAAAGGACTCTTATGAATATTACACATCATAAGAGATTTTATAAATTAATGATCATATAAGATAGGTTGCTCGATAACCGATTTTGTTCTAAGTTCAGCCCAAATACACTAAACCTTATTCAAAACAAGCGCTTCTTTAACTCGCTCAAGAATTATTCTTCATGGGTCAATAGTTCAATCGCACTTACACATTCGATTCTATATATTTCTCAAGTATTCATACCTCTTCTAGGATCTATCCATAACCCCTTAACACTCTTCTTCAATCCCCTCTTGGCCGCTCATAACCTTGTATGCACACACCTTCAATAACAACTAGTTCAAAGTGAACCATTTACACTTGCTTATATACCAACCTCAAGCTCATACCACCCATGGTTCTCCGACATGACCAAGTAGGTCGATAATCCCAAATCAAAATCATAACAATAAAATCATATAAATCAATACAAAATACCCAAGTAGGTTAAAGCAAGGGTCAAGATATCACGGAAAAGAATAAGGCTTCTCAAACAAGCCCAAAACAAGCACTCCAAGCTCTAATGAATGCTTCAAAAATCCAAGGTATTATAAAATATTGGTAAAGGCACAAGAGGATCCAAATATGTCATGCACAAGTCCTTAACATCATAAAAAGATAAGTAATCACTAAAACATTCATTTCACCATGAAACTCACCAAAAATATGTTATACAACCTAGGTCTACAAGCACCCAACATTTAGTCCTTAAAATGAATGAGTTCACATAGATTAAATCATCATCATGACTCAAGTAAAATATAAATGGAAAGGTATCTCAACCTTTTTCTCGTAAATAACTCACATTTTCATCCAAATCATAGTGGAATACCTCCAAACAACTCAAACTCTACAACTACTCCAAACTAGATTTAAGACCCCAAAACCAGTCTTCAAAATAGAGTTGGTTCACATATCAAAACACCTCACCAAGACACAAACCATGTATCATTGTTAGATCCATGATGCTATAGATCTTGGTGTACGCCAAACAGAGTTTCGATAACTCTAAGGGAAAGAATGAGCATCGGGACCAGGATCACAATCGTGGGTGCTATGATTGAATGAAGGGCATTTAGAAGGAGGTCATGGTAGAGGTTGATGATACCATGGTGGATTTGGAGGATGAGGCCATGGTAGTGGGAGAAGTGAGTTTCCCGTGGAACATGTTATACATGCGATCTTCCACCACTATAGGTGCGAATGTACCTAGAATATTACATGTTCTTTTCCGTAGAAAGAATCATAAATGAGGAGTTCTCGTAATCAGTATGAACATGTTAGTAAGCAACATAAACAAGAAAACAAAGGTGCATGGATGGTTAGGATACAATGCGCCGTTGAAAATCAATGGATGCCTAAGTTGGCGGTAGAGTCCAAAGAATCGCAAGAGAAGGTTATGACCAAATACTGAGGTGGAACATGCCAGAGAACCATCGCAACAAAATCCTACCATCATCAAGGAGGAGGTTCTACATGCACGATACCCAGATCTTACCTATCATAAGGAAGTTTATCAGAAACCATGGAAGTTCTCAGAATCTTTAGGTGAGATACAATACTTAAAAGAGAAATCACGGAAGATGGATCAAAAGAAAGTATCCGAGATGGTCCAAACTGATATAGATGACGTAAGGGAAGTGTGTAAAATGTTATGCTAGGAAAATATCATTCCATTGTTAGGGAGTTGGTTAAAAGGAAACATTCCACGAATAAGTGTTGAGACTGGATGACAAATCCTACATGCGAATCTCCCCCAATATCACTCAATGTTGTTGTGGATGGGTGGCTATTGAGTAATATACCGGTTGATACAAAGCGTGGAAGTCAATGTTCTTATTTTAGATGCATGGGTACAAAAGGGGAGACCCCCATCGCAGCCATCATCTAATGTATTGTTCATTGCTAATTGAACTAAGGCCACTCCCATCGGAGTTTTGAAAGATGCATCCATTACCATCCAAGGGGCCAAGTTCACCGGAGACTTTGAGGTTTTAACACCAACAGAGTCGATAGCTTCCCGCTCTATTGGGGTGTCCTCGGTGTTATTCAAATAATGATGATCTTTGGTTTAACAAGGGTTACATCAGTTTTGAAAATAAGGAGGAGAGAGTTATTATCCCTTTAACAGATGGAAAATCTGCACCCTATGTTGAGCCCTTGAGTGAAGAAGATCTCGAATAGGATTTATGTACGTGTCATCCAAGATCTAGAGATACTTGAGCCAACTAAAGAAGGAATAATTCAAAGGAGTATGCATACAATTGTCTATTAGCGATACTACAAGTTTTGCTTATGATAATTGGGCTCATAGTACTTATGAGTCAGTGGGGCACGAAGTAAAGAGCATATTTTCTAGAGAAAGAAAACTACGTTATGTCAAGAGAATAGGTAACAACCCTGTACTTGTTACACTAGAGAAGGAGATCCTATGGTATTCCCGCACACCATGAAAGCAAAGTGGACAAACCAATTTCAAAGGGGGAACATGTTAGTATATACCTGCATGGGACAACATCACACCGGTGGGTGGTTCACAGAGGTAATCTTATGGAATGGAATGAGATTATGATCGTGCTATCTACTCCTGGTTCTACAGGAGTAATGCACCTACGTAGATATGCACTTATCATGGTAATCAACCGCTCAACATCACTTCCAAAGAGTGAGAGACTCGACAGAAGCTTTACCACCTTTGCTATGGGTGCACAAGTTTTATTCCACTTTACAAGGTTGCGCATGTGCTTGGTATGTATATGCTGAACTCCACAGAGAGACTAGAAATTGGTAGGATTTAATTACAGGAATGACCCATACATTTGACTTCTTTTCTACAAAGCCTCTTGTGGAAGAAGCATTGAAATTCATAAGGCCCTTAACTATGGGAGATAGTGCCAAGGTCAAGAACTCCTTCAAGAGTTATTAGATGAAGGAAACTCAGAACACGCCTCGTTGAAGAAATAGAGGCAGACGCAACACTACTTCAACGCGATTTCCTGAGAAAGAAAATGCAAAATGGTCTACTTAGTGGATGATGAAGAAGTAGAAAATATGAATGTAAATCATTCACCATGCACGCTTATCATGAAACTATGAAGAAAAAGAAGGTGAATATTGATTAGAAGTTGAGCCTAAAGACGCCATAATTGGGGACTATTGGTTAGATTCTCAAGTGGAAAACTCATAGAATTCTTAAGGGATTATTAGGACTTATTCCCTAGGGGTACCATGAACTTAAAGGCGTGCATGAATCGTTAGGGGAGATGAAGATAAAACCTTAAAGAGGGTGTGTGCCTAGTTAGAAAGAGACCGCATAAGATGAACCTTGACTTGCGTGAAAAGGTCAAAGAAGAAATTGACAAAATATCAAGTTTGGAATTATCAAGCCCTCGATGATTTAGAATGGGTTAGTCCAATGGTGATCGTGATCAAGAAAGATGGATAGATTAGGATTTTTGTGGATTATAGGGAGCTAAATGATGCATGTGTGACAGATCCATTTCCTATGCCATTCACTAAGGAAATACTAGAAGGCATTAGTAGGGTGCAAAATCTATTCATTTACGTATGGGTTCTCTAGGTATCATCAGGTTAGGATTGCCCAAGAGGATCAAGAAAAGACTACGTTTACTACTGAATGGGGTAGCTTTGCCTATATTGTAATGCCTTTTGGTCTGAAAAATGCGCATGTTGTATTTTCACGCATAGCCGCTTCAAGCATTCAAGGAATTTATTCACAACTTCTTACAGTCTATTTATATGATCGATGGTGTATGGATTAGTTAAGGATCATTGTGACAATTTGTGCTTAATGTTTGAAAGATGTAGACAGTTGAGTATCTCTTTAAACATCAAGAAGTGCATATTTGCTACACTATTTGGGATACTTTTAGGACACATAATCTGCAAGGAAGGTTTGTTGGTTGATCTAGGCAAGGTCAGTAGCATTATAGGTCTAAGGGATCCTACTACCAAAGTGAGGTGCACAAATTTTTGGGTCATATAGGATATTACAAAATTTTTATCAAAGGATATGCCAAAGTTTCCACACCATTGGAAGAGTTACTGAAAGGAAAAGGTACATTCTATTGGGGAGAACTGCAACAACGCACATTCGAGACATTAAAGGAAAAACTTACTACCGCACCTATTCTACATTTTTCATTCATGGGAAAACCATTTCATGTACATGTTGATGCCTTCCTGCACGCCATTGGTGCGGTGTTAGCTCAACTCTCGAGAAGGTATTATAGATAATCCCATCTATTTTGCTAGTAAAAAGATGACTCATGCAGTAATAGAACTCCACAACTACAAAACGCGAAGCTTTGTCGATGATTTATGCATTACACAAGTTTCGATAGTATTTGCTAGCTACACCATTTATATTCTATACAGATCACATGGCATTGAAGTATTTTCTTAACAAGCCCATTTTACAGGGGCGCATATGCAGATGGGTAGTATTATTTCAAAATTTTATTTCACAAACTTGTGGTAAAACCAGGGAAAAGTAATTCGACCAAACCATCTATTAAGAATACAACAGGGAGAAAAATCACATGCAATTGAGGATACCATACCGATGCATAGTTATATAGGTTAAAACGCATGCCATCGTAATTAGAGGACATTGTTATCTTTCTACGGACTGGTGTGGCACCAGAAGGAATGAAGGCCTTAGAAAAGAAACAACTTGCTATACGCGTGAAACCTTTCATGTTGATCAACGGAGACATGTAAAAGTTAGGCAGAGATGAGGTATTATTCCATTTTATATTGGAGCATGAGCACGCGGATCTTATGGAGGAGGCTTATGGTGGTATTACAAGTGGCCACTATGCAGGTGATGCTACTGCACATAAGATCCTACTCGCCAGATTATGGTGGAAGACCTTGTCTAAAGATCAGTAAGGTGTGTGATCATTGTTAGATCTAGGCAAACTAGGGAAAAGAGATGAGATGCCTTTAAGACCTATTTCTAGTACAGAACCATTTGAGAAATGGGATATCAAATTTGTAGGACCCATATCACCCGCCGCGTGTAGGAATGGGTCACGCTACATCATTACTTGTATAGATTATTTTACAAGGTGGGAAAAAGCAACACCTACAAAGGATTGTACAATATCTACAACAACTAGCTTTCTATGGGAAAATGTTCTTACATGGTATGGATGTCCTTTAAGTTTGACAAGTGATAGGGGCACACATTTTTTGAATGAGACAATAAGGATATTATTAGATGAGTTTATGGTTGTGCACCATAAGACTACACCTTACCATCCTCAGGCAAATGGAATTGCTGAGGCTTTCAACAAGATTTTGAGCTACACCTTGACAAAAATTTGTGATGTTGGAAGAAAGGATTGGGATGATAAAGTATTTGCTGTACTTTGGGCATATAGAACAACTTATAAGAGGTTGAACAAAGCCACACCATTTCAGTTAGTGTTTGGCACAAAAGCCATTCTTCCTATGGAATTCATGTTACCTTCTTTACGTATCGCATGCTAGAGGTCTAGCTGATGAGAAAGATTTAGAAGAACGGATGGAAAAGATAATAAATTTGGATAAGCGATGAGCCATAACACGTTAGAGTCTAAAGCACGAAAAGGCCGTAGAAAGCATGGCATGACCGAAACATAAGGGATAATAATTTTGAGATTGGAAAATGGTGCTTCTCTATGACTCTAAGTTCTTGCACCATCCAGAAAACTTAAGGTACATTGGTCAGCGGTATGTTATCACTCATATACTCAAACAGCACTTGCCGCTTAGAAGAACTTGATGGAACATGGCTACTCGGTTACCTTAATGGGATTAGGTTGAAGCCTACTATAAATAAGTCTTCTTGGTGTTTGTAATAAGGCAGTTTTTCCATTTAGATTAGGTTTTCAATTATGCATTTCCTTCATGTGTTTCCTTCTTTGTCACTATGATTTGTCAATTTAGTTGGTGTGTTTTTGTAATAAGTGCATTTGTGCGCGTGAAGCTAATTACTATCTAAAGTATGTTTATGTGTAGAGGACTGCACATACTTTTAGTATGGGGTGGTTGTTGATATCCAGGTACAAGACTACTGGAATTGAAAGGTGAAAAGAATAAACTACTACGGGTGCCATTCAAGTGCTATTCAAGTTAAAAGATTGCTTCTAAAAAGTGACCAAAGATGGAGATGAATGAAGGGACAGTATAACGTGAGGTAAGCAGAGGCCATAACAACTACTAGTGGAAGGTGTAGTGACAAGGTACTTAGGCACAAGGAAGCGTGCTGAAGAGAATTCTGTGACCAAAGGGTAGGAAGGTGTGCTAGAAGGTTATAGTTGGGGTGTGAAGATGTACCATGTGGAAAGAATGAAATTTTTTTAATAAATGAGAGGACAATGAGGTCCGTAAAGTGATGAAGGATGACACATCGAGCCACACAGAAAGACTTTCATTAGTTAAACAGAATCTAACGAGGCCCTCGCAAAGCAACATAAGAACCACACAAGGGATGACTAGATGAACTTAGGAAACTCATCGCGTAGAAGATGGATTTTCTCGCAAGGATGATTGCAATGTCCAACATTGTATTGGTCTTGTAAAATGAAAAAGGAGAGATTGAGCAAGATGAACTGAATCCATCATTGTGTGGATATTATAGAAAAAGTAGAGGAAGCACTCATTGAGTGACAGACTTGAGGCTGAGATAAAGGAGGAATATCCCAAATTAATTTCTCAAAGTCAAGTGGATGAAGTCACAGGTAACATCATTCTTTTGTGCATATAGATTTGTTCTTATTCTTTCCATTCAGATTCTTTAATTCATTTTTGAGACAACCATTACCAGGGTGGCAATACAATTAGTGTGGGGTAATGTTGAGTAGAGAATACTTAACAAAAGGAACACAAGAGGTCCGCATGGGAAAATAGGGCATGTTCAAAGGTGCGAATGGATAAGGGAAACACATGCGCGAAGGATAAGTTCATATTTCAGGACTTAGCCATTTTTGCACATGAGGGACTATTTTTAGAGATGGCATGCAGAGCACACAAACAAAGCAGAGACGTGTGCGCCATGCATTGGCTATTTTGGAGGATCGACTACAAAGCACTTTGCATGGATATGGGCTAAGAATAGGTTCATCACTATCAGTTAACTAAAGAGAGTCTATTATTAGCACACTTGCATGTGGGGCTATGACTGTAAAAAGCGCGTGGCTAATAATAACATGCAACCTATTTTGGGATTAGATAAGTGGTGAAGGGAAAGGCCCCAACCTTATAAGTATGTAGTAAACTATGTAAAAGAAATGCATGGACATAGGAAAAGAGAGAATAGTTATGCATGTGAGAACTAGGTTATAGTGAGATTATGTTGTTGGATCTGCACGCACATGAGCATATACTAATATTACTGTAAGGAGCTTCTCTGTAATTTTCATATTTAATATAATGAAGGATACCGCTGAATCCAAGTGTTAGTTTTGTGTGTATTTGAATCTAGTATGTTCTTGATTTCATCATGGTTAATACTTAATTGTTCTCCCTTAGCTATAGATTTGGCATGCTTTGTAGAATGATGTATTAATAATGGTACGCATGCATTATGTCTTCATTATGTTAACATCTTGCAACAACAAACCTAAAGAGGGGCCTCGAACCTTTGTGCTTTGTGTGGGCGCTCGCCTAGGTTGAGTGATGTTTCAAGGCACTGGGTCTTATTGGTGAATTCTAGGTGCATCAATCATCACCCAAATAAACATACCCAAAATTTTCCTGGACATAATTTCTGATATAACCCTTATTAGGGGTCAGCATGGAAAGAAGCTCCTAAATCTAAAACCTAAGATTCTATTATATTATCCAAAGAAAGAATAAGATAATATTGCTTTACCTCCGCTGCAATATTTTCCTCTTTACCTTTGTTTGGGTGTTGGTTCTCTTTATCCTTTGACCAACAATCTTTCTTTGTATGTCCTTTCTTTCCAAAATTCCAACAGAAATTCCCTTACCTTTGGATTTAGATTTGTCATTCCTTGACTTTGATTTCCCATTATTCTTACTCTTGATCTCTCCTTCTGCGTCTCTCGCTTTCTACATTTAAAGCATTCCCAGGATGATGATTTTTATGTACTTTTCCTACGAATTTCTTCATTCAAGATCATACTAACCACATCATCAAACTTCAAAATATTATTAATGATGCTATATTACTAACAACCATTACCAAGTTATCCCAACTATAAGGAAAAGAACATAAGAATAAGAGTGCTTTCATTTCATCATCAAATGAAATATCAACCGATTTTAATTGATTTACAATAGATTGGAAATCATTCAAATGACTAGATACAGATCCACCTTCATGCATCTTAGAACTAAATATTTTCTTCATCAAATAAAATTTATTTGAAGCATTAGGTTTTTCATATAAATTAGCAAGAGATTTCATTAACTCTACCGTAGATGTCACTTCTATAATATTAGAAGCCACAGATGCTTTGCCAAGCTCAATCTTATAGATCCCAAGAGCTTTTTTGTCAAGAATCTTCCATTCTTCATCAGTCATCTTCGTAGGTCTAGAATTTCATCCAACGGTAAGTACAAATCTCTTTGATATAGATAATCCTCAATCTACATCTTCCATAATTCATAATTCCAGCCATCAAACTTCTCTACCTTGTATTTGTTTTCTTCTGCCATTATTGTAGCTCCCACTCAATTAGAAAAGCCTCTATGAGTAAATATGTCAACACACAAAACCCTCAAACAAATCTATGATACCAGCTTTGGGATTAGCACACAAAGTCAGAGATAATATATCATATCTAAGCATACATGCAATAAAAGTGGATATTCTACTAGAAGAAATATAAAAAACAAGAGATATAAATCAACACCATATTTAATGTGGTTCACCCAATGTGGGCTACATCCACCAAGAAACAAGCCAATCTATTATCCAAAGCTTTCAGAATATATATAATGAAGATTTACAATCTTCCACACCTCTCACGATGTACAATACTTTCTTTCTCTCAAGCTTCTCCTTCTTCTCCAAGAATTATCTCTCACAATTATTTTCACAATAATCACTAACTCTCTCTTCTAACCCTAGATTTCTAGCTTATAAATACCTTATACAAACTTAGGGCACTTAGCCATGCAATTACAATCAATAGATATGCTTTAATACTAAAATTAGATATAATTCCCGTGAGTTAAATAAAACACTCATGCATAGGTAACCGATGTCGGTTATCCCTAACCGATGATGGTTCCTACTTGCCTGACCAATGTTAGTCATAGGTGACCGATGTCGGTCCCTTCATAACCGATGCTGGTTATTGTGTTTTCCAGCAAGTTGATAAAGCATGCTAAACTGAAGTAATTGAGCTCCACATCTCAACACTTCTTGAAGCTAATTTTCTCTGGACTTCTGTTTCCAATAGACCTCTTCCCTAAGCAGGATCTCCCCCGAATCACCCAACAATTCTTTTCCTTAAGAAATTATAGCTGACCCATTCTATTTACAAAAATGGAATCATTTAAAGACTACAATTCTTTCTCCACTTGAACATTCTATTGGAAAATATTCTTGAAGTGGAATTCATTCCATCATAGTAGCTTCTTTTCAAGAGCTTTGATTTCTAGGATAATATGAACATTTTAGACCCTCTAAATTTCAAAGAGGGCCACTAGGAAGTAATAAAATCAGGAAGAAGGGGTATTTGTGCCACATTAACTCGAATTTAAATGGAAATTTTGGATGGGATTCAACCAAGATTGAGGGAAAAAGAATAGGATAGTGATCAAAACTAGACTAAGCAATCATAGTGCTCTTGAGCAAGGTGTTTTTTTGAATCAAGAGGGGGAAAACTAAGAAAATGTAGACACCTAAATTCCACTTTTGCAATCTTATTGCTAAAAACACACAAATCACTCTCATTCTTACCATTAACATTATGATTAGTGATTTCCGCTAATTAAATAACATTTCTTACCATTTAGAATGTAACTTTACGACAAATCGTAAGTCAAAATCCTCTTCCAAACAGACAGACAATTAACGATTATTAGCTAATTAAGCCTATTTTACTCCATTTTTGGTCAATATACCCTACTATTGGCTTAAACTCCTCTTCCAACCACTCAAAATCACACCAGTTCCTTCCACAACATCTTAGCAAGCTTCGAAAGCTTATCCTAGCCTCATAATTGACCTTAAGTGGTTGATTAAGGCCCCTCACATCCTAATCAATTGTTAATTCACTAATTATGATTAGCAAAGCTTAATCATGATTAACAATTCTTAATCTACTTTGTGCTTTTAGTCCCACATGCACCAAGATGCTAGTTTTCCTCAAAGGAAAAACTATAAAAGGACTAACCACATACCTTTAAACTTTACACCATGCTTTGAATTGCATATCATATAAGAAATATGATTAATAGCCAAGCTCAATCCTTGCCTCAAGTCTTCAATGGGGTTAGTAGATGGGTATCTAATATGATCTTGTAGTCATTGTTGGAGAGACCATCTCACCTTCCTTGGAGTAGCAACAAACCCCCAATTTGATTGCTCCTAGATCTATTTAGGTCTATGTTAGCTAGCAATTGAACATACTAGTAGGCATGCTTTAGCTAGGTTTTGAATTATATTCATGTTAGTTAGCATTCCATTAAGCTTTTCTCTTTGATATAACTATTGTTATATTCAATAAGCATTTTATCAATTAGTCTATGTGGTGTTAGTCTTAGCTTTTCTTGGAAACTTTTAGTAGTCTTAAACAATCAAGCCTTTTAGAAATAGAAATAAAATCCTTCATTCTATTAGAACATGGAAACCATCCTTGTTTGGGATCAATATCAATTAGAGAACTATTCGAACAAAAGAACAGAAATCAATCTAAGATTGAGCATTTTTTACCAAATGCCAAAATTTTGTTTGTCTAAAAGAATAAAATTGAAATCACCTCTAAAGACGATGAGGTGATCCTTCCTAGATTGCATTTTCTCGAGACATCCCTTCATATATGTATTTTTTTACCACATTATTAGGAGCATAAATATTAAATATAAAAATCAACATGATCACCGAATGGGGTGATTTTACATAGCTTCCAATTAGGATTTTTATCCACTAATTCTATTTGAATCTTATGAACTTTCCATAACAACCCCGAACCTCTAGAAGAAACATGAGCATCCAAAAATTCCCCAAACCAACCTCTCCAAGACTTTGACGAACAATTTTGCTATCACCAAATCACTGCACCCTCCAAATGGCCAAGTGATGGATAGGGCATTCGGTGTGATTGGGTAACATGGGATCACCTCGCAAGTTGTGGGACTTGCAGCATGAGGTGAATCTCTAGAGAAGGTCGGCTTCCTCTTCCTAAACTAAACACAACACTACTTCTAATGCAATAAAACAACTAACTAGACCTATACTAACATTTTCATGGGATTTAGGGAGAGAGATTTGCAAGAAGTAAAACCTATACTAGAAGTGGTGATGCACCAAGAAAGGGTTTTGCTAGACACTTTTTCGGTCTTCCATCAAGAAGGATGAACAATCATCACAACCCAATCGCATATAAAGCTTCACTCCCGAGATAAGCACATAACTCAAAAATCAGAATGGAAACTTGAAATTGCATGCAAGACACCTTCAAACATGAGAAAGGCACAAAGACGTAGCAAAAACTATGAAAGGACCAATAATTAGTCATAGAACACAATCTTTATTACTTCAATAACATGCACAATGCATCATTACATGAGGAAGAGGAAATGTTTGCCATTACAATCTTGGAGAAAAGGCTTGAAAGTTCCCACAATCCACAACTAAGCTTGTGAAAAGAGAGAGGAATTGGAAAATATCTAACCCCTTGGAATGAGTTTCTCATTTACATTTATAGAAAATCCCCTATGAGAGAAGAGAGGAGGAATCCTAAATTCTGGGCCAAAATGTAGCACATGATGACCTACATACTTAATCACACAATTAATTGCATTCACCTATCATGCCCATAAATCCAAAAATTGAATTTAATCCTCCATTTAATTAAAAATATATTAAATATTTCTAAAATAATCTAGAGCTTTTACTTGGTCCATTGGTGGGACCCATGCATTGAAAATTGCATGTGAGAGGGTTTTGTGTTGGGTCTTGAAAAATGGCTCGCAAACCCACTCATCGAGCTAGTTGGCGAGCTATTTGTTTATATTACTTAGTAAGCTCTTCACAACGAGCTCTCCACATAAACACTACCAACTCCGTATTTGAATGTCGGCTCCTACACACATTGCATAGCAACATCTTTGTCTTGATTGCATGACAAGTTTAAAATTACCCGATAAGCATTACACAATGAGCTACCTTACCTTCTATCAATCCCACATGGCTCACTCGGTGAGCTACACGTCTTCATCGCCAACCATTAAACATCCGCCATGTTTTACATTGACCTCAAACTTCACGGAGTACCCCCCATCTTCTCGCACATTGAGTGCTTTATTTTTCATTGGTCAGGCTACATGGAATTGGTTTGAATGTTTCCCACTCTACATTAAACACCTCCAACTGTTATTCCAAACATCCACCACACACACACATTGAATAGAGCCTTTAACCGTTTGTGTTGAAACCCATTGGATCCACATACCCTGTTGACGAGGCCTCTAACTCGTCATGTCAACCACTCTTGTCATGTCGAGTCACCACCTAAGACATTAGGAACTTATTCCCATGTTTTCCCCACGACACTGGTCACGCACCATGTTTCTATTCTCCATGTGGATCGGTTGGCGATTCCCTCGGTATTTAACTCGGTCTATGCGAGAAATGTTCTACCAACGCAGAATTCCACCTGTCGGCCTGCCTACTCGGCGTTGGACTCAGCCTCACTTTTTAACCCCGGCCTCTAACTCCCGTCAACCACTTCTTGCCATAATTCCTAGGCGGGCCCGAAATCCTTTGGGAATTGGACCTTTGCCCAATCGTCTTGACGTTCCCCATGGCCGCGATGCCTTGAACTCCCTGAGCGCAAAACTTTTTACCTTGACTTGCCAACTTAAACTTGGTCTCAACTCAGATTTTTCCTGCAAAGTTGTCGTGGTCATAGCTCGGCATTCCGAGCTCTCCACGTGTGATGAAATCATCTCCATGCACTATGCATTATATGAGTTTCTCACAATCCCCAACTCAGCTCCCCGAGTTCACGCGCGAGCCGCCAAGTTGGTTTCGAGCTTATCCGAGCTCATATTTCCATGGCATGTTCTGGAAAATCCACAGAGCTCCAAGCCTGAGCCCAAACCTCCGAAAAACAACTCGCTGTTATCATTGAATCGGCCTCAGTGCTATGTATCTTTCACGTGCTTTGCTACAGACCTTTTAACTTGCTATGGAAAGTTCTTAGGAAATTCTGACTTAGCTGGGCCTCTGCAAATTTGCATGGATTCTGAGCGATCTACATATCCCCTACTCGGCCACTTGTATCCCCTTTCCTGAGCTCGCCAAATTATTCACCGAGTCCTGTCTCCATTCTCTATGAGAAACTCGGTCACCATTATACCTTCCTCACCGTCATCATCCTGGGCTCGCTATCATACCAGACTGAGCTAATCACCATTTGCATTTCCATCGATTTGATGCTTAAACTCATTCCTTCTAAGCTTGTTATCAAGGTTGGCCGACCCGGTGAACTTGCATAGCTCCAAACTTGAGTCATTTATCTATCTTTACCTTGCACTGATCTGAGCTTATCTTCCAACGACCGTTTTAAAACATCATCGAGCACATACTTGATCACTTTGTTGAGCTCATGTTCACGCAACTAGACTGCCTCGAGCGCATACATCTCCAGCTAAATTTTCATCCCTTCAATACTATCACCATGGTCTCCTACGACGCCAATCGAGCCGTTCTTATCCCAAGCTCACCTGTGTTTAACTCAACTTGTGCTACAGTTGACATTTATGCCATGGCTTCATACACCACTCGAGCTATCCTCCGCTGTGGCTCGGTTAACTCAAGCTGACTCGACCATTTCACTCTGATCCCTTATAGAAACATGAGCTATAACGGTCGAGTTACCTTCACTTCGTCATAGCTCACCTTACCACGATTTATGACCCAAGATCCTTTCCATTCCTTGTGAGCTCAGCCCAACATAGCCATGACACCCACCTGATGCAATGACCCTACAACTGGTCAATGTTGCGAGCTGCAATTGAGCTATTTGCTTAGTGAGATCGATATTAAGCTCTTTGTGTTTGTAATCTTGCCCCGAGATATATTACCGTCCCCTATTCTCCCTTTTTTGATTCCATGGTTGAATAACTTGTTCTTCCTTTGGCTCAATTGAGCCATTTCCCAAATGAGCTTAGAGCTCTCGAGCTAGTCATTTCAATAGTGATGTCTCGCTTGTTATTTCTTCACCGAGATCTTTAGAGCCGAGCCCTTGAGTGAACACCTGCAATGCCAAGACCAATCTCCCAACTTCACCAATCGCTCGATCCATTAGCTTTAGCTCAACCTTATTCTACACTGAGTTGAGCTCTTGTTTGAATACTTCACCGAGTCCATGATACAAGCTCCTCCTAGAATTCTTCACCAATGCCTTGGCTCACCTGATTTACAAACCATTGTCAAGATCAAACTCCTATCCCATTTGTGCTAAGGCTATCAATCACTTAATCAAGTTTCAAACTATAGCTCAACGATATGAGCTATTACCACAACGAACCAAGTTCCTAGCTCAAGTAATCGAGTCACGTTTATTTGTATGTCAACTCGATCCTCGGCTTACCGAGCACTCAACGAGCTGTTTTTATCTCATGTTCACTTGACCTTCTAAACCCGACTTTGATCCAGTTTTTAAATGTATTAGGCTTTATCACAAGCCGGATGGTAATAGAAACACAATATGATCCCTAAAAAAATATTTATCTATCTTGACCATTTTTTTCCCGTGTTGACCAGAGTGGAGTCGGTTGGGTTTGTTTTTCGCACTCTGAATAAACTTCTAACCACTAAGACTTGTAATGTCTTTGAGTTTCTTCATAAAGTCCCTTTTCATCCTAGAGCATAACAGAGCCTTCGTCATCCAATTTTTCCAAGTGTGAAAAATTGGATAAAAAGTTTGTTGGAAGCACAATGGACCGAGAGAGGGGGTGAATCGGTCCTACTGAACCTTTAACTTCTTTTTCCATGTCAAACATTCAACATTCATTAACCATTCATCATACATAATCACATGTGAGCTTATTAGACATGCATTAACCATGTTGTATATATCTTCCCCCAGGTAGATATAGACAAGCAGAAGATTATAGAAATCAAAGAAGCTCAAATCCCTGACATGTATGCGCCCTTGGCGCACAGAAATGGTGCATGGAAATGAGTGTCGACAAGGAAATGTATGCGCCCTTGGCACACAGAAATGGCGCATGGAAATGAGTGTCGACAGGGAAATGTATGCGCCCTTGGCGCATAGAAATGGCGCATGGAAATGAGTGTCGACAGGGAAATGTATGCGCCCTTGGCGCACAGAAATGGCGCATGGAAATGAGTGTCGACAGGGAAATGTATGCACCCTTGGCGCACATAAGAGGATGTCGACACACACAGGGATGCGCCAAGGCGCACCTTCAGGAGGCGCAACATTTTGAGCGCCGAAGGCAGAGCCACAGCGCGAGATATTCGATGGCCATAACTTTTGACTGGGAGCTCAGATTCATGCAAGGTTGGACTTTTCGGAAAGCTTACGAAGTCCTCTGTCCAACTACGACTGGATATATTTAATTGGGTGAGAAAAATTCTTAAAAATGAAAAATACAGTTCGCCACTTTTTGGGTTATTTAGGGTTCTCACCTACCACCATAATGAGATAGTTAAGTGCATTATGGAGGTGGTTGGGGCAGATTTTCATTTTACTCTCTCTTTTCTCTCTCATTCTTCCTATAAATTGTAAGGAGGGGCTTCTTTCTAAAGGTTGGACATTCTTGTTTTGCCCCTCCCTTCTTCTCTTTGGCAGGTGAATTTGTGGAGTTCAAACCTCCCATTTAAAACTGTAATGCAACTCTGCCTCTTGGCATTTTGCAGTGTGTTGTATCAATCTTTGGAGAAAATTAATGCATGTCTGTGGATGATTCTCAACCCTCTCTGTATTCATTTGCATCCCCCTGATCTTTCACTGTGAATCTGGCTATCTGTGTATGATCTTGTATTGCATTTTAATGGTCTGTGTTTATTGGCAAGACAGGTGTTCTTCATTCCTCGGTGCATCACCTTTGTAGTTTAGGTTTTATTTTATGCATCTTCTTACCCTGTCTCCTTGGCAAGTTAGTTTAGGTTTTGAGTAAACCCTCTGCATTTTTTACGTGTGCATCTGAACAGAGGAATAGGAACCGGCCTTCATCCGGAGAGCTTTTCCAATTCGCGAGGTCCCACACTTGGGAAAAGCTCCATGTTATGCAATCGCACTGAGAGTCTCAACCCATCGTGTTGCGAGTCCTGGGGTGCTGCCGGTCGACATCAACATTAACCATTCACAAGATCATGAGACAAGAGAGAGAACACAAGACACCAAATATAAGTGGGAAACCCTCAAGGGGAAGAAAACCCACTGAAACCTTAGCTTATATTACACAAAGCAAGGACTTGCAAGAATATTACACATCCTACAAGATTTGTTTAGTGAGACACCCACCCCACAAGGAGCACCAAACCCTAAACCTTTGTTGATATGACTCACAAAAAAGGACTCTTATGAATATTACACATCATAAGAGATTTTATAAATTAATGATCATATAAGATAGGTTGCTCGAGACAAACTGATTTTGTTCTAAGTTCGAGTTCCAAATACACTAAACCTTATTCAAAACAAGCGGTTCTTTAACTCGCTCAAGAATTATTCTTCATGGGTTGAATAGTTCAATTGCACTTACACATTCGATTCTATATATTTCTCAAGTATTCATACCTCTTCTAGGATCTATCCATAACCCCTTAACACTCTTCTTCAATCCCCTCTTGGCCGCTCATAACCTTGTATGCACACACCTTCAATAACAACTAGTTCAAAGTGAACCATTTACACTTGCTTATATACCAACCTCGAAGCTCATACCACCCATGGTTCGACATGACCAAGTAGGTCGATAATCCCAAATCAAAATCATAACAATAAAATCATATAAATCAATACAAAATACCCAAGTAGGTTAGCAAGGGTCAAGATATCACGGAAAGAATAAGGCTTCTCAAACAAGCCCAAAACAAGCACTCCAAGCTCTAATGAATGCTTCAAAAATCCAAGGTATTATAAAATATTGGTAAAGGCACAAGAGGATCCAAATATGTCATGCACAAGTCCTTAACATCATAAAAAAGATAAGTAATCACTAAAACATCCATTTCCACCATGAAACTCACCAAAAAAATATGTTATACAACCTAGGTCTACAAGCACCCAACATTTAGTCCCAGAAAATGAATGAGTTCACATAGATAAAATCATCATCATGACTCAAGTAATATATAAATGGAAAGGTATCTGAATCCTTTTTTTGTAACAACTCACATTTTCATCCAAATCATAGTGGAATACCTCCAAACAACTCAAACTCTACAACTACTCCAAACTAGCTTTAAGACCCCAAAACTAGGTCTTCAAAATAGAGTTGGTTCACATATCAAAACACCTCACCAAGACACAAACCATGTATCATTGTAAATATTATAAAATATACTATCCGACGCAACTAATTATAACCTTCAAATCATGGCATAAGGCTTCCAAACATACCAATATACTGAAACATCTCATTCAACATCCAGGGCTCAAGAACCAGTCTTAAGGAATCAATGCTCAATATCCTTATCAAAATAACTTGTATTGACATGTACAAGTCTTGAAGCACAACTCATGTGGATAAATCTAACCCAACACACATGTTTCAGTCACCTTCTTGAGCAAGCCAACTAAGGATTTCTAGGCCATTATGTCTTCAACGAGAACCACTTCATCACATATATCCAAGAGATCAAACACATCATACTAGGTGTCAATAAACTATCCATGACCATTAGATGTATCAACAACAAGAAAAATGGCCAAGCTTACTTCAAACCATAAGATTTACATATTATCCATTAAGGCCAAAATTGGTAGACCATATTTGAGTACCTATATCCTCAATTTTATCTAATAAATCAACCTAAAAATTATCATGGACATTAAGAGAAACTCCTAGGGATTCTGGAATAATTTGGTTTTCATCCTGGAACCTCCATCTTAGCCCTGAAACTAAAAATTTCCGAGAAAACATGGAATTTTCTCTCACTTCTTGAAATAGTTAGGACATAAAACCTATGAAAAAATGAGATCAAAAATTATCTACATGTCAAAATTATAAAATTTTATTTCTATTATCATTTGAGGACCATACGATGAAAATATTTCAAGTTGCTATACTACTAGGGTTTTAAGAGAGTTTTGAACCAACTTACCTTCTTAACAATTGTTAATAAAAATCTAATGATAAATATACCTCATTATTTTTTCAAAACACTCTTAACAAAATGTAAAATCATCCCCCAAAATATTTTGGTCACATGAAAAGTGTGTGTGATAAAAAAGTTACTAATTCAAGCCGGATTTTCCTTCTTCAAAACTCAGTTTTACCAAAAATGACATATCTTGCACAAATCTCTTCACCCCCTAATGCACATGTTAATTGAATTAATTATCTTAATTAAATTAATTAATATCCTCACTTAACCACCTCACCTAGCCAACTCACCTAGCCACCTCACTCAAATGACCCACTCAAACCTCATTAATGACCTAAGACCAAGTCTAAGCCTATCCTAACCAACTAGGACTTAGTCTAAACCTAGACTTAACTCCTATTAAAAAACCTAAAAAAATCCTACTTATCTTTTGATCCATCACTCAAGACTCAAAAGAAGGTTGGAGATCACGCCAAAATAGCAACAATCTGGCTATTTTTGGCCAACCTAGATATTCTCACCTTGACCGATGCCGGTTATATCTCAACGATGTCGTCACCTAACCATCATCAGGTTAGGTTAAATACATTTCCAAAATCCTTTTCCTAGGTTGGTCATTCGATTCAGATCTCATACGAATAGAGACTTGGAGCACTCAAAATTTAAAGCACTCAAGGCAAAGGAAAATATACGGGAGCACTACCAACAACCATTGGCATTCATCATCTTCTTCACGATCACATGGATTCACACAGAGAAGAATGGAGGTTTGAACTACCACAGCATGAACACAACGTCTCTTCTCTCTAGGATCTCTTCCATCACCATCCTCATCACCTGCATTCTCCAAACCTACTCTTCAGTAAGTACCTAACATCTCTTCATTTATTTCTGTTTTATTCCAGTAATATTTATTATTCATCTCAGTAATTTATCTTTCTCCATCCTACACTCCCCTCCTCCTACCAACCTATCACCTTACCATACCTGCCCTTTCACCTACCTTCACCCTCTTCTAATCATCTCTGAGCCTGCAAGGCCATTTTATGACCTCACCCTCACCATTTCCAACCTCTTTGTGCAATCACAGAGAGTCTAAAAAACAAGTTTTAAGTGTTTTTACTAATTTCCCCTACCATGACGCTTGGTTAGCCAACCGACATCGGTCATTCCCTAACCAACATCGGTCACACATCCAACATTATTATATGTTCTAGAAAATATACCTCGATCAACAAGCGAGCTAATACCCACTTCCCAACAACCCAAACCATTTTCTAATCTTTACCAGACCTTACCTAGAGCTTGTACTGACACTGCAAACTGTAACACCAACCAATCACTTGACCCATTTTGACCTCAATCACCTTTTACCTAACCTTTCTTATTGTTTTGTATGAGATACCTAAATCATTTCAATTTCAATAGATCTTTATTTCATGTATATTTTTAAATAGCATTAATATTGTTATATAAAAAGTGGATTGACATCCTGTTCAAGAAGCATCACACTTCCTGGATCTAGCTTCCTACTAGGCAGTCCACTCATTGTTTTGTTTAACTCTATCTAGTGGTATTGTTTTGCATTTATAGGTAGTTCCTCCTAGCCAAAAGGGAGCTCTCATAATCAACTTGGATCAGGAAATCAAAACGTGCACACAACCTTCAACCGACATCACAAATAGGTATTCCTCCTTGGCCTTCTACCCTTATCTATTTCATTAATTTGTTAAGAATCCAATGAAACATTTTGGCATGCCTGGTGGGACCCATTCGGGGTTCTTGCATTTATTCATTCTTAGGGAACCATTGTATGTTTGTTTCTTTTTCAAAAGGAAGTTAACATTAAATTCTCTCCCTGAAATCTTCTCTTTCTTCTATTTGTCTCAGTGACATTTGTATTTCGGACTAAAAAGAATCATTCTTTTTTTTCTTGCATTTGCATTAGTGAAATTCATTCTCTTTCCTATTCACTCTTTGTTTACATCGAATATCACATTTCGATTTGGGTTTTAAAATAATTGCATTTCATACTTCTATGTTTGCATTTTTAGCTCACATTAAAACTGAGGGCAACCTATACGCTGAAGTCATGCCCAACTGATGGTTGACATAATTGAATCATAGAGCACATTCTCTTCTCTCTTTTTCCAAATTACACAAAAATAAACTTACACATCTTCTTAAACAACACCTTACTTGGAAGAAGTTTTCAATGATCACACGATCAGAGGATTGACAGTGGGCACCAACTGGTTTCTCTGTCCATTCATTAACTCAGAGAAAGGACCACCCCCACCAAAACATAACCTAAAACCACCCTTAGATCTTGCCTCTTCATAGGACACCTTTCCAACCAAAAAAATGTTTTTCTGTTCACAAGTCATCTTAAAATAGCATAAGCTAAAACATAAAATTCACTTATAGGATTTCATGTTTTTCTTAGCTTTTTCTTGAGTTGTGTTTTGAGTTGTGAGGTCACGTTCTTCATTTTCTTCTTCCTTTCACACTCTACCATCATAGTTGGTGTATTCTGACTATTTTTGAGTGTGTTAGGTCCATTACTATCATACTTCAAGTTTTCTGGTTGATATTCCATCTGACTTAATTCACAAAATCAATTTTTCTTCATTTTTTCAAATTTCACAATGACCAACGTTGGTCCAATGACCGTCATCGGTTTACATCTAACCATCATCGGTTTACCTAACCATTGTCGGTTTCTATTTTTTTTTGGTCATTTTACCAAAAACAACACTCATCACATTTTTATTCTTTTTAAAGTTTCAGACACATCATCATACCTCTAGAATTTTAAAATCACATAGTCAACTAGTTTTTATTTCATTTTCATCAGTTTTTCCTCATTTGCAAAACTTTTGATTTCCCATAAGAATCGGTATCGGTCACCTAACCATCATCATCATCACCATCACCATCATCGATTACCTAACCATTTTTGGTTCATGTTTTTTAATTTTTAATTAAAACAACGACTAATTTCACCTCCCTTAACCTATTTTTTTCTCCATTTCTTTTTTTTTGTGTCATTTACAAAGAATAGATTACCAGGTTTACGCTAACTCACATGGTTTTGACTCATATCCAAGCCAATGCCCTTGTATTTCCATGCTAATCCTTCAACCACTCCTCCTAGCCCATCACCACCTTCCATCCTATCACCTATGGATCCACTCAACCCATTACCATTAGTACCGGTGATGAGGAGTTTGCACAAGACTCCTTGACCACAATCCCACTTCCTTACAACATTATCTCACCCATTCATCTACTCGGACTCATCAGATAGTTGGTATATGACATGCCCGTGTCCATCCCTCCTACCCTCACCCCCACTTCCACGTCAACTACCACTAGCTCGGCATTACCTTCATCCACCTTACCACCTGTGGTGTCTCAACTAGACCCCACATCCTCTATAACTACTACACCTACGAATCTTTGACATCACACCCATGGTGTCAACTATTCCTTCATCATCCACCTTGAGCATAGCCCCATCTACACCCTTCACCTCATATATACCTATTGCATCAACCACCCATGGTGTCGAAACCCATACCCCATTCCAAAACCTCATCCTTTCCATCCCACAATCCTTACCTCCAATTACCACAAGATCATTATGATCTACCCCACCTACTTACACATATCACCAATAACCCCCAATCTCGTCTATCACCTATTCGGGATATATTTTCCACCTACATCTATTCCCCCTTCACAGTTCTCATACTCGACACCACCATATACTGGGATGTCATCCACATCATACATTCATCATCAACCTCCTTATACTAGGGGGTGCTCAATCATCACAACCCACCAATGACCTTATTAAAATGATGATGGAAAAGATGCAAACATTAGAAGCATCAGTTTCTGCTCTCGCAACTCCTTAACCTATGATGAAATCTGCAATGAGCCCATCCATCCATCTATTCCCATTCACCCATACCTTATGCATTGGGAAATGCCCAAATTCAACTGTTCAATAGTAAAGAAGACCCACAACAACACTTGTGGTCTTTCAAACATGGGTGTTATCTAATCACCCATGATGATGCTTTACTCCTACTAAACATTCCCCATGTCCTTAACATGGGACCCATTTAGATTGGTATAGTGGTTTACCTCAACATTCCATTTACTCATTTAATCAAGTGGCTCAAGCCTTCTGGACCATTTTTCAATCAATATCATCAAGAAGGTCACTATGACCGACTTGTACTCAACTCAACAATATGATGATGAGTCTATCACTAATTTTTTCACTCATTGGCGAGCCTCATCAACCAACTAACATTCCAGTTTCCTAAAACTGAGCTTATAGAGTTGTTCACTAGAGCTTGTGCAGACATCTCACCAACTCTACAAGTACAAACCTTCCATACCTTTGATGAAGCATTTACCATGGCACAAAAAATAGAAATTCATGCCATTGAAGAGAAGAAAATTCAATTACGTAACAAAAATGCCACATTTAAATCAAATGATGCTTCTTCCTCTTCAAAACCCCAAAATAATTATTCAAAAGCCAAAGGATCTACCAATGTGGTAGTTTTAAAGGCTGGCCCATCTCACCCCTCTAATCAATCAAAACCTACCTCCAACCTTTCTCCCATTCAAAATTTTCAGTTCAGATGGGAGCAATGAAAATACACTCAATCGGGAGCCTTATTCTTCAGTATTAGAAAAAATTCTTAAGGCCGGAGCCATTGCTCTTCCACCCATAAAACCACATATTGGTTTTGACCCCACTCATCCTATGCCTGCATGGTACAAGGAACATGACTATTATAACTATCATCACGTAAAAGGCCATAGTGATGGTAATTGTATAACCTTCAAGAACATTGTCTAGGAAATGTTAGATAATGGAGATCTCATCCTGACAACCCAAACACACCTACCAATCAAAATTTGCATATCTTCAAGAAGTCATTCCCTAACCATACCCCATCATCAAACCAAACTGGAAAACCTTCAACTAATGATAATAATGTCCATGAGGTCCATGTTGTGTTTGACACCATACCATCCCTTCCACAATTTCCTCCTATCCCCTCTATCGAGGAGATTCTAGCATGAGCTCCTCTACCCACAAAGGAGCCTACTTCCTCTACTCCTTCACCCATAGAGGAGTCCCCTTCATCTCCCCTTCACCCACAGAGGAGTCCACAACTTTTCTCCAATGTCATTTCACCACTTACCTCACAACCTAACAAAACAACCATGGTATTAACTCTCCTACCCATGGGAGAGTCATCCTCACTTCTCTCCACCAAAAGGAAACTACTCATCCCACTGTTCTCTCCCTACCCATAGGGGATCCTTTAGATGCACCACTTCCTGTTGGGGAAATTCCCCATTAGCATTCCAGATCCCATTGATCTGTCTCTCAGCTCTCTTACCCACAGTCCGAAGCCAACCAGTTCCCTGTCTCACAAACATATTTTACAGGGATTTCTACTAAACCAACATCATCTTCTCTTACAATAGTTCATTTTCATGCACTGGTCCAACCACTTTGGATTACATTGATAATTCCATGCTTTGGGGATGCCTTCGCTACCCTTTTCAACCCAAATGCAAATGTCACCTGCGGATACTTCCACATCTATCCAAAGGTATTTCAAGGAACCCAATCAACCATGACCATGCCTATTGAAATGACCTCTTCTTCATCACCCTCACCTACATCCAAACCTTTACCAATAACTAAACTTGTTCCTATGCCTAAGAACCTACTTATCCACACCTTCCCCCCCACATCTAGACCCATCACTACATTGGGTGTCATGCCGACATCAAGTCTAGTTCATCCACCCATCAAATTGGATTTAGCCACATCTTCCCAAACTCACGCAAAAACCATTCCTCCACCTAAAAGGAAGACCCAACCTTTTAGGCCACACACACCAGTTTCACCCACTACGCCTTTGTCACCTTCACCCCTTCCATCTATCCTAGGGCCTCACCCATCGACCTTGGCCAAGAAACCACCTATCCAAGGAAAATCAAAAGTGCAATAGCCCACCTCTTCATCACAATCCTTTATTACACCCAACCTATCTAACACAATGTACACCTTCATCATTACCCATCTTTCTTACCACCTATACCCCCACCACTTACAATAACATCATCACTACCTATGAGATTTCCTTCTCTTCAACCCATACCTTCCACTTTGCCTCTCTACCAAAAACCTTCACCACACCTCCTTTATCACCTTGGCTAACTCATCCTCTTCCACCATCTGCTTTCCCTCTACATCACGTACTGCCTCCTTCACCTTTACCTAGGAAGGTGCAACCTAAATTGAAAAACCCACTACCCTCCAAAGAGGTAGTTAAGCCTACAACACCTTCTATCACTAGTTCATCTACTACACCTCTACCCAAGAAGGTACAACCCAAGCCTAAAATAGTACCACCTACCAAACCGGTGGTCAAACCTATCCCATCTCCAATTCCACCTCCTATAGTACCTCACACATCACAATCACCTACACTTCAATCCAGACCCACACTCACCTCACATTGTGATCCATTGGCAGGGTCTTACGCCAACATTCTAGCTAACCTTTTAGAGACCTCCTCATCATCACATTTTCACCCCTTAGACCTTATGACCCACTCAAACCCAAACCAAAAGGGTTTGATGATACTAAAATTTTGCACCTACCATCGTGTGCCAGGACATGATGTAGAAAATTGTAAGGCTCTAAAAACCATTCTTCTCCAACTTTGTCCTCCTGAAAAAACTTTGATGATGATGATCTTCTAGATGAGGACCCATTCCACCTCCACCTATCACTACACATCCTCACCCACTACCTATTCAATGACCTACATCACCACCACCTCCACAACCCTTTTATCCACCTCCAAAATTTGAGATCAATATGGTCCATATAGAGAGCTAGCCAAAACCCCACCAAAATGTCAGTGTGCCCTACTCATTTCACAAGGTTCTTACCCCACACTAGGTTTTTTTCCATCATGTTGTTATACTTTTCTTGACACACCTTCTCCATCCACCTCTCTTCCTCATATTAACATGATCCAAGTTTCCACTCATGCCCAAAAGACAAAGGAAAGGAGAAAACAACTAGCCCATCCGCCAATCCTATGCCCAACATACCATCTACACACCACACCAAAATCACCATTCGGGGACCCACATATCCTATTTCTTGATGGGGTCACCCATCATACAATGATAAAAAATTACACCAATCCCCTCTAAAAATGTCTTTGTATGACCTCATCCAAACTTTTGAATCCCATCGACAGGCCCTCATGGAGGTTCTTGCAATCCATCGAGGTTTTACCTAACAACCCACACCTATGGGCCTCCATTATCACCCCTCACCATGTGGCTTCTCTCACCAATTCATCCCCTTCCTCTACACCTACCACTACTCACCAAGTAGCCACCCTCAGTTTCTCTGATGATGAGATTATACCTCTCCAATCAGATGATCCTTGATCCCACCCTTTTCATCTCCATTTATATTGATAATATACATGTTTCGACATGCATTATGATCGATGGTGGTGCCAACATCAACATCATCTCCTCCCACACATATAATCAAAATGTGCATCCCTTCAAATTACATGCATAATAACCCAGTTATGTTGCATTCATTCAATGATGCCATCACTTCCACTCTCACACCATCATCCTCCACATTTGTGTGGGCCCCCATACCATTCCAAAACTTATTCTATGTCTTAGAGGGGGAGTTCCAGTACAACATGTTTTTGGCCCTTGATCCACGTCATGGGTTGTGTTCCTTCAACCTTACATCGTTGTGTAAAATTTGAACATGAAGGACATAACTATACCATCCCCACTACCCCTTCACCATTCAAAACTATAACATGTTACCAACCTAATGATGTCCTTATACTAGTTAAGGCATCTACCACTTTCACCCACTTCTCCTTCACCCACAACCCCATCCACCGATGTTGTTTCTACCTTTTCCACCCTACCTCCTCTATTCCCACTTCATTTCATAGCCTCTACAGCCACCCATCCACTAACCCATCTACTTCTCAACCAACCAATGCTTCTTCTTCCCAATCACCTAGTGATTCATCTATTCCCGCTACCCATATACCAACTACCGATCCCTTAGAAGGTGTTTTTCAACGTCTCACTCTAGGGGAGTACCACCTATACAACATCAACACATTCCTTACTCCTCAAGAGTATGGTAACCTTCACCAACATCCTCGCTATGATCACCACATAGGTGAGGTTTTCCCTTATGGTCCTCCCCACCTTCATACAAAACTTAACATATGGGGGACTTGATACTTCTACCTACTCACCCAAGCCACCTTCCCAAATGTGACCATTTTCCTTCTGACCTTCAATCTCTCACCAACCACCACTTCACCCACACTTTCCTCCATCATTGTCATGGGAAGGGATTTGGCTTTGGGTTCTATGAACAAGGCCACCATATATCATCCCATACCACACATAAACATAATGACCATCAGTGGTATTGGATTTTCTAAACCATCTTCCAAGAAATCCCATGTCAAACTCATTGAGGATGAAAAACCTTCTTCACCCCATTTACCAACTTCACCACCTTCACCCATGGAGTCTATGGATCCATAATCCATTCCTCCTAAAAAATTTTTTTCATAAACACCATTTCCTTGGGACCTCTGACTTATCAACGTGATGGCAAGGCTCCCTCTTCTCTTCCCTTCCTGTATCCTGACATGATCGATGATGATACACCTTCTATTAACATCATTCAATGTTAGGATGATGAGTCTATTCTCACCTATCTTGGTGCGGAGGATTCTTATATTCATCGGTCATTGCCTTTTGAGATGCAAACCATGTTAAATGAATCGACCATCAAAATCAATATTAACACTCAGGATGACCCACACATTCTAAAGATAGGCCAATCTTTAGATGTTGCTTGAACAAAAGCTTTTACCTCATTCCTCTCGAGATCATAACAATGCTTTTTCTTGGTCCTACGCTGCTGATATGCTCGTATTGACCCAAACATTGTGGTCCACAATATCATAACTATTCCTAAAGCCAAACCCATAAAACAAAAGTTGAAAAATGCATCCTCGCATTTCCCTTCTTGTCAAAGAAGAACTTCAACACCTTCTCTCGGTTTCCTTCATCCTACCCATTGATTATCCCCAATGGATCTCTAACATCATTCCTATCACAAAAGTGATAGGGGGACTCTGCATATGCATGGATTTTTGTGACCTTAATTTAGCCTTCCCTAAAGATGACTTTCCTCTACCTAGTATAGACCAACTAGTTGATCTCACCATCGCCATGAGATGTTATCACTCATGGATGGTTTCTCGGTTATAACCAAATATTACTCACCCTAAAAGATCAACACAAAACCACCTTCATCACTCCTTGGGGACCTTCTACTATCGAGTCATGCCCTTTGGCCTTAAAAATGTTGGTGCTACATATCAATGTGGGCTATGACTTATATCTTTCATGACATCATGCATCACATATTGAAGATTATGTAGATGACCTTCTTTCCAAATCCAAACATCGAGCCAAACACCTTACAGTCCTTAAGGTCATTTTTGACCGTCTCATCAAGTATTGTGTTCACCTTTCAACCTAAGAAGTGTGTCTTCATTGTTCTCTCAGAAAAATCCTTGGTTTTATCATTTCTTTGCATGGCATAGAATTTGATCCTACTAAAATCAAGGCTATTCTCAAATTCCTCCACCTACTAACCTTCACCAACTACGTAGTTTTTAAGGCAAGTTGCAATCTATTCGTCATTTTATTTCATATCTTTCTGACCATTTACCACCCATTTCATCATCTCCTCAAAAAGGATGTCTCCTTCAAATGGGATGATGAATGCCACAAAGCCTTTGAGGCCTTAAAATAATACCTCCTCCAACCACTTGTACTCATTCCTCCTAAGGATGACCAACCATTTTACCTTTACATTTCTGCTACGGATCATTCCTTGGGAGCCATGCTCACTCATCATGATGAGAAACACAGGGAGCAAGTGGTTTATTATATAAGTCATACACTTTTGGACTATGAAACCCGATACACCCATGCCAAAAAAATCTACTTAGCCTTAGTTTTTTTTCCACTAAACTTTTCCATTACCTACTTAACCACAAAAACCTTTTTTGTCACCAATACAAACCCCTTACATTACATGTACACCAAGCCCTACCAACATCAATGTGTTGCATGTTGGCTCATGCTTCTTGCAGACCTAGACCTCAAATTCATCCATCAAAAATCTATCAAAGGACAAACCATCGCTGACCAACTTGCAGATGCACCTCTCTCTAGAGATCAATCCTCTAACTTTGATTTCCTAGATGAATCCATTACTACCCTCTCATTGGATGATACCATTTACCAAATGACCTTATTCTTTGATGGTTCCAAATGTCAGCATGGGGGTGGTGCTGGAGTTATCCTCATTCCTCTCGATGGTGAGCCTATGCCATTATCTTTCAAACTAGATTTTGAATGTACTAACAATATCACCAAATATGAAGCACTCATATTAGGCCTTCAAACCACCATCACCTTAGATGTTAAATCAATTAATATCTTTGGTGACTCTCAACTAGTTGTAAATCAAGTCAATGGTATATACCAGTGTCATAATGAAATACTTCAAAAGTATAAGCATCATGTAGACATACTTTTGACTACCTTTGACCATTATGAACTTCAAACCACTCCACATTCCACTAAAAATTTGTGGATACCATGGCCTGCCTTGCTTCTCGATACCCACTTCACCCTCGACTCAAAATATTTGTCACAATACAAAGGATGAAATCACCTTCCTATCTATTTTGAGACATCAACCTCATCGGAACCATTCAACTTGACCCATGTGACCTTTGGTATAAGTAGTTTTCTAATACCTTTCCCTTTCAATTCTACCTCTAGACCTTACTCATAATGGCCAATGCAGCCTTTCTCAAAAGTGTCTCTCGCTATGTCATCATGGGTGGTATTCTTTATAAATGTGGCTTTGATGGTATCCTCTTACGATGCCTTACAAGTTTTGAAATTCCTACACCATCAAGGAAGTTCACGATGGAATTTGTGGAGGTCACTTCAGTGGTTTAGCTATTATCACTAAATGCATTCTCCACCTAGGCTATTATTAGCCAACCTTAAACCATGATTGTTGTGATTATGTCAAACATTGTGTGAAGTGCCAACAACATGCTAATCTTCATCACATGCCTAGTCATGCCTTACAGGTCACACGAGACCTTTGGCCTTTCTCTCAATGGGGTTTGGATCTTGTTGGAGAAATCAATCCCCATTCTTCATAATGCCATCAATGGATTATTACCGCTACTAAATACTACACTAAATGGGTAGAATCCATACCTCTTATTTCTACAAAAGTCGAGAAAATATGTGAATTCATCAATCATCACATCATTTTCACTTTGGTGTTCCTCATCGTCTCATCACTGATAATGGAAAACAGTTCAAAAATAAAACCCTATGGAAAAGCTTTGTGATGCCTTTGGCATTCAACTCAGTTTTTCTTCACCCTACTACCCTCAAACAAATGGCCAAGCTGAATCAACCAACAAAACCTTAAACAAAATTCTTATGAAATTTGTGGATGATACTGGAAAGGATTGGCATATGCACATTCCTTTTTCCTTATGGGCTTATCACACTAGTATTTGTACATCAACTACTGCCACACCTTTCTCTCTCTAGTCTATGGTATAGAGGTTGTTCTACCTCTTGAAGTCTAGATTCCATCTCTTCGTATCTCACTCAAAGAGATGCTCAATGATGATGACTTTCACCAAGACCATTTGGCACAACTTGAGTTATTAGATGAACATCGTCTCAATGCTCTTGACCATCTCCAAATCTACCAAAAATGTATCAAACGTGCCTATGATAAAATGTGTCCATGAATGAACCTTCCAAGTTGGTGACCTCATCCTGAAGGAAAATCAACATGTAACAAAAGAGGAAAAAAGTAAATGGGGAAAATTTTCTCCTAATTGGCTTGGACCTTATATCGTTACTCATACCTATGGATCAGTGCTTATCATTTGTCTTCACTCAAAGGTAAACCCAAACCTGAGCCCCTCAATGCCTTACATCTTCGACCATTCTACTTATTGAATTAAGTCCTATATCACCTTCTTTTTATTTAATTCTCATCCCTTGAGCACCATTCACCTTCCATTTTACCTATTTTAAGGATCAATGACTAAACCAAGATCATGTGATTACCCATTACCTTTTCAACCTTGTCTTCAATATGAGTATCATGGCTACTCATGGCATGATTCTCATGGATACTTTTCATCTTTTTCAAGATGGAATCCCATGGTCATTCATCACTTAAAACCTCTCTATAGTTAACCTCTTGTGTGCTATAGTTTTGTCTTCAAAACAAGAGCCTATCTTTTTTTATAGTCTTGTCCATGACTTAAAATTCCAAAAGAAAAAAAATTTCAAAAGTAAAATGGGATTCAACTCCTTGAGTCAAACTTCCAGTAAAAAAGATGACTCCCTCAAAAAGGACATCTACGCTTTCTATCTCGCTTATAAATAGACTACTCCCTCGAAGGACAACTATACCAAGCTAGCCATATTGTACATAGTCTATCATAATAAGAAGACTATTCTTGCAAAAAATAAAATAAAAATATTCTAAAGCTTCCCACATCGATCAACTTCATGAAGACCTCAAGGAGAAAATATACTCATCCCACATAGACTTCCCATCATCAATCTATATCAAAAAAAAACAAAAGCAAAAAGAAAAAAAAAAAGATTAAATTTTTCATCATGGACTTTCCTATTTTGATCTTGGGTCTCTTGCCAAGTAGGCATGTTGTCTCACACTAGGTTACACTAAAACCAACCTGCTTTCACCTCATCACCTTTTCACCCTAATTTCTTTCCCACTCAAGGGATGTGCCACAAATGTGACATTTCATGATCATGTGACTTTCTTCACCCTTAGAATAGTCAATCATGCAAATTCCTTTAGGGTCTTATGTTCATAAGCCCATCTTAGGTATGACAAACTTGTTTTGGTTCTTATCAATTAGGCAGATCTTTTGGTCACCTCTTACCCTTCACCTTCTTCATTACTTGTTGATTATCCTATACAGACCAAGCCTTCGACACCTCAATTTAACCACACCTAAATGACCTCAATTCACCCCTGCCTTCATGACTAAACTCAACCATGCCTAAGTGACCTAAACTCAACCATACCTAACTGACCTAGACTCATTATGCCTAAAACCTACCAACCCATCCCTCTACCTCATCATATTCTTCCCTAGCTTATGGGAGAACTACATCGGCCTGAGGCCCCTTTTCATTGGGGCTATGTAGGCAGCACTCCGAGGGCATGGGGCCCTTGGAGGTTAGCTCAACCATTCTTTACCCTAACCAATTTTCCCCACTTTTTTATTTACATTCTACCTTAGTTAGTTTCCATCTTATACATTACTTGGAAATTAAACAAACATACAAGTATATAAACATGTATACTTACCTATTTTCATACATCATATCATACATCACATTTCACATTTCCATATATCAACATCATAACATACATATTCATCATCATTTATTTTTTCATGTTACCAATAACTTGGAAATTAAATCAAAACCAAAAACCTAACTCAATCATGCCTAAATCACCTAAACTCAACCATGCCTAATTGACCTAACTCCACCATGCCTAACTGACCTTGACTCAACCATGCCTAACCTAACCTGACTCAACCATGCCTAATATACCTAACTCAACTCATGCCTAATTTACCTAACTCAAACATGCCTATACCTGACTCCATCATGCCTACATGACCTCAACTCAATCATGCCTAATTCACCTAATTTCCATCACATACACAATAACAATGAAAATTAAAATCACAGTACATCATCCATACCATAAATATCATCATCTATAACAATGAGAATGTTGTGTATCAATACAAATGTACACCGATACAAATAAATACTAAGTATCTCAAAACTCTCATATACATCCTCACTATCTTCGGCACGCAGGCTAGTATAAAATCAAAATCTCAAAACTCTCATATACATCCTCACTATCATCAACACACGTAGGGCTGATATATACCAAAAATCAATACACTGATCATATCGGTGACTAATCATCACCCCACCTGATATCCATATGTCTCATTTGTCTCCTCCTCCTCTCCTCCAGCCCGACCTTGCCAACATCTCTCCACCTAGCATGGGTCTCGGTCTAATATCTTCCTGGCCCTCACCTAGGACTAGCCTCTGTGAACTCATAGCCTCACCTACCTCCTCTCTTGGGCTCACTTTCCCCCTGTGCTCTCTGAACTATGAGTGTGGGATCTAGTCCTCTCACTCATGCCTATTGTTGCCATGTACTTAGCATAGGAGGGACATCTATCCCGAGTCAGTCGTCAGATGATCCTCGATAATATCGGGCCTCATTCAAGGGCATCCCTAAACCTTTTCCATCAACACCATCTAGGTGGTGCCATAGGTCTCACAACAACCTATGAGCTCTCTCCCTCTACTAACACTGTCCTGGACTCAGATCCCTACCTATGATCCTTGTCCTCCTCCCTATACCATGGAACCTTCCCCCATCTGTTTTTTAATAGTGTGGGACCCTATCCTGAGTCTGTGGAGGTCTTACCTATGCTGCAACCTGGGCCTATAAGGCCACAAATTGATGCCTGTGTAAGGTGGCTGGCCAAATGGCCCTATAAACCTACTACCTATGCCCCTTAAGGTGGCTACTATGTCCCCCATCTCCATCTCCATCCCCCCTAGTGTGCACCGGTCCTCTATGCTTACATGCTACCTGCCTAAGGCCACCACCTAAGCCTTGTCACTAAAGGACCACCTATGCACTCTGACCTCTATCTAAAACTGTAAGCTGCCTAACCCTATAAAGATGTAATCTAGGCTCTAAGGGTGCCACATGACCTAATAAGGTAAGGTATCCCTACACTATGTGATGGTGGTGGCTAAGTCTTGGCTTCCCTGGCCTCGGTGGTGCACCCATAGCCTGTGCCCACCACCACCATATATATATCATCGGTGACCCCAACATCATCAATCAATCCACCTATCCACCACCTACTCTCCTCCTCCTTTTGTAGGCACACTCGGGTCATGGTGGAGACATAGGTCTCTCCACATCATCTCTCTATGTACTATGGGAAAGGTGGAGGCACATCTCTGCGACAGACCCAACTACCATCTAACCACCCTCCATGGGTATCAACTCATGTGCTCACTTGACACTGCCCCCTTATCCACCTCTCCAACTGTAGACTCCTCTAGATCCTCTACCATGCCTCTATAGGATGGATAGCCAATATAGGGTCTCCACACAATATCACCCCTGAAATCCCCTCCAATAACCATCTGTAATATAAAACATCACATGTGGCCCTAGCCACTTTGTGTTACCCACCAACCGTACCCATACATCTTCGTATCCAACTCGACTCCACCACCCCCAAACCAATCATGTTAGGGAAAACCAACTAGACACACACATATGATATGCTCGTATGCCCAACAGTGTAGTAGAAAGGTGCAACACAAAGCTAAACCACCACAATCTCCCATAAGCCCACAACTCCTATATAACTACACTAGGAATGCTAATGCCTAGGAAAAATAGATCCACTCCTCCATCATATCATGGAGCACTCCCATCAGTGTTCATGGGAATCTCCCACCCTTAACATCTGGTAAGGCAAAACAACATACCACCTCCATCATCAAAACAACCAACATCTCTCTCCGAGGATGGGCCGCATACATGTCTCCATAGCTAAGGCTCACATTATGGTACCTCACTCACCCATCACCTCCCCAAATATAGCCACTATCGGCTCCACTGATGCCTCTAAAGAAATAGAATACACTGGCTCCCCAACAATCGGTAGTCATAAGATCTTGTACACGTCCTCTAGGGTGATAGTCATCTCACCCATTGGTAAATGAAACATGTGTTGTCAATTGAATCCCATCTATCGATGAGTGTGACCATCAAGCTAGGATCTCAAGCTATATACCTATAGCATCGTATCCCAATCAATCCAACATCCGTCATATGCTCCCACTCCTCCATAGTCACACTTGACCGCATCACTACCAATAGAGGTGGTACTCTGTCACACATCTAGAGCTGGTCTCTCACCTGCATCATCCAAACAAGACATTGTCAAGACTTTCCCATATCAACACACCCATTACCCGACTTACCTATTATACACCATACCTATTACCCAACACACCTATTACCTACCCCATTTACCCACACAACAACCCTACCAACTACCCCTTTTACCCAACCCAATTTTACACCCATTTCTCCTTACCATCCTCACCTATTCTAGTTCAGTTCACCTACTTCCCCACCCCACATTTCTGACATAACATGTTACCCTACTTCCTCTACTTCAACCTTCATTTACACCTTCGTACTTTTATTTTTCCCCCCTACATATCCCTTTTTTACCCTATCTTCTCCTCAAGCTGACCAACACCTTGACCATCACTTCCCATTGACCATCATTAGTCCTTCTTTAACTAATGCGGTATTGGTTACCTAAGCCTGATCGATGTTGGTAAACATGCCAACTAACATCGACCAAACCTCTGACCGACATCGGTCTCTGTCATCAAGAATGTCACAAACCAAAACCTATCCCCCCATTTTTAAAAATTGATAAAAACTTACCTAAAAACCCTAATCTACCCATCCCATCCTATCCTAACTTAATTCCCAAACCTATTTAACCTATGTGTGACCTTCCCACTCCTCATTCCCATTTTTCACCCACAAATTCAAAATTAAACAACCACCCAGAATTTTTAACCGAAATAATTTCACCGATACCATTTTCAATCAAATAACGGGTTTGAACCCCTCCTACCTCATCTCGATGGCATCTACATGGTGGCACATCTAGCCCACTATGCCGGTGGGTGGTCCACCCAACCCTCTCCCACCTCTTTCATGCCAAAATCTACCTCAATCTCTCCACCAATCACATGTCTCCAACCACTCTCGTGGACCCATCTACCTAGCTCCTCTCACCACTTAGTAACCTCCACCTCATCCAAGGTACAATGCCTTGTCTTTTTCTCCAAGAAAAATGCACAAGTCACTTAGCTATGTCATTTTCTCAAAGTCAAAAGACAACAATGATTCCATAAAATATAGAATTTTCAACTTTATAACCCTAACCCGACATGACTGACAGTGTCGGTCATACCAAACCGACGTTGGTAACCTTATAACCAACATCGGTCACCTGTCGCATACCATTTCATCTACATTTTTCCCATTTTGACCTAAACTCATTATTACCACATACCTTTTGGCCTTACCAACACTTATTACACCCTACCCACAAGCCTAAATTACCCATACATTTCCTTAATTGTGTTTAGGGACTTGTTATTTTACCTATACCTTGGCCTTACCCATGCCATGACCTATATACCTTGACTTGAACCACTTTTTGTGACCTTTGAACTTGTGTACTTGTTATACCTTGTGATGTTGTTACCTATGTTGTTTTTTAGCCTAATGACCTTACCTTGCCTATTACCATGTTTTTATCCCACCAAACCTTTGGTGTACTGGATCATACCTAAACATTCCTACACCTAACCTAAGTTGTGTTTCTAGACCATATCCTATACCCTGGATACCTGAATCACTTCAACCTTGTTTGGATAAACCTATCAACCTTGGACAATGTAGAGTTTACAAGCTCTTCAACCTGGTACCATGTCAATCTATATGTGTGTGTGTGTTGTTTTGATTGTCATTACCATTACCCGATATGACCCTTTCCCATTACCCATTACCCAATTTGACCCTTACCCATTACCCAAAGTGCCCATACCCTTACCTACAACTCACCTACCTTCACTTTCATCACTTACCCATTTATCAAACCACTCACCGATTCCATCTCACACCTCATCAACTCCTGGTTTGAGGGGGATCACCTTCAACACTACTTGGGGCAACCCCACTCTCACCTATATTTGGGGCAACCACTTCCTATTTTTTCAACATCACTTACCAATACAAGCTACGTGATAAAAAAAGGGGAAAATGTAGACACCAAAATTGGGTCATACTTCCATTAAAACCCCATTAATTAAATTAACCATATCCTACCCATTCATATCCCCTAGTGCACATGTTAATTGAATTAATTATCTTAATTAAATTAATTAATATCCTCACTTAACCACCTCACTCAATCCAACTCACCTAGCCACCTCACTCAAATGACCCACTCAAACCTCATTAATGACCTAAGACCAAGTCTAAGCCTATCCTAACTAACTAGGACTTAGTCTAAACCTAGACTTAACTCCTATTAACAAACCTAAAAGAATCCTACTTATCTTTCCGGGATCCATCACTCAAGACTCGGAAGAAGGTTGGAGATCACGCCAAAAATAGCAACAATCGGCTATTTTTGGCCAACCTAGATATTCCCACCTTGACCGACGCTCGGTCTCAACCGACGACACAGTCCCCTAACCATCACTGGTTAGGTTAAATACATTTCCAAAATCCTTTTCCTAGGTTGGTCATTCATTCAGATCTCATATGAATAGAGACTTGGAGCACTCAAAATTTCTAAAGCACTCGGAAAAGGAAAATATACGGGAGCACTACCAACAACCATTGGCATTCATCATCTTCTTCATGATCACGGATTCACATAGAGAAGCACAGAGGTTTGAACTGTCATGACATGAACACAACATCTCTTCTCTCTCCGGATCTCTACCATCACCATCCTCATCACTTGCATTCTCCAAACCTACTCTTTAGTAAGTACCTAACATCTCTTCATTTATTTTTATTTTATTCCAATAAGATTTATTATTCATCTTAGTAATTTATCTTTCTCCACATCCGTACACTCCCCTCCTCCTACCAACCTATCACCTTACCATACCTAGCCCTTTCACTTGCCTTCACCCCCTTCTAATCATCTTTGAGTCCTGCAAGGCCATTTTACGACCTCACCCTCACCATTTCCAACCTCTATGCAATCACAGAGAGTCTAAAAACAAGTTTTAAGTACTTTTTACTAATTTCCCCTTCCATTGATGCATTAGCCAACCAACGTCGGTCATTTTTCCTAACTGGCATCGGTCATACAGTCGACATCGATTATTGTGTTTGGCAATATACCTCTGATCCAATGAGCTAATACCCACTTCCTAACAACCTAGAACCATTTCTAATCTTTACCACACTTTACCCAGAGCCTGTACTCAGATCACTGTGAATGAAACACCAGCCAATCACCTGACCCATTTTGACCTCAATCACCTTTTATTTGACCTTTCTTATTATTTTGTGAGAGATACCTAAATCATTTCAATTTCAATAGGATCTTTACTTCATGTATGATTTAACTAGAATTAATACTATTATATAAAAAGTGGATTGACAACCTGTTTAAGAAGCATCACGCTTCCTAGATCTAGCTCTCGCTATGTAGTCCACTCATTATTTTGTTTAACTCTATCTCATGGTATTTTTTTGCATTTACAGGTAGTTCCTCCTAGCCAAAAGGGAGCTCTCGTAATCAACTTGGATCAGGAAATCAGAATTCACACAAAACCTTCAATCAAGATCGCAAACATGTATTCCTCCTTGGCCTTCTACCCCTATTTGTTTCATTAATTACTATGACCATGCATGCTAGTCCATGCTCCGGAACACCATAAAAAATCATCAAACTTAAACACTACCAATCAAACTTCATGTTTGGCATTGACTTACACCTCATGGAGACTCATATGACATCTACACACCCTTTTCCATCAATGGAATTTGACATCAATGAAAACACCTAGACAAAATGGCCAACAATCTCCCCTTTGTCATTGATTACAACCACCTTCAAACATTGATGGTAACCAACAAGACTAAACACCTATATGTGAGAGTAGGATAAGTTGAACACAAAAAAATCTTCTTATTGATTCATTCATTCAGATTATATAGATTTATACATTCATCTTATCCACTATTTACAGAGATTGTTCAAACCTACTCAACCATATCCTATAAATGAGAGTTGTTCCAATAACTCTCATAATACAATATACTCACTACTAAAATATAAGTGAGCACTAATAAATTTCCTAGCATTCCCCTTTAGTGCAAACATGGTAGAAAAACATTCACACACTAAACTGCAATATGATCACCCCATTGAAACATGTCCTACTATGTGACTCATGATCTTTATCAAAAGAAAGAATCTCTCCTTCCATGGTTTTAAACAAGATTACCACAAATATTGACATGAAAAAGCCCCATAAACTATCCACCTTTTGTGGTTTTGGGATCCTCCCTCAAACCCTTTAAAGATCCATGAATTGTGTTACTCTGGAACTTTTGTTTGCCACTATGCTTGTAGATTAGGGAAGTATATTGGAATAACAACTCGCTTATTACAAAATTGAACAACATAACACATACTAGAAAGAGATTTCACATTACTTCTATAAGAATCATAATTTTCTTAATTGTAGCCATTGTTGTTGATCGCTGACACTCAATCTTGAACAACATAGAAAACTACCACTGCCACTGGAAGCTACCTTTGAATTTATTTATTTTGGGTGTAGAATGGAAATGGAACATTGGTGTCATGTTCCCCCACAATGTGAAATTTCCACTATTCATCAAACCAAGAACACTAAAAAGAAAATCATATCGAACTACATACTACTAACTAGATCTTGCTACACATGATCACCATTGCCAATGAATGTATTCACTAAATGATCATCTTCCAATGATGTACGATAGTCGAGAGATTACCACAGTTAGAGGATCTCTGCAGCCATCTTATCTCCAATACAATTATTTTTCTAGCATCCATAATACACACCACATTGAAAATATGAAAAACTAAAATGAAGCACAAATGAAAACAAAAATTCACGCCAAAAATGTCACCACAATTGATATGCGAGGCCCTTCATTTGCAACTAACAAGAGGTCAATTATCGACCTCCAACTTCTTGTGCCTCCATCCTCCGTAAAATGATGCTGCTAACTCATCTTGATTTATCTTTGAGGACCTTTGAACAATTCACCCTCACAAGATGGATGTCACGTACAAGTGAAAATGCATCCAATTATTGAAAAGTGAGGCAATTCTTTTTATTTTGACGACTTAAATTGATGCTTACAATTACATGAATTTTACAATTGATGCAATTTTGACAAAACAAAAGGACTAGGCAATACATTACTCTTGATGACACACTTTAGAATTTGATGATAAAGACCCATAAGAAATTGATTATTTTTACTCTTTTGATGACTACTGACAATTGGAAAAAATTACCTATTTATATTAAAATACTTATTTTGACAATTTACAAACATGGAAGACTTTAATTTAACAACCTAATAAAGACAAACTAATCACTAACTAATATGACACATTACCAAACAAAAAAAAAACTCAAAAACTTTAAAATAGACATAACAAAACTTAGATAAAAGAGAAGAAATGAGTCAAAGCTAGGTTAAGAGAAAAATATACTATAAACATGACCCTAATTTTTTAATTCATACCTAAAGTGAATTATAAATGACTCAACTATATTGAGAGACATGCCATACCATGCTACTTCCGAAGGAGACTACTTTGACCAGTGCTTGTTGATTCTAATGTTGATGTTCCCATTTTGAGTTAGATCTGTCAATGCCAAGGTTGAATGGGTGGACGTATCAATAGGATATCCTTAACCAAGATGCGTAGAGACTAGGATCTTTGATATCAACATATAGGTTGGTTCAAGGAGTTTGCAAATTTTACTTGGACTCAACTTGTCAAAATTGAGATTTGACAATGCCTCTTTCCTGAGAGAGAAGTATTGTTTCCACTACACTTAAATTTCTTGAGTCCTCATCAAATATGGATGCGACTGAAAATGAGATGTCTTCGCCATCAACCAATCCTGAAGTAAGCATGGATATGTTGCCAATAATAGATTCTTATTTGAGTAATATCTCATAAGAATCTTGTACATCTTGATAATAGTCTACAGATACACATCTAAATGAAGGTTAAGAATAGGAAGATTGAATGACGTCAAACAATAGGTGAGGTGGTGTGGGTGCCAAATTAAAACACGTATAGGGGAAAAGAACACACGATAGGTAATCACATTGACCACAACTGAGAGCTTCCTTGCATTGGGATCTCCTGTAGCATTTACAAAATACTTTTCTAAAAAACTTAAACTATATCAAGACAATACTTACTACTTGTTTCCGGATGCCCCTATTATTCCTAAAAATCCATCATAGTGAAAGAATAATCAATTTGATACCAATTGTGAGAATAGGATAAGTTTGAACATAGAAAAATTCTTCTTATTGATTCATTAATTCAGATTATACTGATTTATACATTCATCTTCTCCACTATTTACTGAGAGATTGTTCAAACCTACTCAACCATATCCTATAAACAAGATTTGTTCCAAAAAATCTCATAATACTATATATTCACTACTAAAATATAAGTGAGCAATAATATATTTCCTAACACTACATGATTATTTTTCATGTTTCTAATGCTACTTTCCTCATTTGAAATCTATGAGAAAGGCTATAATGATGATACAACATGAAAAATGACATCGCATAATGACAACAATGAAAAACAAAAACTTACTTACTCAATTGACTCCCCCTTGGACTATACATGCTCTTTCTTGTCTTCAAAAATAGTTATAAGTGATCCATGAACCTAATATGAGTTTCAAACAAGATCCCCCCAGAGTATACTCTCCAAAATTTCTCTTCATTTATGTTGGAAAATCCACAAACTCCACCTCCAATACTGTCATAACCACCTTTAGGACCAAATTTTCTAAAGCTCATCTTTAGTCCATCTTAGCCAACCTTTTCAAGGCCATAGAATCATACATAGTACATGAAACTCCAATTTATGAATCTCCTTGGCAAGATATTATTAACTTCAAATTGAAAATGCAAAAATCAGATTTCATTCCTTGATCAAGATCCATGGAGATGGATCATGCAAAATGTCAAAGTCCTAAAATAATTTTTTAGTGTCTTCTATCGTGTTTCATAAAATTATAGACTATGGCATGCTCCCTTTGCATCAACACACACTTGACCACCATAACACAAACCGTCATGGTTGTGTCATTCTTTCTTTGTCTTTTTACAAACTTTGTAGGTCAATATCGGTTCTCCTTGCTTCATGAGGTCTTTGTCCACCCGAGCTCACCATTATAGAGCTCAACAACATTTCAAAATTCCTTGCAAGACTCATTTCACTTTCAAGAACATGAGATCATATCTTAAATCCTTCTACAGTCCTGAGCATATGCATATCAACTGAGGGACTTACCTCTTTGGAGTAAATCATTGAGCTAAACATTTGTTTCTCGGTCTTCAAAACCATCAAGATACCATTTAGTTCCCACTATCACAAAATTTTAGGCATTCCATACCTATTTCATAGCACTACTGAACCCAAGTAATCATATACATACATGAGAAATCACCTTTTTCACCTCCGATCGTGATTGCTTTATTATTCTTTAAATTATCTTCAAGATGCATGAATATTTTGAATTGCATCATTATGTTCTACATACCTCTTCTTGAGTCAAGAAACATACAACATCCATATCAAACCATGTCTTCACATGAGTTACAAGTCTTAATCGCACCAAACATGCATAAGAGGTCAAAATACTATGTTTTGGTCAACTCTCCATTTTAGAACCTTCTCGACAACCGAGATCAAGTCATGGGAAATTCTTCAACTGAGAACCCAAAATTTTCATAGGACTATGCCTTGAGACACACAAAATTTTCCTTTTATTCTTCTATAAATGTCTTCAACATAGATTTAAGGCTACTTAGGCCACTTTCACTTTCACGAGATAAGGTGATGTATAATTTTAAGATAACTAAAGCACAAACACATTTTTGAGAGAGAAATGATATCAAAAGACACATTGGATAATCTGATGACACTCCTTTCCTTTGAATCGAGTACACTAGCTTTAAAGGACCTCACATAACACTTTTTCTTTATGCAACTAGAACTTGAGACTTCAACTTCTACTTTAGATCATAGTATTTCATGAGACCAACACTCTTAGAGCTCATGACACATCTATTAACTCCCCTGAGATAAGTACTAAATCATATCTATTTGAGACAATATCACTCCATGGACAAGGGTCAACTAGTACACTTTTGGTATTAACTTTCTCAAACCTTTTTGACAAACTTTCCAACCTTCTTATGATGATATCGGATACAATACAATATTTACAACACTTTTAGGGACTACAAACCAAGTATCGAGCACTAAATAAACCATACTTTCACTAACTTAGACCTTAGAGAAAAGAATCATCCTTTTTGCATAACTTATTAGGTTTTGCAACCTAAACACACATATTTAGGCTCCAAAAATACAACTCTTACTTTTCAATCTTGAACTTTAGAAATTTCTTGATGTCAAAGCTATCTAAATAATTGAACTCATATCTTGAAAATCCTTCACATACCTTCTAATTCACCAATGTAACTTCTTACATTTGTTGATGCCTTCATGGACCTTTTGATGAAACAAAAGACACCTAAATATAGAATCCATTTGAGATCACCATTCTCAAGTTCCGTACTGCTCCCCCTCAATCTTATTCTCTAATACAAAGCATCACCAAAGATTATTGTATAGGATGTGACCATGCAGACTAACTTATAGATGCAACTTTGTAATTTTTATTTATTCAAATAAAGAACCTCACTCCCCCGAAATAAGACTCCATTCTCTTCCTTCAACTGAGACTTAACCTTAAATCATAAAGAAGGATCAACCAATACCATTTGTATTATCTTTCTCATACCTCACGAGACACACTTAATCAACTCGAGAATGGCATGGCATACCTTTTGTATTATAGACCTATATCCTTCAATACAATACCAAATATTCTCAAGAAATCAACTTCCAATAGACCATATGAAAACATTTTTGAAAAATTCTTAATACAACTTCATACATCTTTGACATTGAAACACTAACTCGGGACACAAACCTCCTTGATACTTGACTTTTAATACTTGTAAAAGATATGACAACATAAACCAGATACATAATTTGTGAGATCTTTGTAACATGATTTCATACTTTAAGAGATTACATAAACTTTATAAACGCATGTCTTGACCACTATTCATAACTTAGAGTACTTTAATGATCACATCATACTTGAAAACCAATCACGAAGCTAAAATTAGACTTACTCATGATGTAAATACTAACTTAGAATACTAGGAATAACAATACGTTGCAATCCAACATACACAGAGATATTTTAAATGATAAGGGCATGAATATTCTTTGCTTGGTTAATCAAACATGACCTTTTCACAGACTTGACAAAATCTTCAAAAAATCATACTCTAGGGCATGAAAAACTAAAAAGAGCATATAACTCATACCTTGATAGGAATGAACTCTTCTTAAGAGATCACAACCAACAAAAGTAATGTTTCATTTTTCAAATGAATGTCTTCTAAAATCATAGAGAAGACACATAAAGCTCATTAGATTACATAAAACATTATATAAGCATTAAATGACCTCAAAGATTCTATCCTCTCCGTTTCTACCTTTGAGATCTCTTAACTCTTCTTAGATGACCTTTTATGAATAATAATTTCATCTGTAAATCGTTCACATTCTGATTGGAGACAAGTTGGTTACTCATCAAACTCATAATTCACTTGCTCTTTCTCAATTAGGGATAATAGTCCTTCATGAATTTGATTAGGCTTGAAAAATTTTGTAATCTCTTTACCTTGACTAGTAGATAGGATCAAGCATGCATCACAGGACTTTGTCAATCATCTTATTTCTTATCAAACTTAGAAATAATTCCCTTGACCTTGGGATTTGATATGACAGTCTTAGACTCATTCATAGGACTGATTTTCCTCTTAAATACTCTTCCATTTTTCCTATTAGGAGCTTGAAACCTGTTGTTGAAATTTGGAGATTTACTTTTATGACAAAATCTAGAAATATGTTCATGTTTGTGACAATTGTAACACACAATGATATTCCAACTTCTAGGCTCATATGCACCAAGGTTCCAACCACAATCAGTTGCCTTATGGCCATACTCACAACATGAAAAACATTAGCCCTTGAAATTACCTTCATAACTCCATGCAGACTCATTCCTTGAGGAATTCTCCTTACAATCCCAAGCTCTATGACCAAAACCATGAAAAAAGTAGAAAAAATCATTAAATGAAGAGCCATACCTCATTGCATTAGGTTTTTAACAAGTTTATACCTTCTTGAATCAGCCTTATTTGTCTCCTTCTTGTATTATTGAGTGCTTGGTCTAAATTTTTCATCATTCTCCACATGTTCTCCTTTGAAACCTAGTCCTATCTTGTCACTAGAATCTTGTTGACTTTCCAAGATACCATCAAGGGCTTCAAAACTCTTATCTAAACTTACATACATATTTAATGTACTCGATTCTTCTTCTAGCTCAGATTTTAATGAACTCAACTCATCTTCATACTTGAGGAAAACAACTTCTTTGTCTTTTAGGGATTTTGTCATACTTTCAACATGAGATTCTACCTTTTTGATGGCTTGTATATGTTCATCCTCTATGCAACTAATACGTTCTTGTAATTTAAGAATTAGATACTCAACTATCTCATACTTCTTTCTTAATGCGGTTTCAACATCATATTATTTTCCAATTGATTGTGCTTCAAGAGGATCTCTTTCAAGTTGTCAAATTTGCTTGACAAGGACCAGATATGATACCAATTTTTGTAATCATAATGGAATAAGAGGGGGGTGAATCAGTCCTAAAAAACTTTAGCTTATTTTTCCATTTCATGCATTAAAAATTTAATTAACCATTCATCATACATAACCACATGTGAGCTTATTAGATGTGCATTAACCATTCACAAGATCACAAGACAAGAGAGATAACACAAGACACCAAATATAAGTGGGAAACCCTCAAGGGGAAGAAAACCCATTGAAACCTTATATTATATTACACAAAGAAAGGACTTGCAAGAATATTACACATCCTACAAGATTTGTTTAGTGAGGCACCCTCCCATAAGGTGCAACAATCCCTAAAACTTTGTTGGTATGACTCACAAAAAAAAATCCTTTGAATATTAACATCATAAGAGATTTAATAAATGAATTATCACATAATATAGGCTTCTCACAGAAACTTATTGTGATCCAAGTTGAACTCCAACACACTAAACCTTCTTCAAAACAAGTTCTTCTTCAACTCGCTCAAGTCTTCTTCTTCATGGGCTTAATAGGTCAATTACACTTGCACATCTAATTATCTATCTTTCTCAAGTATTCATACCTCTTATAGGTTTTTCCATGACCCTTTAACACTCTTATTCAATTCCCTCTAGGTCAATCATAACCTCATAGGCATACACCTTCAAAAACAACTAGCTCAAAATGAACCATTACACTTGCTTATATAACCAACTCAAGCTCATAACACCCCTACATCATCCATGACCAAGTAGGTTGGACATATTAACTAAAAATCATAAAAATAACATCATATAAATGAACAAAAATACCTAATTATGTCATAAGGGGTCAAGATATCATGAACAAGCACAAGGCTTCTCAAACAAGCCCAAAACAAGCACTCCAAGCTATAGTAAATTCTTCAACACTCCAAGGTATTCTCAAATATTCTTCAAGGCATAAGAAGCTCCACATATGTCTTGGAAAATTCCTTAGTATCATAAAGAATCTCATTTTTCACTTAAACATCCATTTCCACCATGAAACTCACCAAGAAGCATGTTATACCAACTAGGTCTACAAATACCCAGAAATTCGGTCCCGAGAAAATGAATAAGTACACATAGCTAAAATAATCATCATGACTCAAGTAATATATAAATGGAAATTAATCTGAATATTATTTCTATAAAAACTCAAATTTTCACCCAAATCATAGTGGAAGACCTCCAAAAAACTCAAACTCCGCAATTGCTCCAAATTGGCTTTAAGACCCCAAAACAAGGTCTTCAAAATAGAGTTGGTTTACATATCAAAACACCTCACCAAGACATAAAACACATATCAATGGAAATATTATAAATTATAATATCTGATGTAACTTATTAGAACCTTCAAATCATGGCATATAGCTTCCAAACAGACCAATCTCCGGAACAACTCATTTAGCCTCCAAGTGCTCAAGATCTAGTCTTAAGGACTAAATTCTCAATATCCTTAAAATCCTATTCCAAGATCAACCACCACTAAGAAAGTATGAAAAAAAATTGTACCAACATGTATAAGCACTAATAAACATAGCTCATGTGGAGAAATATGACCCAACACACATGTTTCAGTCACCTTCTTGAGCAAGCCAATTAGGGCTTTCTAGGCCACTAAGTCTTCAACTGAGAACCACTTCATCAAACCATTCCAAGAGCTCAAAAATAATACAAGGTGTCAATAAAATATCCATTACCATCAGATGCATTAATAATAAGAAAAATGACCAAGCTTACTTCAAACCATTAGACTAGCATTTTAGCCCTTAAGACAAAAATCGGAAACCAACTTTAAGGACACGTAGCTTTAATTTTCTCCACTTGAATCACCTAAAAAAATTCATGTAAATTTAGAGTAACTCCTAAGGATACTAGAACAGTTTAGTTTTCATCTTGGAACCTTCATATCAGTCGTGAAACTAAAACTTTCCTTAAAACAAGGAATTTTCACTCACTTCCCGAAGAGATGGAATACAAAACCTATGCCAAAATGAGATCAGAAAAATTATCTACAAGCAAAAATTATCAATTTTTCTTTCCATAATCATTTTAGGACCATACCATGTAAATCTTCTAAGTCATTCTACTGCTAGGGTTTTAATATGGTTTTGAACAAACTTAACTTCTTAACAATTGTTCATAAAAATCTAACGATCAATCCACCTCATTCTTTTTTCAAGACATTATTAGCTCAATTTTAAATCATCCCCCAAAACCTCTATGTCCAATGCAAAGTGTGTGTCAGTGGGTGAGCAAAACAAGTTTCCAATTCGAGATGGATTTGTCTTCTTCAAAACTTAGTTTTACTAAAAATAAAATACCTTGCACAAATATCTTCAATTTGACCCAAAACTTGTCATGAAGCATAATGAAAACATCCTCTAAATTACCAAACTCACCTCCTTACTCAAATGTTTTTGAAAATCTCTAACCATAGTGACTTACCTATGCTATCCTACCTTGTCTTCACCTTCTTACTTCCCAAGGACCATGAAACATAATCAAACCTCTGAGAAATGACTTGAAACTCATCATACACCTCATATGAAATATCACCATGCTATGAACACACTTCAAAAATACTTATTTGCTCCAAAATCATACATCTAACTCATTTTTCTTGTCTAGGGATAGGACTGGGCCTATAATGACCTAACTCAACCATGTCAAGCCATGAGAAAAGCATGATGAATCAGTAAATATACTTATACACTCTTTAAACATAATACTAACCTTTATAGAACTCATGAAAACCTTCAACAAAATTTTGAGGACTCATACTTTGACCATGCATGCTATAACATGCTCCGAGAAAACCATAAAACATAATCAAACTTAGACACTACTAATCAACCTTCATATTTGACCTTGACTTACACCTCATGGAGACTCATATGACATCTACACACCCTTTTCCATCAAAGGAAATGTACATTAATGAAAACACCTAGACACAATGATGGGCAACACAGGTCTTGAATTTCATTGGATAACATCTTGGTTTCTCGGAGAAGAATAACACACACCTATGAGGAAAAGATACAATGATCAACTAATCACTATTTTTTAGGGGTGTTTAAACCAATGAAATTCCATGATAATATTTTCATTGCTTATAGGGAAGGGATTGCGCCTTCCCATATTTATCCTTAAAAGCGATAATTTTTTTCTGTTTTCCATCCACCACTTCTTTCTTTGCCAAGTCTATTTTCAATTTACTTCCTTTTCACCAGAGGCCCCAAATTTGGCCACCTTGAGAACATCCTAAGTTGAGGCAAGAATATTTGGGATTAAAGGGAGATATAAATTGTCTACATTATCTTCCACCTCCTCTTTGTCACTAGGGGAAAGACCACCCGAGACTCCTCTTCATCATGTAATTTATCAATCTACTCATTTAGTTCATTCAGGGAATTTTATTTCCCATATCTAATTCCTTCATTAGTAAAAGAAAATAGATTAGTGGAGTCTTTAAGGATTTTATTCAAGTCAATTAGAAGGGTTATAGGAGATAAAGTTTCCTAAGGAGAAACTAGGTGGACATCTTTAGTGGATTTAGAGACTTTGTATTGAACACGATCCAATTCAATCCTAACTGGTGGGTGCTTCTTATCATGATATTGGGACTTGAAATGACTAACATGACTGTAGGAATAAAATCTAGGATATTTTTTTATAGTCCACCCTATGATTCCATTCACTCAAATATGGAATAATAGAAATATAGGAGGAAACTTAGAGCATAAATCTAGGGTTATAAAAACCTAGCAAAGGCACGACTATCACCATTTAAAGATATGGGATCATTCCTTAGAACCTTTCCAAACTTACTATAAATATTTGAAAATATATATCGTTTTCAATATTCCATGGGAAATCATATAACGAAATCCATAATGGAGTTTCTCCCACTAAAGATGAACATGAATCGAAATTTGGATGCTAGGGAAGCAAAAAGATACCTACCTCACCTAGAAGCCATTCTTTCCTTCACAAAGTTTCTTTTTTAGGTTCCTCACTATGAAAGAGAACCATAAAGAAGCCTTTGAAAAGAAAGGACATCTGAATCCCACACCCACATTCTATATCACACCATTGTAGGATGTATTCATTTGAAATCCTCTTACCTGGAAACTTAGTAATGATAGACTTATCCTTTAACATTTGTTCTTCTTCATCCAATTCAAACTCCACGAAGATCTTGATTTAATAAAAATAGACCTTTGTATAAAACCTAATATTACAAAGTAATTGAAGTAAACAATGATATACAATCGCTAAATATAATATGAAACATGCAATAAACTAATAAGAATTGAAACACTAAGTGCAAAAGAGAGGGAAACAATTATTAATTGATTTCACAATAAATCCCAAAGTATGCCAAACTTGAAACTTGATGAAAATGAGGAGGAAACTATCGTAACCACACATAGAAAATTGTGAAACTATTGGAATAATCTTGGCCAAGGTGTTTGAACTAGGTCGGGGCACTGGGCACTAGAGACTATTACAGGTGTCTCGTGACTATGCAGAACCTTATAAAATGATTTTTCTTGTGTCACACCAATGTCGCTAACCTTCACTGTTGATCACCGGTTTATCACACTATACTCATAGAATTCACTTGTAACTTACAAAATAAATGATCTCCTATAAAACCCCAAAACACATCAAATCCTAAAAATGAAAGATGCAAATGGGGAGCTGAATCGACCACTGACGGTCACCCGACCGAGTGAACTTATGATTGAGCAATGCACTAAATTTTAGAGACCATGCAATTCTTGTGTGTGTGTGCAAGAATCATGTCCTAGGTGGATCTTGTGTAAGATGCACTTGATAAAGCAAGCAATAACTAGATGTAGTAATGGAATTAGATGTGTGGATGAAAAATGAACTTCCCCTCTTATGCATGTATGCATAAAATATAGTCCCTTGTCCCTTGAATGGATCTAGATAGATGATTTGATGCTCTTGAAATGCCTTTGGATGAAACCTTAGGTGATAGTGATAGATGCTTAGAGCTTGGTCCTTTATTATGGTCACATAGCTTTATATTTATATGATTCCCTTGCTTGCATTTCAAAATTAAAAACTAAAAGAATGAAACATAAGAAAAAAAGATGCACAAAAGATAAAAGAGGCCCCCAAATGGGGTGAGTAATAACAAAGAGGTTAGGGGCACCTAAGTGCTGGTGTCATGCATGTCTACGGGCGTTGGTTTCCAGAGTGATAAAAGATGAAACAATAAAGCATCGACTAGGTTGTAGGGTGAAAGAGGAAAGGAATAAGACATGAAATAAAGAAAAAAAGGCCAAAGACAACTATTAATTTCTAGTTTTCTCACTTAGGAATCATATGAATAGTAGTACATGATTAGGACCTAGAAATGTACCCAAACTGCATGATTTAGTGTCTACATTTTTCTCCCACTTTATGTTATTGAGTGAATAATCGATAACATAAAGTAGATAAGAGATGTGTACCTGATAACCATGTAGATTGATGGAAAAATCATGTCGAGGAGATAAGAAAAAGTGTGGAGTGATAAAAATGAAGTGTGGAATCTAAGTTAGGAAAGAGGAAGTGACCCTAGGGTTGAAAGGCGTATGAGTTATGTTGTGTTGTACTTGTTGTTTTTATCGCTTGAGTTATGATTGAGGCATGCTTGATACTCTTGCTTCTTATAAGGATGGACTGTAAAAGTAAAGAAAAAGAGTACTCAAAGTCATGTATATGAAAAATTTGATCCAAGTATGTAAAATTATGTGAAAATGTAAAAGGAACATGTGTACCGATTGTGACAAGTGAAAAAGATAGAAAGTGTCCTAAAACGTTGTATAAGAATGAGTTTTTGGGTGATATCATGCTAAGTGCTAGTTTTTTCGGTGATCTCATGCCAAGTGTGAGTTTTTTGGGTGATCTCACGCCAAGTGTGAGTTTTTGGGCAATCTCATGCCACAACAAAAGAAGTGTTGGGGAGAAAGTTATAGTGTTATTCTCCATCCCTGACTGCTTCCCAACAATTTATACACCATTGTAGATGGTGTGATCCTATTTTGTTCTAGTTCAATCCATTTTGATCTAGTTCGATCCAACAAAAAATAGAAATAGGCGATAATATGCATGTTGATTGCTACAGATTTGTGCCTATTTTGTGAAAATCATCGTATAAAATACTAAAAATTGTGTTGATCTGAGAAAAAATCAGTAACTACCCCTACTCATAAGATCTCGGGAAGGTCGGAGTTCATCAAGAAGCTCATGTATGTATTTGGGCGCGCTGACATATGTGCTGAAATGAGGACCCAAGTTAGATTCTCGGCTGATTTTGTACACATAGGCTGTGTTGTTCTTATACTATGTAGGTCTAAACTATGACTTTAACTATTGAATGGGGTTACTGATTCACCTAATATATCCCCTCCTCATTTGGGGTGCATGCAACATTGTGAGGAGAATGTGGCCTAAAGGAGGACTCGGATGTTGATATGAAATTCTCTACAGGGGAATATGCATGGTAGAAACCAAGGCACATACAAACAAAGTGGTTGGAAATATGTGTTAGTATAAAAGTAGTAAGCATGCAATAGAAACATGGAATAACAGGAAAATGTGCAGTCAAAAGGAGACCGTGAAAATCATGTTTCATACATAGGACATCACTCATGATGTCACAAGACAATCAAGGCCGAAGCAGCCAAAATCATACAGAGTGCACAAAAGAAAAAGGGCATAGCCCACAAACAATAGCATATAATGGGAATCAATGGAAAAAAAAGAGTAATCGACAACCATGGTGGAAAATAGTTCCTGCAAGACAAATTTTGCACATGAAGCACCCATTAGCATGTTAGAAAGATAAAGAGTATGTCAAAGCATGTATAGATCAACGTGAAATAGTGTGCTATGAAGAATAGGAAGTAGTATAAAATGAAATAATAGCACATGTATTGTGTAAGAGTAGGAATATAGAATCCGTCACAGAACCACAGTGGAACTGGTAAGAGGTACAATGCCAAAGATCATTGTTGCGAGTAAAGATCTATAAGAAGTATGCAATCACAACTAAAGACCAAATGAACACACATATATAGGAAAGATAATGACATACTAGATATATGACTAACATGGCAAGCAAATTATATATGTAAGTAAACTCAAGCAAGAATAAGTGCAACCAAGATATGCCATTTTCTCTATGTATGAGTGATATGGAATGGTATGAAATGTGAGTGTGAAAGGGTAGCGTGCCTTCCAATGAATGCATATAAGATGTATGAGATGAGGTTATTTTATAAAATACCCCTCAATAATCAATAATGAACCATAAAACAAGAGTGTGTCATCGAGAAATGGTTTGAATTATGTGCTAGAAATATATTATCAATGAAGTATAGAACATAGAATGTGTGAATGTGGTGAGGTTCATTTCATATTTAAACCCTCAACAGCTTGAGTTTGAACCGTGGAACTAGAGTGTGTCATAAGGTGATGACAATACAAAGTGTATCAAGTTGTGTAATGATGCTTAGAAAGATGAAGCATGAAGCATGGAGTGTAATAATAGAAATGTTAAACACTTGATAGTTCTAGAGGTAGGGGAAGAAAGCATGATGCCCTTTAAGTGTGTATATCTAGTTGATGTTGCTAAGGGGATCAATGTAAGGAGTAGTTTCCTTGAAAAAAATGATTGGTTATAGCTTATGTGGGATTGATGAAGCTGTGGAAGACTTGAGAGGAGGAGGTGTTGGACTGATTTTGAGAGCAGGTTCCTTAGGAGTTGATGACACAAGAAAGACTTAGGAGGAGGAGGTGATGGAGGATGAACCTTGAGATGTGATTTCTTAGTTGGAGTGGGTTGCATATGCAACGCTTGAGTGACCGAAGAAGGAACATTAGAATTGATGTTATGATGCTCATCTATCATAGAAGGATCATATTTGGGAGCCCATTTGGACTTAGCATTTAGAGGTGGGAATGTAACATAATGTTTTGCATCAAACGAGATAAAACCATGATGCTCAAGGTGTTTGATTCTTCATTGTAAATCATAAAAATCATTGTCATTATGTCCATTGATTCAATGATACTTGCAAAATGGGATACCTTGATAGTTGGTAAGCTTAATAAGAAGGATAACAATGAGTAGGTGGAAAATTGATCAATTGGTGATTGAGGAGTGCAAGAAGAATGTTGCATTTCTTAGCATTATGATCAAACTTGAGAGGTGTGGGAAGTGGTAAGACTTGGGGTTCATTGATATGCGTGCATGTAGAAGACATATGATTAGAATGAGATGTAGAAGAATAAGTAACATGGGCCTTAGAAGATGCCTTGAGATGTTGAATTTCAGATTTAAGAGATGTGATCATGGTTTCCATAGCTTGAAATTTATCTTGGAATAAATAATGTAAAGATTGAATTGATTTGCAAATAGATTGATGGGGTGTGATATCTGGGTCACTAGGGTCATTAGAGAGACAATCAAAGAGGGAACTTATTTGTGAAGGTGGTGTATCAAGAGGGAGGTAAATAGTGTGTACGGATTTTTAGAGAGCATCTTTGCAAGGTGGGTGCATTTGAAGTAATTAATACAAGGGGACTTGAGGAGCTTTAGGAGCCATGAAAAAGAAGATTGGATATAAAAATGAAGATCCCAAAGTGTTTGAATGTGGGTTCACCAAATGATTTAACAAAAATAGACTTTTGTATAAACCCTAATATTGTAGAGTAATTGATGTAAATAATGATATACAACATGACTAAATATAATATGACAAAAATTATAAGCTAATAAGATGAAACCCTAAGTGCAAGAGAAGAGAAAGAATGCTTAACTATTTTTTCAATAAATCCTGCATATGTTGAACTAGAAAATTGATGAAAAAGAGGAGGAAACCATTGCAACCACACACATGAAATTGTGGGACTTTGTTGGAATAAGATGGACCAGGCTTTACCGGTCGGGGTGTTAGGTCTTTGGAGAATGCTTCAGGATCTTGTGACTACGCAAAACCTCATAAAATGCTTTTATTGAGTCACACCAATATAACTAATATTTTTTTGATCACCTATGTGTCACACTATGCCCCCATAATTTTCTTGTAACCTATAAAACAAATATTCTTCGTAAAACCCCAAAACAAATCAAATCCTAAAAATAAATATACAAATGGGAGTCGATTGACCCTAACGGTCACCCAACTGAGTGAAATTATGACCAAGTGTTGCACTACATTTCAGACTCCATGTAGTTCTCACACGTGCAAGTGTGTGTGTAAGAATCATGGCCTAGGTGACTCTTGTGCAAGATGCACTTGATAACGAGCAATAACTAGATGTAACAATGTAAGTAGATGTGTGAATAGAAACATGAAGTTCCCCTCCTATGCATGTATGCAGAAAATGTAGTCCTTTGTCCCTTGAATGGAGCTAGATGGATGTTTTGATGCTCTTGAAATGCCTTTGGATGCAACCTTAGGTGTTAGTGATAGATTCTTAGAGCCCGGTCCTTTATTATGGTCACATAGATTTATATTTATATGATTCCCTTGTTTGAATTTCACAATTAACAACTAAGAGGCCAACCCATAAGAAAACAAGATGCCCAAAAGATAAAATAGGCCCAAAAGGGGTGAGTAAGATACAAAGAGGTTGGGGGCGTCCCAAGAGAATGCGGGTGCACAGGTGTTTTCATCCTATCTCGGGAACTAGTGTCCAGAGTGATAAAAGATGAGACAATAAAGCGTTGACTGGGTTGGAGGCTGCAATAGGCCAAGAAAAGAAAAAAAAACAAAAAATTCCAAAGACAACCATTTGTTAATTTCTATTTTTCTCACTTAGGAATAATATGTATAGTAGTACGTGATTAGGACCTAGAAATGTACCCAAAGTGTGTGATTTAGTGTGTACAGATCTCCACAAAGAAGGAATCCTATCCTACTCCCTCTCGAAGGTTATCGAGACAATTGGGAAGCATTTTCATCCCCTCTAATAGGACTATCATTTTTCCTAGAGGGCTCACCAAATTTCACTTCACCATCCCCCCGACCCCCTCCAAATTCGTGAATTCACATCATAATCGTCGCTCCATAATTTTTCATTCCCTTCATTCAAAATGTTGGGTATAGTGACATGTCTCTAAATTATTTCAATCCTCTCTACCTTATGATTTTGAAAATGATTGATTATTATATTTATTGAATACTATTTCTATGTGGAGGTCTTATTTTTTTACCCCTTTGTATGGAAGTCTTTTTATGTGGTAACATTGAGAAATTAGATGATACCAAATGTGATGTTCTATTTATAGCTATTTCCCCCTTAAAATATCTTAAAATTAAACTTTTTTTTCATTTTATTTAGTTTTAAAGTAATAGTAAATAGGTCAACAAAAGAAAATAGGAATTTATCAAATAAAACATTGATAACTACAACATTTATCCCTAAATTAGAGATTTGGTACATATTTGAGAAACTTATTCAAAAGTGAAGTCTTCTCCCATAGTGAATCGGATCCAAGACCACACTCAATAATAAGGGATTGTATACAAACTTGTATAAATAATTCCACAACAATAATAACTAGAAATGGATAGGAAACTGAAGGGTACACTTAGTACTACTCATGGATCCACTATATGGATCCATCTCGCTACTATTTAATGTTACATGAATTCTTCCTTCCATTAGTTCTATTACATGAATTATTATTTTTAATCATTTCATAAATTGACAATATCCACTCAAATATTTCATGTTCAATTATTTTTTATTAAATTATTGGTTCCTCTTAAAATCTCTTGAGCCTAAATATAATATATCATGTGATTAATAAACTATTTCAGAGGTGATAAATGATGTAAACACCCCACCCTTAACCTCAACCTATTTTGGGTTTTGTTTTCTTAGATATTGATTTTTATAAGTGATTTGAGGGTTCTATTAAGGCCCTCACCCATGGTAGTAAAAATACAAACACATATAATCTATAGTTAACGAGAGACGAGAAGAAGTGTGGGGGATATTCCTTGATAATATTGGATAAGAAGAAGTAAATATGAGGAGAGTAAGAAGATAATAAGCTACGTATATCAAAGTGAGATACAAGTATATGTGAAAAACAAGTGTATTCATAAAAGAGAGATATCACAAGTTTCCAAAAAAATAACATCCTATTCATGATGACTCTTGGGCTAAGTCCAGAGTTTAAACTTTGACATTCCAAGTAGGAGCTATAATTATTGGAGCATACTTTATGAGAATCCCCTCCTTACGTTAGGAAAACTAAAAAAATTTCTCGAGCTCCCCGTAGTGAATTCTAATTCATGCACAAAACTTGTTGACATGCTAAGCTCATAGATTTTGTACAAAGAGTTCATTGGGCCATAAAGAATGGCTTCCACAAGCATGCCATATTTCATGGTATTCAACCTTTTGTGACTAGAAATCCCACTAGTAGAGTAGGGTATTTTTTCCTTGGGATGAGAGGATAATTTCGATGGGTTTTCCTCCTATGATGACCTAGGAGACACGTAGTCACTTTGAGGAATTTTCCAATTTCTTCCATGTTATGGAGAAATTTGAACCATTTCTTCTAATATCAAGAAATGATGAGATAGGGACACAATTGATGGTTATTTATCATCCATAAACATTGAGGATTGCACATGACCCTAGCCTAGGATGGCCTCCACTAATCCTTCATCAAAGAAAAGGGAAGTTTTCATCCAAAGCATGAAATTTCCCAAGTGGTCTTCGGTTATTACTCTACGATAATGTGGTCAAGTGGAAATACATGGTGGACGATAAATTGTAGCATATAGAATTCAAGGAAGATCAACGTAGTGCATACAATAAAATATTGATGAATTTCCCCAATCATCATCGCTTCCTATTTGAATCTTTTTACATAATTTCAGATGTGCGATATTTAGGATATTGTATAGATATGGTTTTAATATATCCATGAAGACTAATAGGGGTTGTAACATCCTTACCCATGTTTCTCTAATTATGGAAATGTAGTTGTGCAAAAATTGATTTTGAACTATCCATATTATTATTAAAAAATAGAATTTTTCGAGATCTTATGGGAATATGTGTTTGACCTTAGTAGTCTTGAAGAGTTAACCTAAGTGACTATAAGGACTATGGTAGTTCATCTAAATCATAAATATTGTAACTTGTATTTGATCATTTATTATCTTTCAGATAATATAGATGGTAATTTCATGATTCTTCTTAATAGTCATACATATTGTAGTATGGGAATTTTTCATGACTTTGAATATTGCTATTAATGGTTGTAACTTTTTCTTAGCTATAACACTCTATGTGATACCTCTTGGCCTATAGTTTGTATATTAACTTGATAATTAAACTATAATTATTAATGTGTGTAATATATATATATATATATACTAATTCTAGAGAAAGGTTTATAACTTCCCCCTTTGAGGTTTTGATTCCCCTTCCAAGTTTTTTTGTTTTGAGAGTACATAATGGAAAGTCCATATTTTCACATTAAGAGAGTAATATAAGGGAAATTGATTTTTACTTTTTACTCTTAATGAAATATTTTATATTGCTTTATTACTTATGTATTTTCCAAAACATGAATGTCGGTAACTATTTTACTGATTTAAGAATACTCTTTATTCAATGAGCCCAAACACATTAATGAAAAGAGTTAAAATTTGAGAAAAGGTCAAATTTACAATTTGACAAGCAAGTGAGCTTGACAAATGCTAAAGTTTTATTTTGTTTATGGGTTTTTAGTTCCACATTGCCTAGAAATTACACAACATTACTCTTTTTATATCACAAGTTTTCATATTGGCTAGAGAGTTAGAGAGGGTGGTCACTATATATAAGTTTTAAGAGGTAAGTTACCTAGTTGATCAAGAGGCACATGCTACAATTTTAGGCCACTTTATAATAATTAATTTGAATTCTTATAATGTGGAAAAGTTATATAAGATTTGGAATTGTGGAATAATCTTGTCTTTATCAGGCTACTTGGATCTAAAGTATAAGGTGTAAAGATGTGGTCTAATGTCATGTTTTAGGATATGGGGAGCCTATAATACCTTTTCCTTGGTGTAGAATGAGGGATTATGTGAAATTTGGACCTTTTTTTTTTTTAATCTCATGTATGGTGTTGATGATGGAGAGATATGTGTCTCATTTCCATGTGATCGTGTCGTTGGAAGTAAAGGTGAGTTCGAGTCTTGGAGATGGATTTTAGGAACTCTAGTTGTGGTAAAGCCAAGGAATTAAATAGTGACATATGGTAGGGGTTACATGCACTTGGATGTTGGGAATATTGGATATCACTTCAAGATTATACTCATACATGAGAACCTAGGATTCTCGCCATGTGGTGTGATCCCTTAGATTGAAGTTATCTTGGTCTATTAGATTACATAATGTGTGACATCCAAAATGATTATAAGTGGAACAATAAGAATAAAATGTGTATATATGTGTGGGGGGGGGTCTATAGGTTGACACGTGGATTAATGAGAGAAAACTATGCATTTCTAATTTAAGAGAGTATAATACACATGTTGGTTTTTAGTTAGTAAACACTTGTGATTATCTTATATTCATTCTTTGTTTCTATCATTTATAGAATATATTTATGACTTCAGTCCAATATTTTAACCAAAAGGGAATATAATTGAATTAAATACATAATTATATTAATACAAATATCATTTGAATTACAAAGATGAAATTACAATTTTTCTTGAAATAGAAATTAATAAAGCATGCAATCAAATAGAGTATTTTCAAGTAGCTTTTAATGTGAGATGCTTCAATTATTATTTATTATTTTTAAATGTGTGTGTGTGTGTAGATATAGATATAATTCATATTTTAGAGTTTTAAACACAAATAACATTAAGATATAATCAATACTAAAATCATCATACTATAGAAATCCAATTCTTATTTATAAAAGAGTAGAATACATATATTTTTCTATGGATAAATCAAAATCCAATTGTCTCTTCGTATATGGGATCATGAACCTTGAGTTATGGCCATTTATCCATGGGGGAACAAAATATTGATAAATTCAGACCATGCCCTATCCGAGAACCATCCATGGTTATACTCTGTACCCCTAGTTAGAAACACTTTGTATGCCCTATTCTCTAAAATCTAGCCACCCACTTTCACCTTTCCATGCATGAGACATATTGAAATGTATTATAAGAGAGTTATTAATGTTGTGCTTAATATACTTATAAAAATCATTATTCAAACTATTATAGGTCTCTCTGTGTAGTTAACAACCAACACACTTATTCCTAACTACATAGTTATTACACTCCCATTTAATTGGGTATATTAAAATTTTCATTCCCTTTTATCAATGGTCATTAATTTTAATCCCTAAATACAACTCATAACATAATACTCCCTTTAATAAGGGTCAACTATATAATACTTTCTTTATACAAAGGTTTTTAATATTTATTTTCTCCCAAATTATTACAGAATGATTTTTCACATAACAATCGATCCTGTTGAGTGATGAAACTCAATCTATATAACATAACATTCCAATTTTATGGAATTGAGTTTAGAAACATTTAAGTGGAATTAAGTAAATTAATTCATGTTGAATAATGAAACTCAACATGTAGAAAATAACATTACCAACACCATGGTATAAAATATAGAAATATATTTAAGTGGGGTAATATTTAATCAATCTATTTGAATAATGAAACTCAATATTAGAACATTCTAAATAATTTATATTAATTGATGAAACACACGAAGAAACACAACATAAGGAAACATCGATCATAGATGCAGTTAGGGTGCTCAATGAAAAATTGAATTAAAATAAGAAGCCATCAAAAGTGCACATCTGAAACATTCAAAGATATATAAAATAACATATATTTCAACTCAACAATAGAAAACACATTGAAAAAATTATTCATATACTTTAAGGAACAACACATACAAAGAACGATTGTCAATGATGCAGTCATATCAAATCAGATAATTATAATCAACCTTCTTACATGCTCATTACTTTTCTCTAAGCATTAAGCTCACATCATTCTCTAGCTATGATATGCTCTATTTTTTCCATTGAATTCTTAAGGCAATTAGGTTTTTTTTACATAGGCATACAAGCCACCCAATGCGACATTAAAATTAGATAGAACTCCTAAAATTAAGTAACAATATGAATTTAAGGCTGAAATGACCTATTACAAGACTCAATTAGCTTCTCTAAAACTTTCATGTCTTGAAACCTCATTCTTCAATATTCACAACTTCCCAAATAAACTCGCAATACTTTGTTTCTTTATTAGTGTTCCATGTATTTTGTGTATTTTTTTGAAACCACTAAAAACTTGCATGACTTGTTCAATTACACAATACAATGACCTTGTGCAATATAATTTCACATAATACCGGCCTTACACATAGCACCAATAATATAGAATGCAACACAAACTATTATAAATATTTTTCGTAGGCACAAGATAATCTCTTATCCGCAATACTTTTGCATCATACACGCCATGTAATTTTGAAAACTTGAGCTCCTTTTCAAGAAAGCTAGTGTTCAAAAATTCCATGTCAAGTGAATTCTGTAACACTAATTTTTTTCCATATTCAATACCATTTCCTTTCCTCTTGACTATATACTCCATATTGTTCATTTTCTTAATCATGGTTTCAATTACTCCTTCTCTCTTAGTGCAACATTTATGACATCTATTATCTCTACTCCACCTCACCATATTTTATATTTGAATCCTTAGCACTTTCTGGCCTATGTGGTTGGATACATTCCCATAAAATTGAATATGTTTGAGATATCAAATCCTTTAGTAAATTCAATCTCATAATAATTCTTTGAAAACTTATTAAAAACTCTACACGGTCTTATTTTGTTCCACTTCACTTTATTGTAGGTACCCTTTAAAAACCTCTCCTTCCACAAATGTGCTAAGACCGAATCTCTAACCCGATATTCAAATTCCCTTCTCTTTAGTATATGAGATTATTATACTACAAATTCATCCTTTCCAATTGTTTGCACACTTACTAGTGCACTTCCTCCATGTATGCTATAAAATCTTATGCTTCTTTACTCATTCCTTTGTTGCATGGAAAGTCTCGTAACTCCTTCCTGGTTTACTTCATACATAATTTTGAATGGTGTTCTCTATTTTATCTAATTGGTTGAATTATTATGTGTGAATTATTCTTGTGTTGATGCCAAGTCCCATGTTCTTGGATTATCTCCCAATAAACGCCTAAGTCTCCAAGAATCCTATCACCACTTCTTTATGTCCATCGGTTTGTGGGTGGTGTTCTAAACTAAATTAAAAATTTGTACTCAAATTATTACACATTTTCCACCAAAAATGACCAATAAAATTTGTATGTATGTTGGACACAACACTACATGGAAATCCATGCAAACTTACAATGTCCTTAAAGAAAATATTTGTGATATGAGTCTCATCACTAGTCCTCCTGTAAGTAAGAAATTGTGCAATCTTCAACAATATATCCTCCAAAACATATATGAAATAAAATCCTCTCTATGTCATAGGAAATACAACAAAAATATATAATTTTTCTTCCCAAGTCTTCTCGGTGTGGGAAAAGGTTGATATAACCTTGCTTTTTGAGACCTCCTCTTAGCCAAATGACATAATTTTCACTCCTATTCAAAATTTCATATATCTAAATACATTTTTGATAAAAATTATCTCACCACTAGCTATACTAACATATTATCTAACCCAAAGTTCCATTCTAATTTTTATTGTACTCTTCCTTCACAAAATTCTTTCACATTGATCCACCCAGGGATGCATAATTTTACGCCTTTGAAAAATAGGTCGTCTATACAAATAGTCCAACCACGGTGTCCTATCAAAACTCATGTTTTTTCACATGACTCCCATACTCCCCTCAAGTATCCATATTTCTCATGCAACTCCTTAATGGATTCACAAACCACAAATTTCACTCTAATCTCTATCAACAAAATATTGTGCCTATTTAGCCCATTAATAACATGATTATATTTTCCACTCCTATGCTTAAACAAAATTTGTTATATTTGTAGGTACTCTACCCACTTCATATGTCTTTTAATCAATTTACCATGAATATTTATAAACTATAATGATTGGTGTTCAACAAATAGTGAAAAATCCTATAGAAACAAGTAATGCCTCCAGTTTTGAGTGCTTGCACAAATTCACATAAATCCTAACCATACCCACTATACTTATTCAAATCATTCAAATTCTCATTAAAATAAGCTATTGTCCTTCCTTCTTGACGTAGTACTATGGTAATGGATCTACCCTTAACATCACAATAAATATTCTCTTCAAATCAATCTTGCTGAAATAATTTGTACCGCTTAGACAATCCAAGATGTCATTGTGGAAAAGGAAATTTATACTTGATGGTAATTTTTTTGTCTCTATAGATTCTATACGCATATGCCACTCACAACCCTTATTTGGTGCTAGAACCGCTTATAGTACACACAAAACTAAAATTGATTTTGCAAGAACATTATTTGGAAAACTTGATCTTGGAATTAAATCCATGCGGTCACCTATATTCTTGATAGGTGGTATTCCTTTAGGAAAATCACTTTAAACTATTTTTGAAACTCCCCAATACATCCTTCATTTTTTGTGTCATTTATTCAACCTTATTTTCCACTATACATGTGCTCTCTCCTTATGTGGGTTTCAACATCAATGTAAAACACACACTATTTTGATTCACATCATTTAGGAATTACTTCCACTGGTAGTAATATAACCATAGGTCCTTACTCTTCTCCTTCACCCTTATCCTTCATCAAATTTAGAGTGTAAAATTTCCCATCCTTGACACACTTGTAGGTGTTTTTGCAACCATCATGTTACGAATTCGGGTAAAATTTACACAATCTACTAAGTAGTAAATGCCATACATCTATAGGAGAGATGTCACACATATGTTCTTCTTCATACCTCCATATTTAAAACTTAACTAGACATTTCTTATTCACTAAGAACTGGTGTCCCCTTAACAACCACATAACCTTTTAGTGATTAATATGTTTTATCCTCCTCAACCCTAAAATATCAACCATATATTTTGTAACCAAAATATTGGTACTTCCTTTATTTATTATCAACAAGTAAACCTTAGCTTCCAACTTACATGTTATTATACAAAAATCTTTCTCTTCTCATGACCAACTTGTACTTTCATTGGTTTGATAATAAAAACTTGAGCATTATTGAGTATCCCATCTTTGGGTATTCTCCACAATCTAGTGCATCATATTCAAAACCGTTATTTCGAGGATTGTGGGAACTCATATTCTCTATGCCCTTTTTCTCCATGTCTAACATATTCCATTTAATCCATGACCTCTTCTTTGCCTAAAGGATCCTCTTCCCTTGGATGCATTTTTCCCTCTTCTATATGTTCCTTCATTCCACATAATTGAACTCACCCTACCTTAGTTATGTGCATAGTTTCACATGCCACCACATTTTCCATGGCATTCCACAAATTTTCCTTTTCCATGGGTAGCACTATGTTTCTTGTGTGCCAAATTATCCACTATATTTAAAGAATACTAATATAATTCTTCAATTAAATGCACTTGGATTATTTCAAAATCATATTTAATTATAATGTGCAATCCATTCATATAACTAGACATCTTATCCATATCATCCTCTATATGACCCACTCTAATGGTGAGTCGATAAAACTATTTAGTGTACTCCTTCACATTGAGATATTTCTATCACAAAATTTGTAACTTCTTGATAAAATTAGTTGGTAAGCTATGGGAAATAACTTCACCTTAAGATTTACAACCAACCTATCCCATGTATTACTCTTTTATTTTCCTCTTTGAACTTTGTTTTTCTAGATATGCTCCCACTAAAGAGATGAATGGCCCTTCAAATTCAAGCAAGAAAATTTGAATCTCCTAAGACATTCCATGTATTCATACTCAAAATAATACTTGAGGTTCATTATCCAATGAATGATCCCCGCTTAGTTCAAAACTACAAGAATAAACTAAGGTATCCAATGTATGATTACTCCCCATCCTTCAAATTGTGTGTAAAAGTATATCTCTTGGACCTTATACTTAATCATCTTCTTCTTCTTATTGCATACCTTATGCACTTTGTGGCATATGTACCCCATCATCATCACCCTATATCTCAAAAACAACATCTTAGAATTTTGATTCCATGACCTCTAAATGGGATTGCATAGTTTGCATCAATTCACTAAATCCTTAACTCTTGCACATTAGTTTTGTGAATCCCATAACATTGATGTTATGTGTCATTATGTTTCCTAAAAAACATGACCTTCGCTCTCCTTCACACCTTATACCCAAAAAATATCAATTGTGTAAGATGTCTGCAATGATTTTCTACCCACACTCACAAATGTGGAAACCAACCAATTCTTACTATGAAATCCTCACACCTTCTACCCAATAGTCACCTATTGTAATATGTTTGCAATTATTTTTCTACCACACTTACAAAAGTGGAAAAACATTAGTATTCACTATTCCATAACTCACAAAGAAATAAAATCTTTCTTTGACACCACATGACATAAATACTACTAGGGTACTCAGTGAAGAGCTTCATTAGACCATGAAACCCTCATAATCTCATGGAAAAAACATAAAAATGGACATGAAATAATATTGGTCTGAATTAAATAATAAAAAATAAATAAAATTTTTTCATTCATATACTTAGAGGAATAACACACACAAAAAGTGATCGCTAACAATACAATAGTGCCAAGGAAAATAATTATAATCAACCTTCTTACACCTTCATTACTCTTCTATGAGCCTTACTCTTGCATCACTCTCTAACTATGATTTTCTCTACATTTTTTTAAATTCCTCGAGGTAATTGGGATTTATTTATATAGGCATAAAATCAATCCAATATGACAATGAAATTAGACAAAACTCCTAAAATTAAGGAACAATACAAAGTTAAGGCCCAAAGGACCCATGTATGAAAATTTCACATATTCAAACATCTTTATTCGGTGCTTTGTGTCTTCCCAAACAAAATTTTAGTATTTTGTAGATTTAGTATCACGTTTAGTGGCCTCTACATATGTTTGTGAGACATCCATAAACTTGTGTGGCTTGCGTAGTTACACAATAAAATTAACCTTGTGTAATAGAATTGTGCACAAATTGAGCTCACCCAATAAAATTTCTCACCGTTGAGAAAGGAAAATGGATAAGTACTAGCGATGTGTGGAGGATAAAGACCATGCACGGGAGGGATTACATAGAGGATAACGGCTAAGGATAAAAAGGTACACATGAAAGCATGCACACAAGCAAGAAAAGGATACAAGTTAATGCACAAAGGTGCACACAACATAAAGAAGGAGTTAATGTGGAAGGGCTTCGTACATGCACGTGGGTTTGAAGACTTATTCGATTTCAAAGCTAAGTTTAAAATAGGGAAAAGCAGACATGATGTAACATGAAAGAAAGTCTAGAAATAGGTGGGGAAAAGAAAAGAACATGCAAGGAATACATATATTTATAGGATTAAAGCATGAATGAGGCCAAACTATTTATAGCTCAATCTAGAGTTAAAGCAAAGCATGCATATTATATTGAAGACATCTATTTTTAGGATTACCACATGTAAGTGGTGAAGGGAAAGTTCCCACTGTATATAAATAGGTGTTGCACTCTTTTTAAGTGAGAGATAAAAAACATGCACGAATGTGTGATTTGTAGATTATTATGAGTGTGTGCATGAATGCAATTAGCTTATATATGTAATCGGTGAGTTATGTAATAAAATGAAGCTATGTTGATTATGATGGAAAATTGTGGATTGTTATGATTAGTATTGATGGAAATAATGTTAATAATGTTTTGTGTTGATTAGTTTCTTTATTATATGTTTTCTTTTTCTATATTGTGTTTTTATCTTCATTCATGTTATAGTGATTAAGTATGCTAACCAAATCTTAACAAGTGAAACAAATGAGGAACTCGGTAGGTTGCATGTGCTTCGGGTAAGTGCCTAGGCATGCATGTCTAGGTGAAGTGTTGGTGCACATGACCTTGTGAATTGTTGGATACTAGACTCCAACATTTTTGTTCCATTTTAGGACCTATTTTCATTCTTTTCATCAAGATGTGGCATACTATGGCATTTCAGCTATCACTAGAGAATATTGAGTGTTAGGTGGATCATGAATAGGATGAATTTAATCAAATATACAACACTAGATGATATTTTAATGGACATAAATGGATGGAAGAAAACCTATATGATTCATTTTATGATACATTCTTTAATTTTTCCTAGTGGAATTATACGAGTGGCTATCGACTTACGCATAGAACATGGGTGTCGGATAGGAAAGAAAAAAAGTGTCGAGCCAAGACAAGTACCAAGCACTTTCGATATGGATGCACCATGGAAAATATATGTAGATCACTAGTGGGAAGGTGTGAAGTGCAATTATACCTTGGAGTACATAATTTTCACATACGTGTGCACAGGAAGAAGTAGATTTTGGTTTTACGTGAACCTAGGGGATCATACTTACATTTGTTACCTTTAGCAACAAATATCTTAACGATTGAGTTGGGAATGGAAAAATTACCTACAAAAGGCTACAAATCCATTGTGTATAGAAGGCAAGAAGAATGTTTAGGAAGGATGGTGTTGGTCTAAGTAGAAGAAAGCGATAGACATGAAATACTACAAAGGTATAATGATGCACGAGAGAGGGAAGTTTGAAGAGGTGTTGAGGCGAGAGGAATGATGATGGGTGGAAGTGATGAGAACCTTGCAAAAGGTGAGAGACTGCAGGATCATTTCTTTCAAGTATTAGGAAGCTCGGTAGAAGGACTCCTTTGGCATCATATGAGAGTGAGTTTGAGGAGAGAATGAGAACTTTTGGCATGTATTTACCCCATCCTGGACACCTATCCATTATGCATGGTGCTTGGAATTTGGATTTTGTTATAAAATATCATCATAGCGATAGTGAGTAAGAAGGGAATCAAGGATCACCATATGGGTTGGAAATACATACGGGCCCATGTTAGTATCAACACAAGAGGTTTAATAGATTAAGTTTGCACATATGGCAACAAAATAGGCTCCCGAGTTTGGCTAGATCTTGTTTGGAAGAAATCTAATAGGTGCGAGATCAAGACAGAAAGCGATGGCGCACTACCCATTAGAGGTAATCCTATAGGTGGAGTAGTGGGAAAAATGGTTGGTGTGCGGTTTAGCACTTCGGGGATGCAAGGTAGTATTTTTACAGCCCCCAAGTCATGATAGGAGGCTCGGGAGGTTCAAGAATTCCACTTTGCATGGAGGAAATCCAAGTGGAGGTTCAGGTTCAAGATCCGGCCCCACTCCAAGACAAGGGCCACAACAACTAGCACAATAAACCATAACCATAACCATAATAGTTGGTATAGGAAGTATGATCCATACCAGATAATAATGGAATATGATGCATTGTGTACTACCTTCTTAGTTAAATTTCATAGAACTGAATTTGAGTAGTGCGCCAAAGGATATAAAATAGGGCTTATCTGAGAGTGTTAGGTAGTATGAAGCACGTTTTAAGACCTTATTGTCTAATATTTCCTATGATATCCATTAGATCTAGCATGTGTAATGTCTTATAGGAGGATTTTTGACACCTTTCCAAAGGATGGAATCACATAATAGATTTGAGACCCGCATGAGGCTTTGGAAGCAACAATTGTGCTAAAGTGGTTAGGAGTGTAGATACTAGGGTAAGTCCATTTCTTAAGGCTCAAATTGAACCGACACCTACACAATTAGGAAATTTATCCACTAATTTAGCTCATGAGATGCATAGTGGACTCGGTGGTACATTGATTATGAAGTAGAATGACATTCAAAGGATAGTTGTCCAAGAATGTGTGTGTGCTATTGACATCTTGTGAGATTTGTCATAAAAATCATGATGTCCGTAATTGTCCACTTTTGTAGCACACTACATAGAAGAATGTTTCATTGTATTTCTAAATCTATGATGTAAATACTCATGAAACAAAAATTATTTTCTAATTTATTTCATTCATGAGGCTTTTGAAATAGGGTTGCACTAGACTAGTATAGAGAGTAGCTCACAGGCACAAGAGAGAAAAAATAATGAAGGGCACAATAATGGAAATGGGGATTTAATGTGGATACTTAAAGAAGAGGCCATGGTGGCCAAAGAAATTTTCCATGAGGAACATGTTACACTTGTGGGTCATCTGATCACTATTAGCATGAGTTCTGAAGAATCAAACATGCGCGTATTGTGGTAAGGCACATAAGGTTGAGGATTTTCCTGATATGTATGCCCATATGTGCAAGAATAACAAGAAGGATAAGGGAGAAGTCATGATTAAGGTTGAAAACACCAAGTAAGGAAAAAGGGTGCTTAATAAGTTGGGGTTGTAGTAGATCCTCAACCAATATTGGTCACTACACGCAGAGGTAGTATGTACACGTGATCAAGGAAAAACAATACTACTCATTAGAAGAGAGGAGGTTATTCATACAAAGTATCCAGATGTGGGCCAATAGAAGGAATTTTATCAGAAACCATGGGTTTCATTAGGGAGATCCAAGGGGAAATACGGTGTTTGTAGGAGCAAGCACGCGAGAGGGAACATGTGAAGAATTTTGAATTAATACAAAAGGATGTGGATGACCTCGGGGAGTTATGTAGAATGCTCGGGCATGAGAATATCATACCTATGTTAAGAGAATGGTTATGGGAAAAGATACCATGCACAAGTGTAGAAACAGAGCACCAAATTATCCATGCCAATTTACCACCACAAGATCATGAGTATGACAAATAAATCAATTTGGATGCAGTGATAAATGGATGATTGGTAAGTAATATTCTCAAATATACATTGTGGAAGTAAATGTTCTTACATTATATGGTTAGAACCAAATGGGTAGGTCACCATTGCAGCCATCCTTGAATATTTTGTATATGGCTAACAAGATAAGGGCTATGCTTCTATCACCACCATCTAGGGAGCCAAGTTCAAGGGTGAATTTGAGGTATTGGATTTGGTTGAGCGGAAAACTTCCCTATACTACTAGGCCATCCTTGATGTTATGCCAACAACGAAGACTTATGCTTTACCAAATGCTATGTGAGATTTGAGAACAAAGATGAACACATTGTGATACCAATGGATGATTCAAATATTGTGCCTTATATAGAACCCATCAATGAAGAAGATCTCAATCAAATTTATGTGCATACGGTGCATGACCCAAAGAATGTGGAGCCATCAAAGGAGGGTGTGCTTTAGTGGGAAGACATGTAGTCCATAAGTGATACTACTAGTGTAGCTTGTGATAATTGGGCTCATGGTACTTATGAAATGGTTGGTTGTGAGGTTCAAGGAAGAGTGACAAGGGTGATTAGATTATGAGTAGTCATGTGGCTAGGAAAGGTCAGGTTTACTAAAGTACATTGGAGAGGAAAATCTTGAATCATTCTTATATGTGATGGAATAACATTGGTAAAATGAGGGGGATCGAAGGAATATGTTGGTATACACATTGCATGGGTCTACAACACGTTGGTGGGTTATGCATAGAGCTAACTTGCTTAGTTGGTGAGAGATAAGAGTGGATTTATTGAAAATATTTTCCAGAGTAACCTCCCTTCATTGATACAAGATTATGATGGGAAGACTTCTCCCATGGTACATGTTTACAATTACAAGAGGAATTGGATGATAGGGCAAGATGTTTTTCCACCATCACTGTGGGTACATAATTTTTATTCTACTTTACATAGTTGCATGCATACCTATTATGCACATGTTGAGTTGAAGCTAGATATAATGAATTGGTGCGAGCTTACTTCAAGTATCACCCATACTTTTATTAATTTTCTACTAAACCACCGGTTCATGAAAATCTACAAATTATAAAGCACATTACATTAGGGATAACACGAAAGTTGAGGAACTGGTGACTCTATTATTTTGTGAGGTTGATACTGAAGTGCGTGATGACATAGTGGAATCAAAAGAGACCTTTTTAGGACATTCTTGGAAAGAAAAGGAGAAAGGAAAGCTTGTATATTTGATAGATGATGAAGAAGTTGAGGATCTAGATACTAAGCACATAGAAGGTGTGTGTGAGATATTGGAATCCATAAATGAGCAAACACAAGCCTACCATATACTGTTGAATACCAAGAAAGTAAACATTAGAATTGAAGATGTGCCAAAGGAAGTGATTATTGGTTTAAACCAGAGGTATAGCAAATAATTGAGCTACTAGATGAATTTTTTGATCTGTTTCCTAGAGGATAACATGAATTAAAGTGTGTAAATCCATCATTAGGTGAAATGAAAATCAATCTTAAGGATGGCGTGTAATGATTCACAAGAGGACTTATTGGATGAATCCTAATCTACACGTCAAGGTAAAAGATGAAATTCATAAAATTCTCAATTCAAGCATTATTGAGTCCATTGGGGAGTCGAATGAATAAGCTCGATGGTTATCATCATTAAAAAGGATGACAGGATAAGGATTTGTGTTGACTATAGAGTTTTAAATGATTTATGTGTAATTGATCCTTTTCCCATGCCATTCAATGAGGAAATCCTAGAAGGTGTTAGAGGGTACAAGATTTATTCATTCATAGATGGATTTTCAAACTATCATCAAGTGAGGATCGCACGTAAATACCAATTTTAAAACTAAATTTTCTTTCACATCTATTCCCTTTGGGTGAAGAATGTGCCAACTATGTTCTTGCGCATTATTGTGCAGGCATTTAAATACTTCATTCATAAATTCTTGTAGGTATATTTGGATGATTGGACTATTTATGGACTGGTTAAGGACCATTATGACTGCTTGAGGTTGATGTTTGAAAGATGTAGGAAACTTAACATCTCCTTGAATATTAAGAAGTGTATATTTACAACACCATTTGGTACTTTTCTTAGACACATCATATGTAAAGAAGGATTGTTGGTAGACCCAACCAGATTTGTAGTCATCTTGGGGTTGGAGGAACCAACTAATTAGAGTGAAGTACATGGATTCCTTGGACATACTTGGTTATTACTAAAATTTATCAAGGGGTATGCAAATATTTACGCACCATTGGAAGAATTTTTAAAGGAAAAGAGAAAATTCTATTGGGGTGAGCACAATAGTTAGTGTCTAATACTTTAAATGAGAAGCTAACCACCAAGCTTATTTTATGCTTCCCTTCTTGGAATAAGTCGTTCCATGTTTATGTGGATGCTTATGGTACAACCATTGGAGTAGTCTTAGCGTAACCAAGGGAGGGTAATTTTGATCATCCTATTTATTTTGTAAGCAGAAAGCTAACGCTTGGCCAAATATAACTATACAACTATGGAGCATGAAGCATTGTCAATGGTGTACATGTTTCATAAGTTTAGACAATATCTCGATAGACACACCATTTATTTTCTAAACTAATCACATGGCACTTAAATATTTGGTTAACAAGCTAGTTTTGCAAGGGAATATCTATCATTGGATCCTTCTATCCCAAAAGTTTGATTTCTTAGTTATAGTGAAGCCCAAAAAGAGCAATTTAGGACTAGACCACTTATCATAGATCAATTTCGGTGAGGGCGTGTAAAACATAGAAGACATTATGCCAAATTATCGATTGATTAGACTACACTACGCGTGTTAGCTGATTTAGAAGATATCGTAGTCTTCTTTACGCATGGAGTTACACCCAAAGGTATAAAGACCCTAGAGAAGAAGTAGTTTTGTGATTTGCACACAAAGGTCGTATTAGCTCATTGGAGGTTATTTATACAAGATGGGTAGAGATCAAGTCTTGTGCAGGTGTGTGCTAGAGCATGAGCATGAAGCCATCATGGAAGATGTGTATGGAAGAATTGTAGGAGATTACTATGTAGGAGCAACAACATGCAAGATATTATTTGTTGGATTATGGTGGGAGACACTCTATAAGGATACCAAGGCATTTTTCAAAGCATGTGATCATTATTAGAGGATAGGTAAACCAAGAAATCGGGATGAAATGTCACCGCATCCTAAATCAAGTGCAGAACCATTTGAGAAATGGTAAATTTACTTTGTTTTCCTAATCACACTAGCTACGCATTGGACAGGGACGGGTTACATCATTACATACACAAATTACTTGACAAAGTGGTAGAGGTTATGCCTATAAAGGATTGTACTGTAGCTACAACAAGAATATTCCTATGGGAGAACATCATTAGTAGGTATGGTTATCCATTGAGCCTTACTAGTGATAAGGGAACTCACTTCTGAATGAGACAATAAGAATATTGTTGGTAGAGTTCATGGTAGCTCATCATAATATTGTCTTCTATCACACAAAAGCCAATGAGTACTTTGTAGAATCTTTTAATAAGATTCTGGGATAAACATTGAAAAATATCTGTGATGTAGGAAGGAAATATTGGGATGACAAAGTTTTAGCTGTGTTATGGGAATATAGAACTACATGCAAGAGGTTGAATAAGGTCATACATTTTTAATAGGTGTTTGGCACGGAGGCAATTTTTATGGAATTACCCCGCATATTACATGCGCAGGGAACCGGATAATGAAAAAGAAGTTGAGGAGTGTATTTATAAACTAATGTAGTTAGGTGAGAGGCACGCCATTACATGATGGAGTCATAAGATATAGAAAGTGATATAGAAGGCTTGAAATGATAGGTATATTAAGAATAAGTATTTTGCAGTAGGGAATATGGTGCTTTTATATGACTCCAAGTTTGTGCGCCATCCTCGGAAACTCAAATTGCATTGGTTGGGACCATTTTTAGTAACTAAGCTAAATCATGCACATTTCAATTACAAGTGTTGGATGGCACTATGTTTCCTAGTTACTTAAATGGGAGTAGGTTGAAGCCATAGTATAAATAAGCTTCTTCTATGTTTGTAATAAGGCAATATTGTCATTTAGATTAGATTTTCCTTTCTATTTTGATTTTGTTGTTGTTGAAATAAGTGTATTTACGCATAAGAGATAATTTCTCTATGTTAGACAGATACGTAGAGGATTGCACATGCTTTTAGTGTGGATGAAGTAGGTATAGGTGCACACCATGGAAAATGGATGATAAAAATGGCTAGGAGGTTGATGAACGGGTGCATGTCGAAAGGCGAGGTAGGAGCACATGAGAAAATTATGAAGGATAAAACTAACTAAGAGGCTAATGAATGGGTGCATGTATGAAGTTGAGCCATGTGCACATAAGAAAATTTAAGGTGCGCACAGAAATTCTCTTTGGATAAGGTGCACTTGGTGGTTAAGAATGGTGTTTCTTGAAGTTGGTAGGATTTCTCATAGGAAACCATGTGAATGAAGGGCCATGCGAGGTAACATGATGGAGCCAAGTGAAAATGTGGAGTACTTAACAAGTGGCATAAAGGAAGAATGTGTGTGGGACATGAAGATGCGCACAAGAGCTTCTATAGTCCGGGAAGTAGTGACACACCGTAGAAGGTTACTGATTACACGCACGCGGGATATATATTTTGAAAAAGAAAAAGAAAAATTTCTTTAAAGAAAAAAGAAATGGTAGGTGAGGAGCAATTAATGCAGTTAGAAATTGGAAAATCTATAAATACGCTATCATTGTAGTCACTAAATCACGCACTTTGGTTATTATTTAGTCTCATTCTAATACTACTATTCATATGGTTTTTGAGTGAAGAAAGTACTAATTAATCCATGTCCTTTGGCCATTTTACTTTGATTTTTTTGTCAATTTCGACCTTCCGCATATGCTTTTCCAATCTATTTTGTCATTTTATATTTATCCTATTTTTGAATGGGGTGCCCATCTAGGACTAGGGTGCTCCATGCACCCTTATCCCCTCTGGGGCACCCTGATCCTCTTTACACTTTACTCTCATCTTTTGGGAACTTTCTATACATTTGATATTTTCATATTTTTGGTGGTCAGCCTTTTCGGGGTTAATTATGAAATTAGAACAAGATAACCATATAAATATAAAGTTATGAGACCATAATGAGGGACCAAGCACTAAGCACTACTACCACCACCTAAGGTTGCATCCATCAAAGGCTTTTATTACTCCATTGCATCCATCTAGCTCCATCACAAGGGACACAAGGTTAGTTTTCTACATCACACTTCATAGGAGGGGAGTTAATTCTATTCCATGCACCATTTATTTACATTCTACATTTAGTTATTTCTTGCTACTCACAAAGTGTGACTGGCACAAGAGTACCTAGGGCATGATTTACACACACACACACACACACACACACACACACACACACACACACACACACAACACACACACACACACCTATACATTGGGTCTCGAGATGTAGTGTGCAATGCTCAAAGTGATAAGTCCATCCATTTTCCCGATGAGGATAGTCTTACCCCTTCATATGCATCTTTATTTTTTAGAGTTTTTATGCTTTATCTGATATTTTGCAAGTGCTTTCTCCATCTTTGATTTGCAGCGACATCCAATGAGGTTCAACAACATACATGTGACAAGAAGCGAAGGTATACATTCACTCAAGGATACCTCGAGGAGGTTCCCTAGTCATTTCCAAAACCAGGGTTCCCAAGAGCCTCCTTCCCTCTCCAGGTGCCCTAGTCTACTCAACCAGCTTGGATCTGTACTTTCTAGAGCTCTTGTGTGGTCATTTCTTCATTTCGTTAATTTTTATTCATTGTGACAAAGTCCTCGACATATATGTGAATCAGCTAAGACCTCTCTAACACTCTTTTCTAATTAGGGTTTCACATTTCCATTTGCTTAGTTGCTTGGATCATTTCCTTTATTTATTTAGTTATCATTTACTACTTTGCATAACATTAGATTAAACTAAATTAGGTCCCCATTTTTCCATTTTAGTTTAATCATTTTGGTGAACCCAATCATCAGATACACTTTCTTTCTTACATTTTCATCTTTTATGCCCTTCACCCATAGTGGTCATTTTGGGTCTTTTCAATATTGTGAGCTTCCTTCATCTACCCATAGAGCTCCTAAATCAATGCCTACAAATGACATCCCCTTAGATAAATCACATCATGTTCCTCTTCACTAAATCGAAGCGTTTAACAAAGAAAAGTCCTACGATGAAGATACTAATGTTGACCAAGATCAATTAAATACTAGTTTTTATTTTTGACAAGTTTTGCATGATAATCCAACACATGTCCTACATGATTTGATTGCTACTAAGAATACTTGTGATGCTTAGAATTCTAGAGTTTCTCATTTTTGGCTCACATGGCATCCATTCTACCCACTTATGTTTCAGCTCCCATTCCTACCACTACCACTCCCGCCATTCACCCTAGCACTCCTAATATGCATCTTGGATCTTCTTTGAATACTCCTGATTTAACCTCTTTATATCAGGATTTGCAAACCCAAATTCACCAGCTCTAGCTCGCTACTTCTCATGCATCACCATCTTTAGAATCTACTTGTATTTATTGCATACTCCTTTTGCACCTATTATATCTACCTATCCATTGCCACCTAATTTTATCTCTCCTAAATTTCCCATCTTTAAAGGCCATGGTGACCCACAAGAGAATCTTTGAGCTTTTCATGTAGCATGCCTAGACTATGTAGATGACCATACCATACTAGCTAAGATTTTCCCGTGCATTTTACAAGACTGTGTGATGTGTTGGTTCTATGACCTACCCGTCCCACTCGAGTAGTTTTTTTCATGCATCTAGCTGATGTTTTCCTTACTCACTTCTATATTAACATTGGATCTAAGATCTCTTATGCTCAACTTGCAAAACTTAAATAGGGATCCAATGGACACTTAGTGGATTATGTCTTGTGTTACAAAAATAAATTAGTTAAGATGTAAAATGTGCTTGTGGATGCTGAACTTTAGGACTTATTCATTTAGAGTCTCTTTCCACCTCTCCAGAGAGTGTTCTCTTTGAGACCTCTCCTTTATGTGATCAAATTTTTCATACTCTTAAACTTTGTGAAACCAATCTCTTAGCTATCGGAAAACTTAATTACCAAGAGAAAGCATCATCCTCTACACGTTTTCAATGTAACTCAACATTTAAACCATCTATGACTAAACAAACAGACATAAAATTCACCATTAATGCGTGAGAATCTACTACTAAGGAGCTTCAATCGCAACCACATTGACATGTATTCACTAATTTTAGCGTATCTCGGCATATTTTACTAGCGCATCTTATTGATAGTAACCTTATTACACTACCTGCTCCACTACAAATAGATCTGTCTTGACCAAAAGAAAAAAAAATCGATGAAAATTCCCATTGCGACTAAGATCGGTGTGTAGGAAATTCCACCGATCGTTGCTTCGACTTCAATTTTTCATTCGGGTTTTGATCGAAAAATGGTCAAATTGAGCTTCCAGAATCTACAATTTCTCCACATGTCAATGAAAATCATAAGCTCAAAATATTTAACAACCCTCTACCCAAACATGACACAAAAGCAACTGACTCATCAGCTAATTATGTATATCACGTAGTACCTCCTCATGCATCAAGGGCTCTTGAATTTTTAGTTACACATATTGAATTCCCATCATTTTTAGTTGCACATATTGAATATCATGTGAATTTTACGTCTAATCACTTGCATATCAATGCATCTATTGACTCAATCTCTATCAATAATACTAAGGTTGACCTGTGTTATCCCATTAGCACATGCTCTATTCCACTTCTTATCACTATTGGCTAACAACTATCAAAAATTTCATACCCAATGAACAACTCATATGGCATCATCAAATTACACGTTATGGTTTGTCCTCTCACTTGTATCTTTCCTTGTTGGAAAAGCAGTTGAAAGTTTGATATACTTTTAGGCCTTAATTGGATTTGTCAATCTAAGTCTATCATTTCTATGAATCACCTGCGACTCAAATTAATCCCTCACAATCAAGTTATTTCTATCAGCGGTATACATCCATCTACTCCATGGTCATCATTTCCTCGAGCATTGGTTAATGCATCTCCTACTTCATCTAATACATCACAATATATGTTACTAAAAGCACAATCTTCTCCTAGTTCACCTACTCACACTTTATCTACATGACCTCGCTGCTCTACTATTCCTACACATAGGTATAGGCCCATTCCTAGGATAGTTACAACATCTCGGCATAAGTCTCCACCTCGTTTATTCCACGAGGGTGTCCATCTCCTACACATTTTTTTCACACCTTGAAATTCATCATATATTCATCCATTGCATGCACATAGATTTCACTCACCAGAGCAACATCCATCTACTATACCACCACCACTAGAGCATAGGCATAGGATTTCATCACAATAACCATAAGATGGAGGACCTTCATCCTTCACTTTCATCATATATTCCATTTGATCATACACACTTAGGGGGCATAACATCCACACATTCCCCCATATTAGCATAATCACATCTTTCACATTAGTGTTCTCACCCATCCACCTAGCATAAGCATGTTCATCTCCACTTTCATGTCGATATTACCCAATGACACACTTTTGTGCTTCGGTTCACACTTGACTATTGAGGGAATAATACACATGAACCCCAAACACTACATAGTAGACACTACACCTTGCACATGTTACACATCACATGGTCATCTCTCATCATTACACATGTTACCTCTTCTACTACGTGTTGCACTCATTACTCGATGACAACTCTAGTCTCACGGTCCATATTGGACTGTTAAGGGTATACTTCACCAATGGACATAATAACATTCATCATTCAACCTCCTCTCATGTGACACTCATAGGTTAATGACATATGCTATAGGCTAAATGGTCACCTATTCCATCATCTTGTAGTGGTATACGCTTTAGGCTACATCACCACTCCCTCTATTCATTTTGTAGTGATATACACTTTAGGCTACATCATCACTCCTTCGATCATCTTGTGGTGATATACACTCCAACTATAGGGTCACACACAAATCATCTATAGGTCATATATCATTAACACAAATCCACACTCATCATAACATGTTACACATAACAGACTTGAGCATTTCCCGATGATGCACCATCGTTTACGGTTCATTCTTAACTACTGGGGGGAAACCAATTAAACCTCATTGCATACAACTCCATTCACTTAGGGGGCATGTGGTTCCTATCATCCATCTTGCATTTCATTCCATCCATCCACTATAAACTACATATTTTGGTTTCTTTTACTCTTGTTACATTTGCTTGTATATGTTCGCTTTACTACACATGCTAGATAGATCTCTTGTATGTCACTGTCCTTACCATACACACATGCAATTTCACATCCTTTTCTAGTTGTGATCATAGATATTTGTCTCTTACATGCAGCATGGATGCTTAGCTACTACCAGTACCACAATAGTTACTGGGGGCATCCACATTTGTATACTACAAGTGTTATTGTTTCATTTTGTTTAATAACATACTACTATATTGGTTATAAACACCTTTGACATATAGGTTATCATTCTAACATGCTAATGGGTGCTTCATGTGCAACATTTATTTTGTAGGATTAGTTTCTTCCATGGCTAGCTATTATTTGTACTTGATTGTCTTTGTTTACTTTTGTTTGGAAGCATTTCCCTTTGTTTGGTGTGCACACTTGTTTGTTTGTATGCAACTACTATGGCCTTGAGTGTCTTGCAACATCATGAGTGATGTCCCATGTTTACAACCCCCTTTTTGTAGTCTATGATTGGATTTTTATGTGTTTACCTACTTACTAGCTTCTACATTGTTTGTGTAACTTACACTTGTATTCTTCATGCATGTTTGTTTTTACTAACACTTGTTTCTAGCCACCTTCTTGTATGCACCTTGTTTCTACCAAGCACATTCCCTTCCCCCGTAGGGCATTTTATGTGGTCGGTCCTCTTTTAGGGCCGCATCCTCCTATCTGTGACATCACATGTGCCCCCAAAGGGGGCATCATTTGGGGTTTACACTATATTGTGCTCTACACCAATACCATTAAGTTTTCAGTTTTTTATCGTCCATGACATAATGGTTTATACAACGAGTGGCTTCAAACCAATCTATCAAACTCGACACACAACAAACTTTATAGGACAAGTTGTCCTTAAAATTTGGGAGTAGTTATAGGTTAGAGGATACATCGACTTTCCTCCTACACTACTTTTTCCAGTGGCGTCGGATCACCCAAAAAAACATACAGTACATAGATCTCTTCATATTCGAAGGGAAGTAGTTACTGAGTTGGAGAATAATACACTTTTCTCCCTACACTTCTTTGGCCACAGTGGCGTGAGATCACCCAAAAACTTGTACTTCATCGATAGTTATAGGATATCCTTTCTACACCCTTTCTCTCATCATAGATCAAGTGCACATGTTCCTTTTTCATTTTTGTACTTTCATTTAAGCCTTTTTACTATATACATGTGGTTTTTACACATATACATGTGTATTTGATTACTTGATCATCTTCTCCTTTGCAGGTTTGTCCATATGGGAAGTAAATAGTTAACAACAACAACAACAAAAATTTGTCAACAACAACACCAAAAAGATGTCATTCAACATTACGTACATCATACTAACATGTAGGTACCTCACACACATTGGCATCTACACACGCGCTTTCACCCTAGGTTCATTCTCATCACTTTTTACACTTTTACATCTTTAGTCTCCATGCTCCATTTTTGTCACTCCACACTTTTTCTAGTCTATCAACATGCTTTCTACATCACTTTACATGGATATTAGGTATGCATCTCTATCTACTTTATGTTACCAATAATTCTTCTCACCAATATAAAGCGGGTAAAATGTAGTCACTAAGTCACATAATGTTGGTATTATTTAGTCCCAGTCTCATACTACTATTCATATGGTTTTTGAGTGAAGAAATTACTAACTAACCCATTTCCTTTGGCCATTTTTCTTTTCTTTTTTCGTCACTTCGACCTTTCGCATATACTTTCCTAGTCTATTTTATCATTTTACATTTATCTGATTTTTGAATGGGGTACCTGGTCCTCTTTACACTTTACTCTCATATTTTGGGCACTTTTTAGCTATTTTAGCTTTTCATATTTTTGGTGGTTGGCCTTTTCAGGGTTAATTATGAAATTTGAACAATAGAACCATATAAATATAAAGTTATGATACCATAATGATGGACCAAGCACTAAGCACTACTACCACCACCTAAGGTTACATCCATCAAAGGATTTTATTGCTTCATTACATCCATCTAGCTCAATCACAAGGGACACAAATTTGGTTTTCTGCATCACACTTCATAGGAGGGGAGTTAATTCTATTCTATACCCCATTTATTTACATTATACATTTAGTTATTGCTCACTACTCACAAAGTGTGACTGGCATAAGAGCACCTAGGGCACAATTTATACACACACCTAGAAATACATTGGGTTTGATATGTAATGCAACGCTCGGTGATAATTCTATTCATTTGGAAACTAAGGATAGTATGACCCCTTTATGTGCATCTTTATTTTTTAGGGTTTTGATGTTTTATCAAGGTTTTTCGTGCTTTCTTCATCTTTGATTTGTAGTGACATCCAACAAGGTTCATCGATATACACACGAAAAGAAGTGAAGGTAGGAAATCACTCAATGACACCTCGGAGGAGGTTCCCTAGTCATTTCGTAGACCATGACACCCAAATCTTAGACCAAGGCACCCAGCGTCTCCTTCCCTCTCTAGGTGCCCCAGGTCTACTTAAATAGCTCAGATTTGCACTTTTTGAGCTCCCGTGTGGTCATTTCTTCATTCTATCCATCCGGTCTTCATTGCGACACATTCCCAACATATCCGTGAATTAGTTAAGGCCTCTCTAACCCTATTTTCTCATTAGGGTTTCATATTTCCATTTCTTAATTGTTTGGATCATTTCCTTTATTTATTTAGATGTCATTTACTGGTTTGCATAGCATTATATTAAACTAAATTAGGTGCCCATTTTTCCATTTTAGTTTAACCAGTCATGAATGAATTCATTATTACTTTTCATTTGAGAACTTGTGCAATAAAGATCTTAATTGTGACAAGTTTGAAGTGTGAAAGTGAACCATACAAGCTGCGAACAAAGGTGAACCAAAGAAAAGTAAATAAGAGGTGACGGAACATGCACATAACCTTGAGCTCATAGATATCCTTGAGTGGAAGTGGAAGATAGGGGTAAAGGATGTGGAAGTAAGAGAAAGCTAGGGTTCAAAGGTGGAAAGAAGAACTAGGGTAAGAAGTGATTCATAGAGAGTAGCTAGAGCACAAGGTTGAAGTGGACAAGAGAAAGGAATTGAGCAAAAAGTTTGTATTTTCAGCAAGTAAGTGGGTTTTCAAACCTAGTTCATGCATTCTCGTGAATTTTAGAGTTTGAGTAGTTGAGGAAAGACAATGGCACCAAAACGGTCACTAAAGAAAAAGAAGAACACCGACAAATCTAGGGTGATTAGTTCTTTGAAATGTTATATCTACAAGAATTTATTGTTGGGATACCTTTGGCCTTGCAGTTAAAAAAGAGAAAATCAGTGATTATAATCACAGTAACGCAAGCTTGTGAGACCGATATCTAAAATGATGTCTTGAAGGAGATGGATAAGAGGATGGCAAAGGGAAAATTTTCCTTGATGACAAGGTTCAAAAGGATTTGGAAAGTGTGGGATTCTTTCAGTTGTATGAGTTTTCATTCTTTGGAAATCTGTGTGCTTATACCAATAGCTATTTTCAAGAGCGCATGAAGATTATTTCTACTTCACAGGAAGGAGAATGTGCTTGATTGCGTAATTCATTCGAAATGTTACTAGACTGTGCAATAGTGGAGCAGATATTGGGATAGATTTGAATTATAAAGATGCGGTTGGGGCTATAACAACCCATTTCCAATATCAATGAGGGATCTCGCACATTTAATATTGTGAACATAATCGATCCAAGCACCCAGATTGGCCGTGTGCCTAGTAAGATACAAGTTTAAAGCCTCTAAGCATAGGATGGAGGTAAATAAGAAATTTTTACACATCATGTATAAGATGAGACAAAAGACACAATATAACATTGCCTTGTTCATAGCCAAAGGATTTACTGGAGGAGGCAAGAACTAGGTACTAGCCATACGTGGAGGATAAAGATGGCACATGGGAGGTCACACATAGAGGATAACACCTTAAGACAAAAAGGGACACATGGAATCATGTGCATAAGTAGGGAAGGAATAGGAGTCAATGTACAAAGGTGTGAATAACACAAAGGAGTTAGCATGGAAGGGGCTCGCACATGCACAGGGGTTTAAGGACTTATCTTATTTCGAGCTAAGGCTAAAAACAAGAAAAAGTAGACATGGTGTAACATGCAAGAAAGGTCCAAAATAGGAAAGGAAAAGTAAAGAACATGCAAGGAAGACATATTTTTATAGGATTAAATCATGAATGAGGTCGAGCTATTTATAGATCAATCTAGAGTTAAAGCAAAGCATGCAGATTATATTTAGAACATCTATTATTAGGATTAATGCATGTAAGCATTAAAGGCAAGTCCCCATCATATATAAATAGGTTTTGTACTCTTTGTAAATGAGAGATCAAAAAAAGAGCCATGAATGTGTGATTATTATGAATGCACACATGAATGTAATCAACTTGTGTATGTAATAAGTGAGTTATGTAATAAAATGAACTATGTTGATTATGATGGACAATTGTGGATTGCCATGATTAGAAGTGATGGAAATGATGTTGTTAATGTTTTGTGTTGATTATTTTCCTTATTATATGTGTTGTTAATGTTTTGTGTATCTCCTAGGATGAAAACTCTAAGGATAATTTGACTAACACCAAGCTCTTTGATGGAAATAGATGAGAATATATTATTACTTATGCAAGGTAATATGGGAAAACATGTATTTAAACATTATGCTCAATGTGTATGGGACAATAAATTGGGCAGAAAACCATACATATGATATTAATTATTTGTTGAAATGATGAACACACAAAAATGTGCCATGTGATGTGTACTTAAGGATTAAGAATAAACAACCCAAAGAGAATAAATAATAAAATAGTAAAGAATCTAATTGATGTATCTAATGCAATAGGAAAGACAACTTGAAACAAAGATAGTAATGTGGAAAGATGAGTAATAAAAGATTATATTGATTAAGACAACAACTACACATCCATTTTTAGTCAAATAAGTAGAATTTTTAAATTGAACCAAAAATATATAATTAGAGCCATAGGAAGAAGAAAAAAACTTTATGACCCTTCACTCATAGAGTGTTGGGAGTTTAGTAGTAGACTACAACATAAAGAGAAGGTATTAGTTACAACAACAAGAAATTTGATTGACACTTTTTGGCATGAAAACATAAGGGTCTCATCTAATCTTAAATATGTATTAATAAGAATAAAAGGTTTAAAAATCTGGGATCCACATTAGAATTAATTCTATGAAACAACCCAAACAAAATTATACAATTTTTTTCCTGAATAATATGGTGGAATATTAGTGATTAGTCAAGTGTCCTTTGAGATGTGCAAACCCTTTTACGTTAAAATCAACCAAACATGCAACAATTTTTGTTGTAAGATCCTTGTTTAATTTTATATACATTTTAAAGTTTTCCCTATAAAATTTATAGTTTACATAATGAAAATTTTATGTAAGATTGTAGATTGGATTTTCCACTTAAATCTTCAAGAGAATTGATCATAAACCTTTTATGTGAAATACTTGAGGGATATTTTCCTCCAAACTATGTTTAGATGGGACATGTAACAATTTTGGTAATTTTTCATGTTGCACACATGAAAAAAATTCATATGAATTTAGAAAATAAATAGTGTTATGACCGAGGTACATACATCCGATTTCACTATAGAATTCAAGAATAGTATCATTTACCAATATAGAAGATACATATACCAAACTTGATGGTTGGATGAGAATTTCATGATATAAAGGACAACTTCCCATTTAGATCTTGATGGTTAAATGAAAATTTCATGATATAGAGGGTCGCGTCCCATTGAGACATTATTTCAATTGTAGAAATGGAAAAACATTACAACTACAACCAAAAATAAGATTCTATCCCATTGTTATGATTCAATTCCAATTTCCATTTAAATTGTGTATATTACATTGAAACATGCACCTAATAGCATAGAAAATGGTAAAATATTTTGAGATAGGTCCAATTTCACATCAATCATGACAGATCATATCCTCTAAAGTTTTCCCAATTATGTATTAAGATGTTTAACGAAAATTTGAATGCAAGAGATATCATTTTTAATTAGCACTACATTTTCTCAAACAATTTTACATTATTGTTTAAGATTTATTGTATGTTTTATTGATTAAGAAGGATGCATGTGAAGAGTGAGATTCAATCATTTTTGTATTTTTTTGAGTTTGTACAAACCTAATGGTCCTAAAGAATGTGTAAAAAGGGCCCTAAAAAGAGAGGAGTTGAAGTACAATGATAGTTCAAAATTAATTGATTATTTTTACTAAAGTAGTTTTTGTTGCACCTAACATAATCATCATCCCTTACTACTTGGTATCTCTTGGGATTTTGCGGAATGGAAACCCTTTAGTCCTTAACAACTACGCCTAATAATTTTGTGCACTTAACCCATACAAGCTTCGGATTCAATAAAAATATAATCATCATATTCTTATATATTTATATTGTTTCCTTTTCATCCATCAATATACACCTATATTTATACTATTTTTAATGTATATTAGAAAGTTTTATAGCATATTAACATTTTTCAAGTGCATTTTGGAATTGTTAATATAAATAAAAATCTAAATTCCTCACTCAACTTAAAATTCAAGCATAATATGAATGGTAGTTCAACATCCCTGCATCGAAAAAGAAAGACTATTTGAAAAGTTGATAATTTTTTTCATATATATTTCTTTATTTAGTAAAGAAGATTTATAAAGCACTACATTCAACCGCTCAAAATAAAATCAAAATTCCATTAACTAAAAAACAAAATATGCCTTTCCCAACTAACAAAAGTGGTTTAATCAATCGTATGTTTATAATGGGCTCCTCTATAATCTTGTTAAGATTTTAGTGGATTTTCTTTGTAGTTTTTATCATGTGATATTTTATAAGTTTTTGAAGGTTTCACTCCATTATAATATTTTGTTAGAAAAGAAAAATGATTCTACATTAAAATTATATTAAAACAACTTATGTATGCAATTTATATTTAAGTAGATATAATCAATAAATTCATGCTTAATTGTATATTTTTATTTAAGAATAATAAACAACAAAAGGGGTTTAGACTCCTAAATTATTTCTAGTATTATAGATGTTTGGGTTGATGTTGAATTCCTATTCTTAGTTTACAACTTTGTTCGTAAGCAATACTTTGTAAAACGATAAAAATTGGGGATGGATTAGGCATGCATGCTTCAATAGACTTGCTTAAAAGAACAAGTTTTGGACACCACACAATACATTTCAAGAGACAAACTAATGTAATGAAAGTGACCTAATCCTTTTTTTTAATCAATACAACATGTAGTAAATGCTTGATAAATTTTGTAGACAATAAATGAATTGTTTCTAAATTTCATCTTTTACAAATGAATTTTAATGCCTTTGTAAATAGAAGTGAATTTTAAATTTGATTTAAACAATATAAATTCCATGCCGACTTCCAATGTGTTGGGACCTAAAAAGAAAGGAAAAAGAGTAAATATAAGTGCATTTTAACTTTAAAAGGAGTCTAAAAAAGAAGTGAAATGGGGATAAGGGAAGAGTTTTATAATAATATGGAATGTATAAGGTCCACAAGGTCATTTTGTACCTAATGGTACAAAATGACTCACATTGCCTACTTTAACTCAAATTAACTAATATAAGCAAAGTATGCTAAATTAATGTAATTACATTGAGACATCTTACAATGATAGTCGAGGATGTTAGTGATAGATTATAACATTGTAATATATTAGCAATTAAGAGGCAATCTCAAATTTGATGTCTATTTTACTAGTATAGAGAAGTTTCAACTTTAAATTTCACATTCATTTGGAAGTTTTCCTTCTTATTTGAAAATGTTGAGGAAAAATCATAATATCTTGGTCCTAAATGTAGAGTTTAGAGCCTACTACTTTATTTGAAAGATTTTTTTAATGAAATTAACACAATAATACAACTAAATTAATGTTATAGATCATAAATCTTCAAAAATCATAAAAATAAATATAAATTATTAATTGTAGACACCCTTAAATATCACATTACGCATTCTAAACATCTTAAATCATTGATGAGTTGTGTTAATTGCCTTTATAAACAACTCATCTTTTGTATTTTGATTAAGCCATTGTAGTTATGTCCATGTATTTTCCAAGTACACTGTTGAACATTATCATTACAACCTTGAACTTATGGCATAATTACTAATTAATATAGTTATCTTTATTTTGTGGTATTTTGTGTGCATTTATTATTATTATTCCAATAAGTTGTTTGAATGATGATATGTGTGATGTCACTCTTGGTTGTAAGCAATTTTCCATATGTAGAAACTCATATGCAGCAAAGGAACCATCCATAATAATTCATTTATAGCCAAAGGACCCATCCGCATGAGAACCCGTCCCTGACCAAAGGAGATCATCTACATCAAAGAGCCATGTTATGAAGAGATTTTGGAAGGCATGAAGAATGACGGTCAAGTCTATATGTGCCATCAAGAAGAAGTTACAATGGAACATGCAGAACTTGGAGATAAATCAACTTTTGATTTGATCATTCATTACAAACTATTGAAGACCTAATTGATTGAGTCAACATGTGATTGAAGGAACTAGTCATTTAACTGAACACATGTTATGAGTTATGTTGCATGTGTTGAATCTCTCGTTGCTTTGTTAAATATATTTAACTTGTTCTATCAAATATCTTTCACTTAGTTTGTTGAAACTCTTAGTTGAAATTTTCTTCTTCTCACATCTTATTGTAGATAAGAAGTATAAAAGAAAGGGTTAGTGTTGGTAAGAGATATACATAGATATATGCATAGATAGGAAATATATTGATTTTTCTTGATGTAATGTTCATGCAAATTCAATAAAGATCTGAGTTATTTTCATTAGTTTCTAATTGCAGAGTTTAGGAGGGATTAACACCCAAGTCAGGGCCCACTTGTGGTCTGTTAAACCCCTCCATTGTTTATTTGCACATATGTTTACCTAGGAATAACTTACTTTCTGTACACTGTATTCTCGAATCTCTATATTTGTTTTAGCAATAGAAATTATATGCCATTCATTTCTAGTTATAAGATTTGTTTGCTTTCAACATTGTTATGTCGCTTATTTATTTCCAATCTCCTAGATCGGTTGTAAAGATGCATACAACACGGATAATATTTCAAATTTACATCCCATGGTTTGATAATTAAATGATTGTATTTCAATAAACAACATATTAATTGTTGCAAGTTGATTTTCACCACCATTTTTGGTGCCATTTCCAGGGATATTGTCAAGTTATAGGAGTTTTTGTGAGGCTTTTACATCTTTAAATTTCTTAGAAACGGATAGGTTTTAGAAACTCCACCTTCAAACCCCCTCACTACTAATGATTGATTGATTTGAACTAGTTGATGTATGCGCCATCCAAGAGATTCCCATGGTAGATTCCTAACCAATCATCAAATAGTAGAAATTACCTTTGATTCTAAAGAAGAAACATCTTCCTCTGTCATGACAGGTTTGGTAGTAGAAAATCCCCCACCAAGTGAGATTTTTGAGGTTTTTTCTGATCATCCAATCATTACTGAAGAAGTGAATCAAAATGTTGAAGAATGGGCAACTACATTTGAGTTCCCAATCTCCAATAACAATCAACCTATTGTAATGAAGAATATTTCTCCCTCAGCCCTTCCTAACTTTCATGGATCTATAACTGAAGACCTAGACACTTTCTTGTTTGAGTTTGACATTTTATGTTGGATTTATGACTACAATAATGATGTACACAAGCTTAATTTGTTCCCTGATACACTCAAGGATGCAACCTTAAGATGGTTTATGGGCCTAGGAAGAGATGTTGTTACCACTTGGCGGAAGATGAAGGAAATTTTTTTGACTAAGTACCAAGACTACTATGCAGGCCAAGTAGTAGAGGAGGAGATGAACTCTTCAGGATGACACAAAAGGAAGATGAGCCACTAGAAGATTACCTGGAGAGATTCCTATTTTTCATTTAGAATTCAAGACACACAAGGTTACCTCCTGAGTCTCTCAAGTTAATTTTCTTAAAAGGACTTAGTGAGGAGGATATGGATGCTTTGGACCTGATAGGAGCTGGAGATATCTCAAAAGACACTTTTGATGATATTTTTGAAGCCTGTAAGAATTATTCTAGAGCAACTATGAAAAGAATAAGAAGTGTTAGATCAAAGGGTGGATCAACTACCAAAGGAATTGGGGACATATCTAAATCAGAGATTGTAAACATGTTTAAGAACATGAAATAGGAAATAGTTAACGACACAGGCCACTCACTGATGCTCTTCATGTAAAAAATAAGAAAGAGGATGTAGAGACAACATTTACGAGTTCTACCATGAAGGCAGAAGAAAGAAATTTGATTGCAGATGTAGGGGATTGGACAACATTGAATAAGGGAAGGAGGTTTCACCAAGATTCAAGATGATAGAAGTGGAGGATGGAAAATTCTTATAAGTTGCTCAAAGGAAGCCATGGCTGCCAATACAAGGAGGTATGTCACAAGATCCAATGTCATCGTTTCAAATTTGGGCTAATAGTTCATATATGCAACCCCACCTTGGGCTAATAATCAACAAGGATGGGCTCCATACCCTAGCCAATACCAACAATAATGACAACCTAAGTTTTTAGGCCAATAGTGAAACCAACCTCCTTATTCGTGGCAAGCAACCTCGAGAGAGGAGGTCAACAATGAAGCAATTAACCTCCTAACTACTAAAAAACCTATCAACAACCTCCTTATCCACATCAACAAGCTTTGATGCTAAACCCCCAATCTAAGTCTCTTCCAAAAGCTACTCGATTGCCAACTCAACCATAACCTAACCCCAATAATAAAAATGTTCATCCATCCTACACTCTTGAATCAACCCAATTCTCTACTTATTTAGTTGATGTCAATGATATCCATATTCACTCAGGAAGAGCACTTCTCCCGCCGAGTAAAACCACCATCACAGAGATTGCCGATGAACCACGGTTATTTACAGACTAATCCATATCAAATCTATAAAATGTTGCAATTTGATCTCAAACAACATGAACAGAGTTCCAAAAGGGATAACATGTAAGCCAACGAACCCCATTTCTAGAGAGATTATAAGAGAAGAATCTTGACCTAATCATATTTTGATTCTGATTTTTTAATTAATCTGAAGGATATTTGTGTTAAGATTCCACTTATTCAAGCCATCAAGGATGTTCCTATCTATAACAAGTTAGTTAAGGATCTATGTATCAAAAATATAGGTAGAAGGACGGATCCATCCATTGTATAGTTCATTGGTCAGTTGTTTGATATTATGCTTGAAATTTGGTTTTACCCAAGTACATAGATCCAGAAGTCCCTTGGTTAATGTTACCATTAATGGAACTACAATCAAGAATACCTTGATTGAATTAGGGGAAACAATAACATCATGACCAAGAAAATTATGGATGACCTGAAGTTAGAAGGACTAAGGCCAATAACTATAGTATTGTAGCTAGTAGATAGATCAACAATGAGGCATGAAGGATTCCTTGAGGATGCTATTGTGTGGTGGTATAATCTTTGGAATACCCTGTTGATTTCATTTTCCTTCAACCAAAATAAAGCTTAGGAGGTTATCTTATTATACTAGGAAGGCCATGGTTGGCCACTTTGCTGATGCATTCATAGGTTGTAGGTCTGGCAACATGATCATATCAAATGGAAATGGTACCAAGAAGCTTATGCTCTATCCTCCTATCCAACCATTGAACTCCAAATATCAAAAATTTTGGGTTGAGGAATTAGAAGATGATTAGAGCTCTATACAATAGCTCATGATGCTAGAGAATTCTTGTATAATTGAAGAACAAGAAGAATTTTTTTCTATCCAATGTCTTGCATAACAACTATGGAAGAAATGAAGAAGTGGATGATAAATTAAGGTGCTTAAGTTGTCCCTTGAACCAAGTTATACCACAAAAAAACACCATGGATATTCCAGGTAAGAATTGTATTCTTCATCAACTTCTTCCCCATGACTACATACTAAATTCTATTAGTAACAACATATGTTTAATGATGGACCTCTCCAAGCAAATAGAAATAACACTAGGGAGGCCAATCAACAAAAGAAATATGTTGGATAGACAACAAGATAAATTGTTGATTGCTCTTCTTCAAAAACATAAAACAAAATTTTCTTGGGATTATGGTGATATGTCGTGGGATTCATCCTAGGCTTTTCACTCACAAAATCTATATCAAAGAATATTGTAAACCAATCAAACAACCTCAAAGGAGGATGAACCCAGTAGTAAGAGAGATTGTAAAATAAGAACTACAAAAGTTGTTGGATGTTGGATTTATATACCCTATATCAGATAGTCAATGGGTATCACCTCTTGTCATTGTGCTAAAGAAGAATGGGAAATGGAGGATTTTTGTAGATTACAAGGAGCTAAATGTAGCAACAAAGAAAGATCACTTCTCATTTCCTTTCATTGATCAAGTGCTTCATACTCTATCCGTAATAATTACTTCTCTTTTCTTGATGGATATAGTGGCTATAATCAAATCCAGATTGCACTAGAGGACCAAGATAAAACTTCCTTCATATGTCCATGGGGAAGGTTTTCCTATTCAGTTCTTCCATTTGGATTGTGTAACACACGTGTTACATTACGAGGGTAGTTTTGAGTATCTTTTCATATTTAACAAATGACTGCATGAAATTCTATATGGATGACTTCACATTACATGGAAACACTTTCGAAGAAGCTATGTAAAATTTGGATAAGGTCTTAAAAATATGCAAGGAGCACAATTTGTCCTTGAGTAATGAGAAGTGCTACATGATTATGTCTGAAGGTATAGTTTTGGGAACTACCTATCCTTTGAAGGAATTCAATTTGATCTAGCAAAGGTATATATTATAATCAACTTGCCAACACCAAGGAAAAAAAATTATATTAGAATCTTTCTAGGACATGCTAGATATTACAGAAGGTTCATATAATATTTTAGCAAGATTGTAGCACCACTTTATGCATTGTTAGGAAAGGATGTTGAGTCCAGTATGCACTCAACATTGTGAAGGTGTTTTTCAAACATTGAAACAGATGATAACTACCCCTCCTATGTTGAGAGGACTTGATTGGAACCTACCTTTTCATATCCACACAGATGCATCAGATCATGTTATTGGAGTTGTCTTAGGACAAAAACATGGAGTTAAGAATTATGAAATTTATTATGTTAACAAGAACTTGCAACATGTAGAATTAAACTACACGGTAAAAGAAAAGGATTTCTTGGTAGTTATACACGATATCAACAAATTTAGACACTACATCACAAGATATCCAATGTTTATTCACACTGATCATGCTGCAATCAAATATTTGATAAAAAAACTAGTAGTAAGTAGTAAAATCATAAGGTGGTTATTCCTCTTACAAGAATTTGATGTCACCATAGTGGAAAAACCTGAAAAGGATAATGTGGTAGAAGATTTCCTTTCTAGGATGGATACCAATAGTGAGGAGCAAGTAGTTGATGATTCCTTTCCAGATGAGAACTTATTTGCTATATCTACAAAAACACCTTGGTATGTAGACATAACCAACTACTTGGTCCAGGTAAAACATCTCCACATTAATTATACTCTGAGAAGAAATGCATAGTTGAAAAGAGTGTACATTTTCTTCGATAGCTAGATTTCTATTTCATACATGACAAGATCAAATAATGAGAAGGTGTATAGATGATGAGGAGATATATGATGTCCTCAGAGCTTTAAAAAATGAAACTTGTAGAGGGAATTTTGATACAAAAATAACAATGTAGAAGGTGTTGACTATTGGTTATTATTGGTCAAAATTGCATAAGAATGAAACATTATACACCAGGAGATGTGACAGATGTCAGAGAATGGGAAATCCCACCAAATATGATGAGATATTATTGAATCCTCAATTGGTCTTACAACCTTTTTACAAGTGGGGCTTAGATTTTATTGGCCCTATAGACCCTCCATCTCAACAAAAAGAGTACATCATGGTATGCACAAATTACCTAACCAAGTGGACAGAGGTGAAGGCATTGCCAAACCAAAAAAGTGAGAAAGTAGCCAAGTTTTTATATGAGCACATCTTCACCAAGTATGGAGTTCCAAGGGAAATTGTAACAAATCAAGGTACACATTTTATTGTTGATGTAATTTTTGATTTGGTTAAAGAATATAAAATTAGACATAGGAAGTCTACACCATACCACCCCTAGTCTAATGGCCAAGTAGAGGTTACAAATAGAGAGATAGAGGCCATATTGACAAATACCATTGCACTCCACAGGAAAAACTAGGCAGACATACTTCTAGAAGCAGTCTGGGCATTCAACACAACGTGGAAGACCACAACTGGATTCACACCATTTGAACTCTTATATGGCAAGACTATTTTTTTTGCCAATTGAATTTGAGCACAAAACATTGAGGACTGCACTTGAGCTAGGCATAGATTTATCAAAAGCTCAAAGACAGAGAATTATCCAAATCAATGAGTTAGATGAATTAAGAAGATAAGAAATACATAACACAAAGGTAATTCAAAAGAAAAGATTAAAATGGCATGACCAGTACATCAAGACTAGATAGTTTTAGGAAGGTGATTGGGAACTCTTGTTTGATTCAAAATACAAGGATCATATAGGAAAGCTCAAGAAAAGGTGGCTAGGCCCTTATGAAATTGAAAATATCTTCCCTAATGGATCTATAAAGCTCACTACCATAGATCCTGTGAGGTTCAAGATTTTGTTGAATGGCCACAAGATGAGATTGTACAAGAAGCCAGTTGAAAGATATTCATTCATGAAACTATTCATAGGAGGTCAAAGAAGAATGGAAGTAAGGACATCGAGATTAACCTCGGGGTTGAGCCTGTTGGCTCACCTTTTGAGATTGCAAAGGATTTAGGATTTCAATGGCCTTGGTGTATTCAGATTGCTGAATATTCCAATGTTATGACCAGCCTTTATGGGTGATCAACAACACTCTGATAACACATTTATTTCATGAAGTTTTTTATTTTATAGGGATTGGTGTCAAATGATTATAGTAGGGCATGACCTCCATTACAAGGAGAGAGTACAATGAATAAAGTTCCACTTGCAACAATGTAAAACAATCCCATGATTTTTCTTTTGCATTTGGCAAAACTCATTGTTGGTTGCATGACAAAAATTAGGGATGCAAACACATGTAGGTGATGAAAAAGTAATTATTGGCACCCCAACTTATTGGAGTTACCTCTCTGGGAATTATCCATTTGTAGTAAGGAGCACAAATAATAGTTAAAACACATCCACAAAAATTTTCATGCACCCAAGACTCAAGTTTAATAAATATGCACATCAATCATTACACGTAAAAAATGAGATAAGTGCACTCAACTATCACTTTAATAAAGTATAATTAGTTAAATTATATTTAAGTAACAGTATGCCGAGTCATCATGCACATGCAACATTTAAATACCACCACCTTTTAGGGAAAATTTTAGCGGCGAATATTCATAGTTTGGTGAATAGTAGAATTCTAAGAATTTGATTTTGGTGAATTTTACAAAGCAATGACAAGACGTGCCAGTTTTCACCCAAAATCCCATAAACAATAATCTATCCCATCTGAATCACCAAGGAATTTCCAATCCCAATGTATATTTTTATATTAAATCATCATGTGATCATCACGTTGGGATTTGAAAACATTAATGTTTCACCAAGAAATCGACGCCATAGATTTGAAAACATTAATGTTTCACCAAGAAATCAACACGCCACATCGAGATTTGAAAACATTAATGTTTTGCCAAGAAATCGATGCGTCGGGATTTGAAAACATTAATGTTTTGCCAAGAAATCTACAGAACCTTATTTGGCCAAGAAAACATTCCCAAATTTTTCCCAATATATACACAGAGGTGATGTTTTCCCATGATTTTCCAATTTGTGTATTTACGAAGTACTAGAAAGGGATTTGGAGAATCGGCATATTGCTATTTTCTTACAAAATTTCAAATAAATATAGGTCTTGCTAGGGCCCGACTAGTGCGTTGCAGTTTACATCGTAGAAGCACTTACTTTACGCAGTGAGTCCTCGCCTTTATTTGAGACCTGTTTTCTTTCATGTCACATTGCTTTATCTGTGATTCCTTCTTTGAATGTCATTAAAAATCCTGAACATCCTCATCCTCATAACCACTATGATTTTTTATGTCATCTAGAATAGTCCTCCACTTGTAAAGAATCATAACTAGTTTTCCTATCTTAGATACATCTATATTATATATATATATATATATATATATATATATATATATATATATATATATATAAATTTAAAATCACTTCATACATCTCCACGAGTTGTTGCTCTGTATATTCCTTTCTTTATCAAGTGTATCTTCTTTGAATCTTTTTGTTAATGTTCTCTTTTCTATAGTGTGTGTATATATATACACACACCGTTTGTTGTTTCACTTTCTATTTAATCCATGACCAATACCATGACCGTTTATCACCGCCTCATTGACACCGCCTAGTCCCACAAAGTGGACCGAGAAGGATATATAAAATGTGGTACATTCCACAGGTTTCACGTTCACTGGGGGTATTTCCTTGGGAGACTGACAAAATGACAACGTGTGACATAGACCTCCCGGGAGCAGGACCCACTCCGGACCGAATACTTATAAATTGTGGCTCATTCCGTAGGGTTCACGTCTCACTGCGAGGATTTGGTTAGGAATGGGAGCTTAACGGAATGTTGAAAAATAATTATGTACAAAATAAAGACCCTACCTCTGATTTCCAAAATGAAAAATTCAAGAAATGCAAAAGGGAAAAAAGTTACACACACTGAACCAAATTATAGATAATTAGCATTTAAAAAAACAAAAGATAGAAAATCACGGTTGTGGGAAAAGTACAAACATCTTGTCACAAGCATGCTTCTTTTTACCATTATTTTTATCACATGATGTACTTCAAACTTTTTAAACCATGAAAACATAATGTATTGAATGTACTCCAAGCATGGATTTCCTTCAACAATTTGAGGAGAAAAAATGTTTTCTTTATCTTCACATTCACTTCTAGCACTTCCTATGAAAATAATTGTGTTATAAATCCATTAGAAAATGTATAGTAATACTAATTTGCTTTTATCAATGTTGAGGCAAAGTTGGAATCTATCTCTCCACAATAAGATTTTCCAAAAAAATGTAGGGGTTTACACCACCTCTTCTTCCTCCATGAAGATTGCAGAAGTGGGATCACTCTTCAACATCTTTTCTTGTCCTTGTTGTAGCATGCTTACTTGTTACCACCATTTTCCTCATTGTGATGTACTTCAAAAATTTAAACCATGGAAACATAATGTATTTAATGTATTCCAAGCATGGATTTCCTTCAACAATCTAAGGAGCAAAAATGCTTTCTTTATCTTCACATTCACTTCGCACTTCTTGTGAAAATAATCCTGTCATAAATTCATCAAAAATTGTATGGTAATACTAATTCAATTTTATTAATGTTGAGGCAAATTCAGAATCTATCTCTTCACAACAAGAATTTTCCAAAAAATAATGTAGGGGTTTACACCACCTCTTCTTCCTCCATGAAGATTACAAAAGTGGGATCACTCTTCGACATATTTTCTTTTCCTTATTATAGCATTCTTACTTGTTACCACCATTTTATTCACTATGATGTACTTCAAACTTTTTAAACCATGGAAACATAATGTATTGAATGTACTCCAAGCATGGATTTCCTTCAACAATCTAAGGAGCACAAAATGCTTTCTTTATCTTCACATTCACTTCTAGAACTGCCTATGAAAATAATCATGTTATAAATCCATTAGAAACTAGTATATTAATACTAATTCACTTTTATTAATGTTGAGGAAAAGTTAGAATCTATCTCTCCACAACAATAATTTTCCTAAAAAATGTAGGGGTTTACACCACCTCTTCTTCCTCCATTAAGATTGCAAAAGTGGGATCACTCTTCGACATCTTTTCTTGTCCTTGTTGTAGCATGCTTACTTGTTACCACCATTTTCCTCATAGTGATATACTTCAAACTTTTTAAACTATGGAAACATAATGTATTGAATGTAATCTAAGCATGGATCTCCTTCAACAATCTAAGGAGTGAAAAATACTATCTTTATTTTCACATTCACTTTTGGCACTTCTTGTGAAAATAATTGTGTTATAAATCCATCAAAAATTGTATAGTAATACTAATTTGATTTTATTAATGTTGAGGCAAAGTTGGAATCTATCTCTCCACAACAAGAATTTTCCAAAAAGAATGTAGGGGTTTACACCACCTCTTCTTCCTCCATGAAGATTGCAGAAGTGGGATCACTCTTCAACATCTTTTCTTGTCCTTGTTGTAGCATGCTTACTTGTTACCACCATTTTCCTCACTGCGATGTACTTCAAACTTTTTAAACTATGGAAATATAATGTATTGAATGTACTCCAAGCATGGATTTCCTTCAACAATCTAAGGAGAAAAAAATTATTTCTTTATCTTCACATTCACTTCTGCACTACTGTGAAAATAATTGTGTTATAAATCCATCAGAAACTATATAGTAATACTAATTTGCTTTTATTAATGTTGAGAATAAGTTGGAATCTATCTCTCCATAGCAAGAATTTTCCAAAAAAGAATGTAGGGGTTTACACCACCTCTTCTTCCTCCATGAAGATTGCAAAAGTGGGATCACTCTTCAACATCTTTTCTTGTCCTTTTCATAGTCCAAACAACATGTCTATAATATTTAATATAAAGGAAAAACATCAAGATCTGGGGATATTTTTAATTCATGCATCCTTCAAGTTTCTTTAACTCATTCTCCAAGTAGGAACATGACAGTATACAAAGAATACCCTTATCATGATTGTATCATATGTGAAACATCAAATCAAAGCATTCAATATTCTCTCAAGAATAATGATACTTTAGCTGACTTTGACACATTGACATTTCATTGTCAAGCCAAAGAACCCTGCATACATTCTCAACCTTGAATTCACAGTCTCATACCATAATGAGTCATAGATGAAAGACCATATATTATGTCTTAGATCCTTTAAAATGGTGAAAACTCTTTGTAATTGAATATTCTTATGATAGACCTCATACCTCTGATGAATCAATAATTTCTTCATGAGAAGATTCACACCTTATTTGGCTTGATGACAACATTTATAACCTCTATACAAGAGGAAAAACCTCTATGCATTATGACAAAGCTCGGTCATCAAGAATCCTTCATTAATCAAATAAAGACAAATCATACCTTGGATGAATTAATGAATTCAAAGTCCTTCATGATAAAATTCATACTATACTTTGATTTCAAACTGAGCACAGACCTTGAGATCACATATTTCATGTTTGATTAGCTACAACAAAGACTTCTTATCACTAGAGTGTCTTATCATTAGAGTTTCTTTGGTTGCTCAACAAATCATTTAAATTGCTTGTTCTCTTCTCAAACCTCTAATACATCTTCATTTTTCTTGATGTATGCTCTAATTTTAACTATAGTAATATTCTTATTCCTTCCAACTAAGTTATATGAGAGATAGCTAAAAATATCATCTCATCCTTTCACTTTATTCTATATCAATTTTTTCTTTCAAAAGAGTCAAACCTTGTGATTTTTGTACTAAAACATGTAGATCAGACCAATACAGATCAAGTGCATTGAAACTAAATAAATGGTAGGAAATCCTTATCCAATTTGATGTAACATTTCAATTAAGCAACCATGAAATTTTTTGGAAAAACTTTTGTAATTTCTTCTTATACTAATGTAACACTCTTGCAAAAAGTAGTACATGTTAAGTGAAACAATATTATTTTTCTTTATACATATTTCTCATGTTGAGATGTTTGTGCACATATCAATATCATTTAGTCTAACATGTTGTATATTTTTTTCTTTTTATTCTACAGGATTCACCAATTTAGCAAAATGGCACCTAAGAAGGAAAGCTCAGCCTCAGGCAAAAATGTTATTCCAACCCCTCTTGGTAGTGGTACTAGCATTTAAAAAATAACATCTTATTTTGAGAAACCATCTAAGGAAACCTATCCTTCTCCAGCATGACCATCAGAATCAAGGGATAATGATTACATTCAAAATGAAAATCAGAATGAGAATGTGTTCATTTTTATTTTCTGATGTTGTCAATGAAAAAAACAATGAATTGCCTCCCCTTAAAGACATTCCCTTGAATGATGTTGAGTTTGACACTTTGTACCACTAGTCCAATTGAATGAAGATGACACTACATCACCTGTCAGGTGCCCAAGTGAATGTTGGAGGTGAAACTTTTGTAGTGGTAGTCAATGAAATTTAAATTCCACCAAGGCAAATACTCAACAGACACCTATTTTTGGAAGAAAGAGAAGGAAATAAAATGGGACTTGGGAAGGAGTTTCAGGTTAGAGTGAGTTTCTAAGTTTCCATTTATTGAACTTGTTGAAAATGAGAATAAATTTGAACCTCCCAAAGAATGCAAATGTACAATATATAGCTGGAAATTGGGCAGGACAAGACAATGCAACTTAAGTTGGATACTATTGAGAAGCATGTAGGAAAGATATATGAAAAGATAATTGTAGATGGCGTTGAGAAGAATGTTTCCAGATGGAAAATTGTGGATGATTGTTTTCATATTAGGTATGAAAAATAATTTGAAGAGCACAAGAGAAATGAAAGAATAGTTGCAGTGAATGGAGGGACAATTACCTCTCAATTCAACAAGATCATTCAAAATAGTCTTTTGGGTAAAACAATTCAACTAGCTACTGTTTTTCACATTTTGAAAAGAGGTCATCCTATAACATATTTTCTTAAACAAAAGAAGATGTTTTATTTTCTTTGTGTCCCACACTTTCCTCATTCTCACTGGTCAGAAAGTAGTGGTTGGGATTGGGGAAAATGCCTAGCTATGGTTGAGAAAGAAGACTTGAAAGAGAAACTGAAGTCTACACGATACATATCTTTGTCTATTGATGAGGTTACATCAATAGATAATATTGCTTGGGTCTGTATGCATGTGTATACTATTGAGAATTATGTGAGACAACCTCACTTACTTTCCATTCACAAGATGAGAGAGAAATCCAATGTTGAAAACCTTTGTGAGTTGGTGATAAATTTTTGAAGGAGATCAATGACATGGATGATGTTGTAATTGCATCAAATCTGGTATGTGTCGGGAAGATGGGGCATCTATAATGCAAGGTCATCATAATGGCATGTGTGTAAGACTCTAAACATCTCATTTCCCTTATATGATTTTCATTCATTGTATGGCTCATAGAATGAACCTAGCTTATAGAATAGTTGGCAAATTTAAACTGTAGAAAAAGTTGAAGACCTTGTTCGAGAGGTGCATGCTTATTTCTGTCATAGTCCTAAAAGGTTCATGGAATTCCAAATATTTGTATAAGGAAAAAAAATGAGCATAAATTGTTACAAGATGTTGACACTGTGTGGATATCATTGTACTAAACCGGTTCGTAGGGTGTACGAAGAGTATCAATCCTTATTATGAGTGATGTGGCGAATCGCATGGAAGTGGACAAGGCTCGGGATTAGATACATTATTTGATTGATATATATTCATTATTGAGGATGTGTGGTCTCCTTCCCATGTTGGAAGAAATGCATCATTTAATTAAACAAACACAAGAAAGAACTATCTATATTGTTGATTGTTCTAGTTTGAGGAAACGAGTTTGTATGATGATAGAATATTTGTATCTCAATGAAACTACTTTTACAGGTCCAAAGTTTGATGGTTGGAATGATTTGATAAATATTGGAAATGCAAGTAGCTTTCTGAAGCTCAAATTTTTGGGAATTATATTCTTCTATACGTGGATATGAGATACAAATGTACATGTTTAAAGTAGTAGTCGGTAAGGTTGAGGAGGTAAAATTCACAGGGTTTCTATTTGACAACATTGTATCATCAACAAGGGAGAGATTAAGAGAAATTGTAGTGTCCCTACTAGAATAAATAAGAGAACAATTTAGAAGGGATGATTTACTTGAAGTAATGGCTATAGTAAATCTGACCTTTTGGAATCCTATCCAAAATGAAAGACATATGCAGAAGACTACTTCAAGAGGTTGACTACATTGATTCAACATTTTTGTAAGCTTGTTGATATCAATGGAATGAATATTCTAGGTATTTTAAGCAAGGACAGTTTGATTGCTCAATCTCATGAATTCGCCACTACAATGATTCAACAATTCAAAGATTTGGATAATCCCTTAGAGTGTGGAGCAATAACCTAGCTATGGAAAAGAGTTGGGGTGAGTACTATTTTACAGCAAACCATGTCTCGAGTTTTTCTCATTGGCTGATCTATGTCAAACAATGATTTTTGGTTCAGTTGAAGATGAGATAATTTTCAGTGCCTTGGCCTTTATAAAGTCAAAATTATGAAACAAGCTTGACAAAAATTTGGAAAATTGTTTGAGAATTTATACATCACGGTATGAAGTGGATAACTTTCCCTACAACAGGGCTCGGTAGTATGTAAGTAGATTATTGAAAGGAGAGGGCTGAAAGCAATGACACAATTACATGACGACCATATTGCAGCGCTTGATTGTAAAAAAGAGAGATTCAGTCTTAGAGGTCTCGTGAATCAAATGATAGCGATGATCCAGTCCATCAAGTTTGGAAGCTTCCATTGGTGGATATCTCATGATATAGATGTTTATATAATAATTAATATATTCAAATATTCAATACATTGCTCGAATATCAAACAAGGATTAGCGATCACCCCAAACATACATGTGCCAAAAGGTAATCATATTGATTCCATTTTCTTTTTTATTGCAGAAACATTACAAAGTCATGTTTTAATGAGTATTTAATATATTTCACATACAATGTTGTTGATCTCTTTTATAGAAAGTATACACCGCGGTTGGTTGGCTATTAAAACACAATGCATTTACATTATTATATACTTTAGGCATATAAGAGTTGTGGTGCTTAATTCTGAAATAGAATAAGTGGATTTTCTTGAATCATTACTGAAATAAAATTTAAAAATAACATTATTCCTCATTCAACTTGCTTGAGACATGCCTTGTATGAAAAAAAATGAAGATTAAAATTGCAACAAATGGAACAATTTTCAAAATGGATCTAAATACACTAAAGAGTAAATCCATGCACATGTATATTTAACTTGTGCACCTCTTTGTAAAATTTTGCTTCAACCACAAGAAACCTAAATATCACATGTTTATTAATATAATAAACATAAAGATAACTCTAGTCTATTAATAAGACAATTTACTATTTTTATCCATGACCATGATTTCCTCCCAAATAATAGAAACAATAAAACTAAATTTCCACTTCAACTTGGAATCAAGCTCCACAACTTTAAAAAATAATATCATCTTTTGTAACATGATCCACTCTTCATCTATTGGAATTATAATTTGTAGTAAATCAGAGTGACTGGCATGTAACTTTGTTAGCAATTCATAATTGATAGTGGAGTTTTCCTCTACTATTGTATACAAACTTACTAACAAGGTTATCAATGGTTTAACAGAGTCAAAAAAAATGTCTCATCTAGCTTCTCAGAAATGGTCCTTCTCTTGAGTCATTTTTTCTTTTATCTTCTTCTAGAATGCATCTTTGTAATGAATTGGCATGTTTTATCAAAAGGCATTAGTAAACCAAGCTTTATGAACTCATGTACCTTTCCATGCAGCTCCTGTAACATTCTTTGACACTTATTCAGCAATTCATGTGCTTCGCCCAACATCACACACTTCTAAATGATAGATGATACCTTTATTGAGGCATCAAATTGGTTTTGAATTCCTCTGGATGTCAGTTCTATGTCACTAAATTTGTAGATAGCTTCCAAAATTTTCTTTGTTGTATCCTCTCTTAAATCCATCACTTTTTTGCTACCTGTTACGTATTTGTAGAGCTTATCACTATTCTTTGTAGATCAGTCATGAATTCAAACAATCTAATCAAATCATCAATTTTTTGGTTTATTTTCCCCCAAACATTATCCGTCATATTAATCAATGCCTTTTTATGAAATCCAAATAGTTTGATGTTGGAAGACTGTATTTCCTTTTTTGCTTTCACCAATTCCTTTTGCAATATTTCATTTTGTTTTTTCTCATCATCTAGGCTTTGTTCCCATTTTTGACCTTTTCTTTCTCTTCCTTCACATCCTCTTTCAATTCTCCCAATATTTTTGTAATCTATCATTCTTACTCATTGTTTCATGTAACTTTTTCTTCACCTCTTCTAGTTCTACATGTGCATATTCATTCACAGCAACTGCATTCATAGAGGCAAATGATTTTACCTTCCTCTTCAACTCACCTGCCATATTAATCTTTGCTTTTCCTTTTGCTTTTTCATTTTCCAGGTCTACCTCTAACTTTTGAATCTTATTATTCAACTTATTATTCTCCCTCTCTCCCTTTAGTAATGTTGTGTAAACCACATCATTGTTCCTTTTCAATACATAATTTTTTCAAAAGGTTTCATTGCCTTAAGATCCATTTGAAGGGAGGTCACCTCGTAGTCACTGGAAACTATTTCATTCTTTGGTTTTACAACTTTGGGTACATCATACACTTATTCCAAGGTATCTGTTTTTGGGTTATATGTAGGTGATACCCTCACTATGGTTGGATCTAAATTTTGAGTAGCATGTAGAATTTTATTCTTGTTTCTTTTATCTCTTTTTGATTTATTATCAAACTCAGCTAGGTAATCAAAACCTAAGGTGTTCGTAGGAATGAACTATTCCACCTTGAATGGAGGAGGAGTAATTGAAGTTTGGGGAGAATTTCCCTATGGAATGACAATTTGTTTAGGGGTGGCAATGACACCACCTTCTATAAATAGTTGCCTTGAGCCAAGAGTAACTATACCTAAGTATGCCTCTATCTTTTTCCTCTTCTCGTTTCCTTGTTGGACAATAGCCCGAACAAATTCAACTATCTCTATTAGCCTTTCTAAGTTTCCAATGCTCGTTGAATACTACCATCATCACTAAAACTGCCAACATTAGAAATACTAACATATTCATGGCCAAATTCTCCTCTAGGATTTTCAACATGTGGCTATATTTTTTGTTTGAGGATTTGACTCCGAGTAAATTGCACTGGATTATCACTTGTAGATGTTATAGTATACACTCACTCAACAATTATAAATTCAAGGCCCATGTTCATTTTCATACACTTAGTTTCTTTTGTAAAATCATGGGGAACAAAATAGAGCGCATCAAACTAGTATCAATCCATGAATACATCATGGTTTCTTCTAGTTCTGATACGGACTCGATTTAGGTTATTGTTAGGAAATCATTTTCCCTCTCTGCTTATATTTCTCCTTCTAATGGTGCTTCCACTTCCTCCTCTCCCGGCTAGTCATCTGCTATCACTGTTCCCCTACATTCTCTTGGAACTTCTCCTACAGTGCTCTAACATGATTCCCTGTTTGAGTAGCAAATTCCCAAAGTATTACGAGAACTCTCTATTATTTATCCAGAATCCTCGGACTCGAGAACTTATGGATTCTCCACATGCTACTACAAATGATGTAGATAAGTAAATTGATGGAAATTTAAATCAATCCCGGTGGTGACCCCTCATATGGAAAATCATGTTGAAACGGTGTCTTCCATCCTTGCAAAGTTACAACGAGCTTTTGAAGTGCTTAAAACCTGGAAAGACTTAACAGACACCAACAGAACTATCATTGATAAAGAATGTGTTGGGATACTAACCCTGGCCGACACTCTGGTGAAGAAGATTGATACCGATGTAGTTAGGAAAGCGATACAAGAACTAAGAAATATATTATGATATGTAATATTTATGTTATAATATAGTTATAGGCTTATAGATTTTTTGGTATGCCTATGTTATGATCATAGTTACCAAATACGATGGATTTGGAGAAATTTGTCGTTTTTTCATTTTATTCCATCCATTGTATCAAACACTTTGAAATTTTCAAGATTTTATAGTTTAAAAATAGAAAAAACAAAAATCAAATCCCTTATACTCTTATTTATGTTAAAAAATAAATTCGAGATTTTATAGTTTATGATATGTAATGTTTATGTTTCAACAAATATATGAGATACTCTTGTTTATGTTTCATCAAATATATTTTTCCTTTCCAACACCTGTTCTTGTGGATACTATTGAATTTCTACAATGTTGCACCTTTTAATTTGTCTTCTCCTTCATAAAACACCGAGAATTTGTTTTTCATTTTAGTCTATTTCCAATGCAACATGGAAATTGTGTTCTGTGGGATCATTCACTTCCTTGAATGTTTAGGAAAATGTATTGCTTTAGCTTCCATTAGAATCCATATGTAGGTTCTCTCTAGTTTCTAAGGAATGGAAATCACTCATGAATTCCACCAGATTCTTCAAGCGTTATAGTGAAATGAGGAACAAACATTCATGGATACTTGTAAATCATGATCATGGTCATCATTGGATGAGATACAACTTTTACAATAGAACATGGAAAATTCTCAACTTTTCATGGTTATCATGTTTTGATTGTGTACGGTTTGAAGATTCACATAGATGGATAATCTTATTTTTCTCATGTGACAATCATGTTTCAAGGGTATATAATCCACTTGAAGTGGGAACCTCCTTGAAGCTTCCTCGATGTTATCAGCTAGACTTAATGGATGGCATTTTTATATTTATGCACGAGGTATTTCGTGGCGGATGACACAAAAGGTACAAAGTGGTTCAAGCATATGCTAATAGATCTAGATTTAATGTAGGCTACAAAGATTATAGAAATTTATTATTATTTTATGAGGACTTAGAGGATTTTGGCACGATTGAGATATTGTTTCTTCTATGGACCCGTTGTCTTCAACAATAATTTTTCTTCTTAATGTCATGCGAACCTGTGTTGAGGTGTTAGAATTTATAAAATTTGAGATTATGCTATTGTGTTGGGGTTAAACCATATAACATTGTTGAATAGATCTATAATCAATTAAAACATACAAGAAATGAATGTGGAAATAAGCTAGAAGATAAAATAAACAAGAGAAAAATAACACTAGATTTAACGTGGTTCACCCAGTGTGGGCTACGTCCACCAAGAAATGGCCAATAATATTATTTAGTGATTTATAGAGGAAATAAAATGAAGATCTATTGTCTTCACAACACCTCACAAGATGTTCAATGCTTTTCCCTCACTCAGCTACTCTTTCTTTCTCACCAAGAAAACTTACATGCAAAAAAATGTTATTTTCTTCTCTCATACCCTCATATAATGCATACATGCATATATAACTATTCTGGGAAACTAACTATGCTTTTACAATCAATAAATCATATTTAAAGAAAGATATTTATTCTAATTCTCATTTAAAAAACAAAGCAATGTCACACAGTGACCAATGTCGGTTCTGCCTAATTGATGTTGGTCACTTCCTAACAGTGTCGGTTACCTCGACTAATGTCAACCACTAAAAAAAAACATGTAAAAGAAAGTTTCTTGTGAAGAAATTAAGCTCCACACTTAACATCTCCCACTTGGAGATCAATTGTTGCATTGTATTTTGCATCACCATTCTTGGTTCTTTTTTTTTTTGCTTGTTTCTTCCTCTTCAAGTCTCAAATTTGAATACCAATGAAGTGGCGTGAAGCTCCAACTTCTCCCTTAACAATGGATTCGTTAGCATGTCCGTGGGTTCTCATTTGTATGGATTTTCTCTAACTTCAGCTACCCATCCTCCAACACCTTCGTATGAAGTGATACCTCAATTGAATATCTTTCATTCTTGAATGAAATGGTGAGTTCTTTTTTTAGATGGATCGTGCTCAATATCATTGTATAATCTGTAATTCTCTTGCTCCTTACCAAATCTTTCATGAACCTTCTCATCTATATCATCTCCTTGTTATCTTCTATAGGTCAGTAACATACTCTACCTCTATAGTAGACAAAGCCACAACCTTATGCAATCTTGAAATCTAACTAACTGTTGTTCCACCTACTATGAAAACATATCCAGTGGTGCTCCTCCTACCATCTAAATCTCAAGCCATATTTGAATCAACATAGATGTGTAAAAGAAGTATATGACCCTCCATAACATAACTCCATGCTAGATGTCCCTCTCAAATACTTGAGAATCCATTGGACTGATTTCCAATGTTCTTTACCTGGATTAGCCATAAACTTGCTCACAACTCCCACTGCCTTGTGTAATGTCTGGTCTAGTACAAACCATGGCATACATAAGACTTCCTACTGCTGAAGCATAGGGAACACATGCCATGTACTCAACCTCCTTGTGTGATGAAGGACACTGATATTTTCTCAATTTGAAGTGTCCAACCATAGGTGTACTAACAGGTTTTAAATTTTGCATGTTAAACCTTTCCAACACCTTATTGATATAAGCCTCATGAGATAAATACAAATTCTTTTTTTTTACTGTCTCGGTGATTTTTCATGTGAAGGATTTTCTTTACTGCAACTCCCAAATCCTTCATTGCAAATGTGTGACCTAACCTTTCTTTAAGTTTACCAATGTCCTACATACTAGATCTTGTAATTAGCATATCATCCACATACAATAACAAAATAACATAGCTCCCATTTTCAAGCTTCTTAAAATAAACACAATGGTCAGATTCACATCTCATATAACCATGCTCATGCATAAAATTGTCAAATATCAAATACCATTGCCTTGGAGCTTGCTTGAGCCCATATAGGATCTTTTTCAATTTACACACAAGTTTCTCCTTACCCTTGACTTCATAACCAAGTGGTTGTTACATATAAATCTCTTCCTCCAAATCACCATGAAGAAAATTCGTCTTAACATCAAGTTGTTCTAAATGCAAATCTTTTGTTGCAACCAAACTTAGAACAGTACGAATAGAAGTCATCTTAACTACAGGAGAAAAAATCTCATCAAAGTCAATACCTTATTTCTGTGCAAATCCCTTTACCACAAGCCTCGCCTTGTACCTTTTTAGTCCACCCTCTTCTTCCTTGATCCTGTAAACCCATTTGTTCTGCAGTTTTTCTTACCTATTGGCAACTTGACCAAATCTCATGTCTGATTTTGTTCCAAGGAGTCCATCTCCTCATCCATTCCATGCTCCCACTGCTCATGGGTATCTACCTACATTGATTCTTCAAGGCTTTCTAGGGCCACTATCAATTGATAATAAATAAGGAAAGGAAGGTGAAAATATCCCCGAGGTCTATGTACTCTTTGTGACCTTTTTACCGAGATCTTGGGGCGTGTTTAGGGCTCATTTTTTCCTATTACACATTCATGTCAATCTCTATCAATGAAAAATGTTGGTCACCTATAGCCGATTGCGGTTCTCAGTAACCAATCATAGTTCATCTTTCTTTTAATCGATCATGGTTGCCTTATCAACATCGGTTCTAGGAGTACTAATTCCAATTCTTGTAATTATCTTCTCTAAACCTGATCATGTCTCTCGATGCCAGTTAGCCTGACCAACATCGGTTTTTGTAGAATCAACGTCGATGTCTGTGGATGTCTATTTTAGGTCTAAAATTTGATTTTCCTTCAAAATATTCCCAACCTATTCATGTTTAGGCACCAAAACCTAATCCATGTACATTATTTTTCATTCCAATCAACGTCATGACTCTTAACAATATTAGAATCTTCTAAATCCTAACATCAATATCCAAAATCACCAGAGCCATAACCAATGAAATTACATCTCTTAGATTTACCATCTATCTTCCTCCTATTTTCTCTATCAACATGCACAAAATCTTGTGAGCCAAAAACTCTAAGAAAAGAAAAATGGACCTCTTTTCCGCACTAAGCTTCTTCTCGGTATTCCACCACCTAGTGTTGTTGCAGCCCACATGGTTGATCAAATACACCGATGTATCCACCGCTTCAACCCAAAACTTCAAAGGCAAGCCAACATGTGTCCTCATGCTTCTAGCACGTTCCGTGATTGTTATGTTCATTATTTCTACAACTTCATTCTCATGTGGAGTTCTATGAACTGTTCTTTCTCTTCGTATTCCATTATTTGAACAATAATCATTGAAATCCTTAATGCAATAATCACCACCATTTTCAGATATAAGGAACTTCAATTTTAATTTTGTTTCATTTTCTACAAGGGCTTTCCACCTTTTAAAAGTCTCAAAAACATTATATTTATGCTTAATACAATAAATGCATACCTTCCTTGTAACATCATCAATGAAATTTACATAATATTGGGATCCTTCAATAGAAACTACCTAAGTTGGTCCCGTCATCACCAATCCGGCACTATGATAATTCTTCACCGAGAACTCCTCGTGCTATGATTATTTACTAATGCACAGCCTTTAGTTTGGTGGATGTAATCTGGAAACAAAACAACAATATAACACAAGAATACCATCGACTATGATAAGACGAAATGATGACAAATCTAAAATATCAAAGTAAATTATAATATTAACATGAAATTGTTACAATCTCACCCATGAGGTACTTCAAGTGTTATTGACTTCACTTGACTTTCACCAAGACTATGGGAGAAACTTTACAATTACACATTTTAATGGCTTCTTCAACACACCTTTAAACCGATGGCTTCCTTCGCACACTTCCTACAATATTTCTCACTACTTCCTTCTATGCTAAATGAGGGGGTGGCCTCTCTATTTATAGAACTTCCGTGGCTTATCCATCTTATCTCTAAGATAGGATAAGAAATCCACTGACAAATCATATTTCATACCTTAACTCTTATCTCGTACATGTAAGCTTATCCTTTAAGATAAGATAAACCTTATCATTTTACATGGGTTCCACATTTTTAGACTTTTTACAAATAAAATACACAAAATATTTATGACCTCACTCCTTGTCCTTATTACCAATATAATATTTCTAATTCCTAATCATGTAGGCCCTACTTCTCTAATTACCCAAACTTTGACATTTTAACATTACCGGACCACTTACGACAAATATTTACTTTTTACAACATTCCTATTGTACTTTGATCATGCACCGTACTCCACATTATTGGTGGCACCGTCTTCGTGGCGCCGTTATCTTCTATCGATGCTACTACTAATTATACTTAACAACATCCTATACATACATTAATGAAATATAAATTATGGAGGAAAATTTTAGTGTCGACAGTCCCCACACATCTGAGTGTACAACCTCCAATGTATGCTCCTTCTTTATTGACCCAACCTTGATAATTCTCACTCTCTTCTACTTTCCAAATATGCAATGCTCACAAAATTCAAAATCTAACCATTTCAAATCTGATAACTTACCCTTAGCCTTTAAGATATGCATTCCTTTTTCAATCATATGGCCTAGCCGATTATGCCACATGGTTGCATCTGAAGCTGTAGTAGATAACACAAAAGGAATTAGTAACACAGGTAGACTTATATAAAGTTTCTACCTTCTTATCTCTTATCACAATAAGAGATCCCTTGGTAACCTTCTAAGAATCAATTGCAAATGTAACCATGCATCCAGATTCACCAATTTCCCCTACAGATATTAGATTTCTCTTGAGGCTTGGCACATGTCTCACATATTTCAATACCCATGGATTTCCATTCTCCAAATTTAGATAAACATCACATTTACCAAATATTTTTTTAATATTGGCAAATAGTTTTTTGAAAGGGACTATACCCTTAAGTACAAAATAAGGCCTAGAAGCCGGAATAAGAGTGAGAAACAGAGCAGATGTAACAAAGTCCAAGTATAACAAAGAAATTCAACGTAGCCCAGAAACAGCTACATACGCATTTGAGACATAACAAAGAAAAACAGCAAAAAAAAAGTAAGCCGACAAATAAGCTTAAAACAACAGAATAACGATAAAGAGCAGTAGAAGCATCCAGGACTACTTCTTGGCCGCTTGATCAATACTGATCTTGACTTTTTTCCAAGCATGAAACATACCCAAAGCGGTCATGTGGGCAGCATCCGTCTTGTCGAGCTCCTCGATGGTTCTTTTGCTCTCTTTTTCATTGCCCCAAAGTGCAGCCGGGACACCGCTTAGGTTGGAAACACTTTTGGCATGACCCACGATAAACTCCTCAATGGCCCTAAAGGCGGCAATATTGTAATCATGTCTAGTCTTAGCCTTCCCAAGGCGGGAGTCTAAGGAGGTCAGCTTTTTGTATATGTCCTCAATCTGACTGTTGTCAATGCTCCCTTCCCTCTCCATGCTTTTCTTACCTTTTTGCTTAGCTAGGTTTTTGACCTCATCCTTCAGCAATTTTAACTCAGCCTCTAAGGCCTCCAATCTCTTAGAGGGGTTATCAATCTGTGCTTCCCGGGGACTGGCACTACTAATGTTCAGCAGGTCTCGTGCAATGTCAAGTTCAAGAGGCTCTTTCCCCCCAGCAAGAGTCTCAAGGTTGAGTCTCCTAGAAGCCCTGGTGATTGGTCGTTTAGAGGTAGAGGCGAGGTGGGTGACAGCAGCAGCAGCAGGAGGAATAGAAGGAGAAGCTTGAGGAGCCGGCATGGGGGTAGCAGCACCGGTGGCGGGGGCAGCAGCAAGAGCAGCAGGGGAAACAGGACTGGCAGCAGCAGAGCCCATCAAAGGGGGAGCCGGGCTAGGAGAGGAAGGAAGACCGGGGTACTTAAGGAGGCAGTATTTGTGAATTAGCAATATAAGCCCTTGATGCAAGGGAACCGCCCGGGTATGCTTCTGGAACTCCAAAATGGAGCGCTCAAGAGAGTTTAACAGATAATGAGGGAAGCAAACCAATCTATTCCTACGGAAGTGGTTTAAAAAGATAAGATGCTTAGCAGGGACAGTGACAAACCGACCTTCCAATGAGATGAAGCGAATCATCATGCGAGTGACTTCATCAAACGGTGATGGAATTGAGCTTACAAGCAGACCCGCAGTGCTAAATGTAAGCTTCTCATCATCCTCCACAAATCTTCTTTCTTCAGCTTCTTTGATAACCCTTTTGTTGAAGAAGCGGTACCCTTCCAAACTGAGGCCGGTCGCTTCAGCAATGAGCTCTTCATTGACAGGAATTTTCTGCCCCCCATAGTCGACAGTCCTCTCTTTCCACTCCTTAGCAAAGTGAACAGATATGCTTTGATCATGACCCTGCACCCTTTCAACAAAGTTGGTGAAGCCGCCTATGCTGAGAATGTTCCAAAGCTCAGAGTTTTCCTTCCAATCAGGGTCCGCGCACGGCTCAATTTGACAGGGAGGCCCTCCCATCTTCTCTGCGGTGTGCTGGTTACAACAATTACTAGAATACCTCTGAGCGTAAAGAACAGTTCGTTTCTTACTGTTGAAGGTCACATAAGACTGGGAACTATAGCCGTTGGTTTTCTCACGAACGGCTGCGTAATTGCTGAACTGAGCCTGTGGGAAGTCGCGTGTGAAAACCCTTTTCCTGTCAACAATCACAATGTAATTATCTTCGGTTTTCGTGGATCTTGGCATCCGGATATCAACAGCTGTTGTACCTCCCGCGTGCGCGATTTTCAAATCTGGATAACTCCACTTGAAGTTCCTTAAATAAATCTTGCTATCATTTGAAATAGATATTATTTGCCTCGCCATATATATTAAAGCAGCACGTGTGAAAGAGTTAATGATTCTGATTTTCCTCCAAAGATTAAGGCTTATCTCTAGAGATTGCTTGCTTGTGAAGGTCCGCATGGATGCTGTTGTGAAGCTGATTAGGGATACTATCATTATCCCAGACAGTGAAATTTATATTAATTCCATAATTGGCCAGTGCATCCGCCAGTTTGTTGCCCTCCCTGTAAGTATGTATGATTCTGATACTATTGAAGGTGTGACTGATGCTTATGGATTCAGAGATAAAATCTTTAATACTCCAACTGGGAGATGAGGACTGATTAAGAAGTTTAATGATATTAAGGGAGTCTCCTTCAACAATAAGGTTCTGAATATTCTGAGCCCGTGCAACTCTCAATCCCCAGAGAGCAGATAAGGCTTCGGCAAAATGATTGGTTTGAATTCCCATTTTTCCAGCATAAGCAGCAATCAAATTACCTTTGTGGTCCCGTATTGCTCCTCCTCCTGCTGCTGTCCCTGGGTTTCCCTTAGAGGCGCCATCAAAGTTCAGCTTGTACCAATTGGAGTCAGGAGGATGCCATTTAATCAAAGATCTATCTACACTATTCCCAGGGTTGCTCCAATTTCCAATCTGCCATTTAGCTAAGATGTGCTCTTCATTCTCAGGATAACACTTGTTCTTGGGAGGTTTGAATCTGGCCATGTCCTCTTTGATACCTTGAGAAATTTTGCCAATACTGAGTTTATAATTTTGCTTCTTATTTCTGAAAATGATGTTATTTCTATCCTTCCAAATCCTCCAGATTAAGTGTGGGATGGCTAATTTCCAGATTCTTTTGATAGCACAATGTCTGAATGGTGGGTTCCATTGATTCCATAGCTGATTAAGATCCTTCGGCAACACCCAAAGAGCTTCGAATTTGGAAAGGACAAAGTTCCAAATTCTATTGGCATAATCACAATGTATGAACAGATGACTAATGTCTTCATAGTCATTCCTACAAAGATGGCACCAATTAGGAATTATAAATCCTCTTCTCATCAAATTGTCAGTGGTGAGAATTCTACCTCTGATGGCCAGCCAAAGAAAAAAATTTATTTTGGGGGTTAACTCAGGCATCCAGATCTTGTTCCAGTTAAAATCAGATTGGTTACTGTGAAAAAGATTGGTATAACCGGATTTGACTGAGTATTTACCATCTTGTGAATTGCTCCAGACCAGCTCATCCTTGGAATCCAGCTGACTTAAAGGGAAGAGATCTAAAAGATCCTGAAGGGAGGAAGTGATTTGCTTTCACTCAATTCGCTCCATAGTAAGTCTTTTCCAAGCCTTGTTGATGCCATTCCCATCAATGTAGTCCTTGATTTTAGTTCCATACTTGCTTATAAGACTGTCCTTAGCAATCCCAAATCTCTCCAAGAGATTATCACTGAACCAGTTATCCTCCCAGAAGTTTATCTCACTGCCATCCCCCACTTTCCATTTGCTGCCCTGCTTGATGAAGTTTCTACTCTTGACCAGATTATTCCAAAAAATGGAGCCATTGGGGAGTTGTTCATCATGCAGATAGGAGTAAACAGCTTGTTGATTCAAGTATTTTGCTTTAATAACATCAATCCAGGGTTGTTTCTCAGATAGCAATCTCCAGCCCATCTTAGCGATGAGTGCCTCATTCATTTTCTCAATATTTTTTATGCCCAGCCCTCCCATAGATTTTGGGGTGCAGACCTTATCCCAGGCCACTAGGTGAAATTTGAACTTCTCTTCCATGCCTTGCCATAAAATTTTTTTCTGAATCCTTTCAATTTTCTCTCTGAAGGAAGAAGGAATTTTGAAAAGTGACATGATATAGATGGGCAGACTTTGGAGTGTACTTTTAATGAGAAGGCACTTACCAGCACTAGAGAGAGTGGCCCCTTTCCAACCGGCCATTTTTTTCTGAAATCTCATCAATAAATCATCCCACACCATGTGAGAGACTTTCTTAGTGCCAAGAGGGAGGCCTAAGTACGTTGCTGGAAGAGCACCAATTTTACAGCCCAGAATTTTAGCAATCTTGAGCTGTCTTTCCCCAGGGGTGTTAAAGAAAAAAATGGTGCTTTTGTCATAATTAATCTCTTGCCCAGAAGCAGATTCATAGAGTTGTAATAGAGCCTTAATAGCTTTGGCTTCCACAACTGAGGCCAGAAGAAGAAGAATAGTGTCGTCCGCAAACTGTTGATGAGAGACAGCTTGGCTGAAGGAAGTGGGTTTGGATCCATTTAAAAGGCCGTTTTCAACCGCTCTGCCAATTGTTCTACTAAGGCTGTCAGCTAAAAGAATGAAGAGTAAGGGGGAGATGGGGTCTCCTTGTCTTAGTCCTCTGCTGCTGGTGAAAAAACCCACAGGCTCTCCATTAACAACCACAGAGAACCTAGCTGTAGATATACAAGACTTAACAATTTTTCTAAATTTTTCCGTGAACCCAAATTTAGATAAAATCCTGTCAAGGAAGACCCAAGAAACCTTGTCAAAAGCTTTATTCATATCAAGCTTGAGGATCATATTTGCCTTTTTATTATTTTCCATGGAATGTATAGTTTCGTGCACCATAATCACACCGTCTTGTATTATCCTGCCTTTAATAAAGCCACTCTGCTGCCTTGAGATGAGATCATTCATTATGAGCTGCAGCCTAGATGTAATGATTTTGGTGAAAATTCTAAAGATAGCATTAACAAGACTGATGGGTCTGAAGTCCTTGAAATCTTTTGCATCCATTTTTTTAGGTGCCAACACAATGTGCGTGTTATTGAGCTCTTTTAGAAGATTTCCCGTTCTATAAAATTCATTAACCGCTTTGAGAAGATCCTCCGAGCATATTTCCCAGAACTTCTGAAAAAAATTAATAGAGAATCCATCCGGCCCAGGAGCCTTATCCCCTCAAGAGAAAAAACAGCCTTTTGCAGTTCTTCAAGCGTGACAGCTTTAGTGATATCTCTGAATTTCTGGTCCTCAATATTATTCTGAGGGATGGCCTCCAGCATGAAGGAAATAGCTTCAGGGTTGCTGACATTTTTCTCTTTAAGAAGATTTTTGTAGAATTCAAGCGCTTGTTTCTTGATGATGTTTGGATCTTTAGTGATACTCCCGTTGTTTTTAGAAACCTCTAAGATCCTGTTACTGGCTCTGTGTTTTAGAGTAGTCATGTGAAAGAACTTTGTGTTCCTGTCTCCCTCTTTAAGCCAGATAGCTCTAGATTTAAGGCGCCAAAAAGACTCTTCTCTACTGCAGATCGTATGCAACTCAGAAAGAATATTCTTTTCATTAACTTCATCTTCAACCGATCTTCCCAAAGTATCCATTTTTAACTCCAGATCCTGAAGCTTCTGTTTTAACTCTTTCTTTTTTTCGAAAATATTTCCAAAAACACTTTTGTTCCAGATTTTGACTTGCTTTTTGACATTTTTGAGTTTTTGAACCAATCTGAACTGAGCAGTGCCTTCACCATTCCATTCCCACCATTCTTTTATCCTATCATAGATATCGTCATGCTCCATCCACATTTTTTCAAATTTGAATGAGCTTCTTGCAGGTTTAGTCCAATTGAGAAAGCTTAAAGCAATCGGATTATGATCCGATCCAATTCTGGGAAGGGAAGAGAGGTAAAAGTCTTGGCTTAGAATCCAGTTTGCTGAGATTAGTGCCCTATCCAGTCTCACCTGAATGAACTCCTTTCCCAACCTTCTATTATTCCAAGTATACTTATTACCATGCAGATCCACATCAATGAGGTTTTGTTCAGCAATAAAATCAGCAAAATCCTCCATACCATTAGAGAAGGTGGGGGTTCCTCCAAACTTCTCGCCTGGGTTTAGTGGGGAGTTGAAATCTCCCATAATAAGCCAGTTAGCAGAGCTATGTTGGTTTCTAAAGATTTTAAGATCAGCCCATAGTTTTCTTCTACCACTAGCAGAGTTAGGGGCATAAATATTAGACAAGATCCATTCACACTTTTTCTCAATAGTGACGAATTTAATTGCAAGATGATTAACATTATCACTAAGAATCATACCAGTACAGTGCCTTCTATCCCAAAGAGTAGCCAACCCTCCGGAAGCTCCCTGAGAGTCAACAGCCGCCATTTCAGAACTATCCCAAAAAAAAAAATTAATATTATCCATGGTCATTGCTTTCATTTTAGTTTCTTGAAGAATCAAAATGCTGGGGTTACTGGAATCCCGTAACTCCTTGATGGTTCTTTGCTTAGAGTTTCCATTTAGGCCTCTAATATTCCAAGATATAATCTTCATTTGGAATGGTTGGTAGTTGGAATTGCTTGCTGGTTCAGTTGACGCTGAACACCATCTGCAATATCCCTCTCCGTTTTCTTAGTTCTGAGAGTCTTTTTAGAGGGTCTTCCTCTTTTTGAGCTTCCTCCAAAATCAGCTATTCGTCTAGCAGAAGACCTGGTTGTTCTGGAAGAAGAGGTGTCCCAATTGTCAATTTCCTTTTTTTTTTCACTATATAATGATTCTGGGATCCTTTCAAAACCTTTCATTCTTTTTTTCTTTTTTGAGATGACCATTGTGAATCCAGAGTCTGGATCTTCCATTTCCTTGGTAGGCGTAATTTCCCCCTCTTCTTGTTCTTTATGAAAACTTTCGGGCCGTGCAAGTGATCGGAAGTTGTTACAGTTTTGCTTGCAGAACCGGCGAAGCCACTGTTGTAATGCTGGGACATGGCAGCGGATCCGCATTACCTTTCTCTCCAGAAGAGAATCTCCAAAGGCTCTATCGCAGTCATATCTTCCTTGTTACAAGCTTCCTCCCTAATGAATGACTGAATTTCTTTCTCTTCTGATCCAGAAGGGACTAAATTGACCTTCACTGAACCATCTTGCTCGTTTACTTCCATGGATACCTTAACAAAGTCTTCTTTCACAGATGTTTCAAAAGGTTTATCCGAAGATGCCTTCACAGATTTGTCCAATACTTCTTTGTTGGGAGCTTCAGGCAAAGCTAATGTTGCAGCTTTGGGGCGCCAGACAAGATGCTTCTTTATATGAGTTCTAAAACCCCCTTTTTCCTTTTTTCCCTTCTATTTAGCTGCAAATCCTTCTGGCTGGGACCTTTGTCATCAATCTTCCTATCCTTGCTTGGATCCCTGCTAACTTTGTTCAGATCTGAGCCTATCCCAGGCTGTTCAGAATCCAAAGGGAGGGTCTTCTTCTTGGAGCAGTTTTTGTCGAGTGACCAATGCTATGGCATAGCTTACATCTTAAGGTTTCAACTTCAATTTTTTGGGTCCAAGACCCAAATCTAGTTTTCAAGATTATGTGCTCCGGAAACTCCTGATCTATGGCTGAGAAAATGCAGAACCGAGCAAAAGCAAGCCTGGATCTGTTTCTTGTGGGTCCATCTAGCCCAATAGGTACACCTAGGGATTTTGCAATATTTAGCAGTATTTTATCATCCCATAGATGCAATGGCGATCTGAAGCCTACACCCAGATTGGAATGGTGTTTATATTTTCGATATTTGGATCAAAACCCTGGATACCATTTTTTCAAAAAAAGACCCATATTGCCCAGCCACCAGGGGCCTCCCAGTAGCACCGAATCTAAATCCTCTTGCTGGTTAAATTTAGCCAGGAAAAAACCTTTTGGCATAATGGTAATGTTTAGGGCTCCCTTAGGTTTCCATTTTCTCAAAGCCCATTTTCTAATGAAATCAATATTAGGTCTAGAGCCAAGAAACTTACCAACAAGGGAGAGGTTTGCTTTGCTTAAGGCTCTATCAACAAATCCATCTGGGACCCTTAGACAGGTGGCACCCTCTTTGTCCATTTCCCATGTAAACTGTTCAGTGATTTTCGGACCCACCTTGAGGTTAGGGCTTTGAAATAGCTTATTCCAGGCCAAAGGTGTGGATCCCAGCATTTCCTCATTTTCTTTTCTAGCCGTCTGATTATGGTCTGAGATCTGCTTTTCCTCAGCAAACTTTTTCATATTGCGCAGACTTTCCCCTGCCAAAACTGTAGAATCCACACTGACTGTACCTCCCGCTTTTGCATTGTTCGTACCCATGTCCACAAACGTCCGGTTATGGCTATAGATCAGCCTTTCCTCAGCATTTTTAATCGTAGTTCGCAGACATTCTGCAGCCAAAACTGCAGAGACCGCGTCACCATAGTTCTCTCCATCGCTAGTTCTCTTCATTGCTAACATCATTCTGCATGCCAAAACTGAGACCGCGTCACCATAGTTCTCTACAGCATGTACTGCATGGCTCATCATCTCCTAAATAAACTTGTCTAAAATCACCACTGAACATAATTTAATAATAACCTTATTAGGGATAGCATGGAAAGAAGCTCCAGAATCTAAAACCCAAGATTCTAATTTATTATCCAAGGAGAGAATAAGGGCATCTTGATTTACCTCACTTGCAACGTTTACCTCTTTACCTTTTTCTAATGTATTCTCTTTTTTTCCTTGGACCAACACTCCTTCTTTACATGTCCTCTCTTTCCACAATTCCAACAAAGTAAATATTTGTACCTAGATCTAGATTTTCCATGCCTTGACTTTGATCTCCCATTCTTCTTGCTCATTAATGATCTCTCTTTAAATCTTCCCCTACTTTATATAGTTAAAGTGTTTCCATATGATGCTTCTCCTGATCTTTTCCTGTGTATTTACTAATTAAGGATTATGCCAACCACATCACCAAATTTCAAACCTTTAGAAGCAGTCGTTGTCATACTAACAACCATTACCAAGTTATCTCAACTATCTAGAAAAGAGAATAATAATAAAATTGCTTTCACTTCATCATAAAATGGAATTTCTATTGATTTTAATTGATTTACAATAGACCGGAAATCATTCAAATGATTATATACATATCCACCTTCTTGCATCTTAGAATTAAACAATTTTTTCATCAAATAAACCTTATTTGAAGCACTAGGAGTTTCATACAAATTTTTTAAATATTTCATCAACTCTATCGTGGTTTTTGCATATATAAAATTTGAAGCCACCGATGGTGCCATGCTCAATCTTATAGATCCCGAGTCTTTACAGCCGAGAACCTTCCATTCTTCATCAGTCATCATGTCCAATTATCCATGCTCATCCAATGGTAAGTATAGATATTTCTTATACAAATAATCCTCCACCTACATCTTTCATAGTTGATAATTACGACCATCAAATTTCTCTACTCAATATTTACTATCTTATGCCATTTCTATACTCCCACTCAATCAGAAAAATCCTTTGTGAGTAAATCATGTCAACACACAAAACCTCTAAACAAAAGAGCTTTGATACCAGTTGTTGGGGTTAAACCATATAACAATGTTGCACAAATCTATAATCAGATAAATCATACAAGCAATGAATGTGGAAATAAGCTAGAAGATAAAATAAACAAGAGAAAAATAACACCATATTTAACGTGGTTCACCTAGTGTGGGCTATGTCCACCAAGAAATGACCAATAATATTATTCAATGCTTTACAGAGGAAATATAATGAAGATTTTTTGTCTTCACAACACCTCACATGATGTTCAATGTTTTTCCCTCACTCATCTACTCTTTCTTGCTCACCAAGAAAACTTACATGAAAACAATTGCTATTTTCTTCTCTCATACCCTCATATAATGCATACATGCATATATAACTATTATGGGCAACTAACTATGCTTTTACAATCAATAAATCATCTTTAAAGAAAGAGATTTATTCTAATTCTCGTTTAAAGAACAAAGCATCATCACACAGGTGACCAATGTCGGTCACTTCTAACCGATGCCGAGTTACCTCCTAATCGATGACTATCACTATCAAAACTAGCAATATGTAAAAGCAAGTTTCTTGTGAAGCAATTAAAATCCACACTTAACATATTTTGCATTTTGTATTGTTACTTGTAAGATATGATAAAGACCATTTCCCTCACTACTGGACCAAGGTTGGTTGTATCTAAAGAAAGGTTCTTCTTACAACACTAATTGTAGAGGGGACCATTTGAAGGACATAATTTTGTTTGAGCTTGAGCTTGAGTTTGGAAGGAGGAGGGGAAATTTTCATCTTGGAAATTAATTGTAAGGATGCCCCACACAATGTTCCAAAGTTTTCTACGAGGAAAAGGATTTTCTTATTTAATTGCACTACGGTGGGAGAGTTTTGTGTTTCGAAAGGTGATTTCTAGAAATATCCTCATCCTTTGTTTTCATTTAAACAAGGGTCTTGGTCATGGTTACTAAAATATCAAAACACAACTAGCATGTGTTATAATAGAGGTATCGCCTTTGAGCCTAGGCTGATTTGAGACAACTACTTGACTCCTACTATATATATATATATATATATATATATATATATATATATATATATATATACACACACACACATGTATGTATGTAAATATATATTGAGATTTTTGTTTGTCTTGCCAAAGCTTATAAGCAAGAGTAATCATTGAATTTTCTTTTTTTTTTTAAGTAGAAGAACCTGCAATCAACTATGGGAATAACACTAGAGAAATAATCAATCACAAAATTTAAATGACATGAGCCTAAGACATGATAAATTTTCCTTTGCTACATGTTATTTCCTATGAGATCACAAATTGCCAATGTGTTCCTTTGAAATAAATTCATCTTCTTGGACTTGAATTAAACTTAAGTTTCAAAATTCAAAATCTTGATCATGTTTCTTGGCACACACATGTACAAATACCAATGTAGAAATCTACTTCACATGTTGTGAGCACTACTTCTCCACATCATTACATTTACCCCCTGCCTGTTATTAAAAATGCATTATTATTGTGGGACATACCAGACATAAAAAAATTAATAGCAACTAATGGCGTATTATTGATTATTAAATATAAGTCAAAGGCATGTTCAATCCTTCCCTGTCCATTAGAAAGACACATGGAAGGATTCAAGACCTCCCCAGTCAAAGGCATTCCCTAGACTCCAAGCCCGTGGAATGAACCAATTCAATAAATTTTGGGTCCGTGGTGTTGGTGAGGTAAGGCAGAGTGGCAATGAGCAATCAGAAGATACCACATGTCATTTTCTTGTTCCTCTGTGGCCAAGTGTCACACATTCCAGGCACTTGAGCGTAAAGGTAAGGCATGCAAAAGAAATGAAAATTTTTGGGCCTCATTACAGTCAAATTCGATAGAGGGTATTCACCAAACAAATTACAAGAGATTCACCATTCGATTTCCAACTATTTTTAATATTTTTTACCATTTTCACCAAAAGAATGAAATAGGTTACAAGGATATTCACCAAAACCATGAAACTAGTTACATATATATTCACCAAAACCACGAAACTGGTTATAGGTATATTCACCATGATTTCTATAAGTTTTTTTGGGGGATCCTTAAAATTTTCCTGTTGCCTTTCAAGAAATGTAGTGTCTACTTTACCCCCTCCACATAAACCAATGTTGTCACATCACCTTGCTTCATTTGCTCCATATTGTCACATATATTAATGATTGATTAAATTGTAACCGTGTCACTTGTCCTCTAAGTAACCAAATTTTTAAAAGATGGAAAACCATCAATACAACTCAATTATGTAAAATTCCTTCAAGGTAGAGTTGTATTGTTGTGTATTAAAACTAGAGGAAGTTGCATATCTACCATGGGTGGTGATTTTATAAGGTGAGATCCCACTATGCATTTATCACTTTCAAGGCACCCTCAAATTGTGCAATATTTTTAGAACCATGGTTGGATGGATTATATTAATAAGTTTCAAGGTTTTGATGAGGTAATTGTCATAGAATTTTCCAACACACTTAGCAATGGAGAGGAAAGGGTGAAATATTTAGCAGTCAGGCTAAGTGATGAAATTCTTGTTGAAGTTACTAGCCTACCAGCACAAGGAGAATTGTTCCCAGAAAAGGCCAACCTAGAAGTAGAAAGGAGATAGTTTGCGAGATGGTGTTGACTAGCTCATATCAAATAGGCAAGGTACATTTAGAACCTCTCTTAAACCTTTGTGGGTGTAATATGCCACATTTTTATTCAATATTTTACTTGTGAAGGGAGGTATTCTAGATTGAATACGTGCATTTTAAGTTGTTGAATCATTTGAAGAACAACCATCAAGTAAATGTCCCAAACTTCTTGCATGAAATGTTGAAGAAAATGAGTCATGAAGTATAGAGGGGTAGGGAAGCATTATCACATCATTTTCTTATAACCCTATTGGTTAAACACACCCTGCAAAGGGATCATCCAAAAATACAATGGTAAGAATTTGTGAGGGTAAAAACTCTTGAAAATTTGTTAAGACATGGGACAAATAGAATGGGTAGCACTGAGAGATATTCTACACATGTACTTTAGCCTGCAACATCCACCTCCCAACCTCAAGAACCTCTAATTTCTAAAGTTCCACCTCCTGTGAAGAACACCTTGTACCTATCTCTCCTGAGAGAATTTTTATAGTTGAAACCCTATTGGAGTTCTCCACTCTTGAAACCTCCACTTCTAAGGGTAAATGAAAGTCTTTTCATTCTACTCCTACACCACCTAGGCACTCCCATAGGCTTAAAACAAAAAGGCAAAAACCTCCAAACCAACATAGTCACAACCCATCTCACTAGACAATGATTTGGAAGCTACATAGGGAAAATTTGAGCTTGAACAAATGGAAACCAAGCATGGAGATAGCGATGCCATATTTCATGTAGTGGAAGGTCATGAGGATATAAAGGAAAAGGAAGTTGGAGGAGAAACTAAACAAGAATAAATGCCAGAATTTGTTGAGAAAGTCATTGAGCAACAAGAACAAAGAATTAAACAAAGACATATGCAACAACTCATATGCAAAGCAAAGGGACCATCCACATCAACTCATCTGCGCAACCAAAGGACCCATCCATAGAAACCCATCCGCAACCAAAGGAGATCATCTACATCAAAGATTCATGTTATGAAGAGATTTTGGAAGGCATGAAGAACAACACTCAAGTTTGTACGTGCCACTAAAGAAGCAGTTATAACTAGAACATGCAAACCTATGAGATAACTCAACTTTTGATCTAATCATTCATTGCAAAAAAATTAAAGAACTAATAAATTGAGTTAACATGTGATTGAAGGAACTGGTCGATTAATGAAGATTAACTAAACACATGTTATGAGTTTTGTTGCATGTGTTGAATCTCCCATTATTTTGTTAAATATATTTCACTTGTGCTATCGAAGATCTTTCATCTTAGTTTTTGAAACTCTTAGTTGAATTCTTCTTCTTCTCACGTCTTACTAAAGAGAATAATTATAAAATAAAGGGTTATTTTTGTAACATATATACATAGATATATGCATAGATAGGAAAGAGATTGCTTGTTCCTTGATGTAATGTTCATGTAAATTCAATAAAGATATGAGTTTTGTTCATTAGTTTCTAATTGTAGATTTTAGGAGGGATTAACACCCAAGTCAAGGCCCACTTGTGGTCTGCTAAACCCCTCCATCGTTTTATTGTCATGTTTCATTACAAGTCTGTTTACTTAGGAACACCTTACTTTTTGTACCTGCATTCTGAATCTATATTTTTGTTTTAACAATAGCAATTAGAAGCCATTCATTTCCAGTTATAAGATTTGTTTACTTTCAGCATTTTGCGTTAGTTATTTATTTCCAACCTCTTAGATCTATTGTAGTTGTACATATAACAATGACAATATTTCAATTTTACGTCCGCTTGTTTGATAATTAAATGAATATATTTCAATGAACAACATATTAATTGTTGTAAGTTGATTTGCACCACCAATCATCTTGTAATTACTTCACAATACATAATGACCATTTTTTACCACTTTTGATATATTCCACTATTTTATGACCTTTAATAGCATTTCTGACATTGTCCCATAATTCCCCTAATCATTCATATTGCTTACACATAGGTCTTGAATTATTAAATATTCTTACTATGAACCCTATTACATTCATATCTCATTCTTAGGATTAATTAATTAATCTTATCACTCTTATTATTCATCCCTTATCCCATTAGCTAATTTATATTAAAATAATTAAATAAATCCTAAATATATTCATTTCCACCTCACCTCTTATCCACTTTCACTTCACTAATTAACATTTCAAGTTAACTAGAGAAAATAAATCAATTAAATATTAAATCATTAAATATATGCAAGAGGACAAGTTTATATTAAATCAAATCATGCATTTGAGTTAACTAAACATATCCCATAAAGCATGGCATTCCAAAATTAAAGAAAATCTCCCAAAGCTAAAACTCGCGTCACTTTTTTAGGTGAATAAAACAAAAGACATGAATTTAATATTTCAATGCAAAAGCTAAAAATATTCAAAATACATGTCACATTTTCCAACTCAATGATAAATCACTTAATCAAGCTCAAAACAAAATCTTATCCTACTAATCATGTTGAAAAATCAAACAAATCTCTCCAATAATGCTTTAACTAGCTTCATACAGACAATTTAATCACATAAATCAAGGATTTGGGATTCTCTTCCCTCATTTATAAATAAGCATTCATTCCTCTCCATTTTTCATCTTTGGAAGCTTTGAGATTTGCATTATTAGTGTCAAATTTCCATTCAATCCTACACGTCATTACACTATCCAATTGATCACGAATCTATCAGTCAAATTCAATCATCAATCACTTTTCTCGTAGATGAAATCTAATTCCATTCGAACATCGTTGGAGCATCCAAAAATAATTTGATCAAGAGATTTAAAAATATCGATGCTTCATTCCAAGATTCAACAGCAGTCTCATCCGAGGTTGCAAGGAGATACAAAGAAGGATCAGTTTGCACTTTTGTGTTGTTTTATTTCTATTGTGTAGTATTTATCTTGTAAACATTTTCAAAGCATGCCCAGTGAGATAAACCCACATATTTTTTGTTTCTTCATCATTTTTATGAAATTAACCTTGTTTTTGTGTTCTTCTTGTTGTTTAGAAATCACTAACCAATTTTTAGGGATTTTCATGGAGTAAATTGCAAGCAATTTCAAAAAAACCAGTCAAATTGGTTATGTTTTGACATTTTTGTGTAGCTACGAGGTGATCTACGCTATTGTAACATAATTTGCACAAGTGCAACACAATTTATGTTTATCATCACCGAGATATACATTTTTATTCACATAGATGCATTAGCATAAATACATGTTTGTTACCATTTTCCTTTATGCCTTATCTTTTCTCACTTATTTTTCTCTATTTTCCGGTTTTGTGCTAACGTGACTTGACTTATGCTACCATTCCCTTGGTTGTGCTATCATGTTCTTGTACATGTTTCCATGGCATACGCTATTATTCACTTAGTTGTGCTACCGTGTTATGTGCATGTGTGTTCGTGACTTGCGCCAATATTCACATGCATTTGTCGGTGTTCCCTTGGTTGCGTCATTGTCACATCAAAAGTGTGTTTTTTCATTATAAAGTGCACTAGCATTAAACCGGATGTACTAGTGTTCTTTCTTCGGTTTCAATTAATTTTCTCAATTTTCCATCATCTTCATTTTCATTCCTCTATTGTTTTTTGTCCATTTTTTAATCTGATTTGCAATTTAAAATAGTGCTAACATTCTAAAAAATCATCTCCATTCATTTATGTTTCGATCAAAATTCATGTATGATCTTCTCTCACTCTCTTGAGTGAGATTGAGAATCAGAAATGACCACATTTATTGTTGTTATTTTCATCCAATAATATATTTGTAGGAAAATTACTAATCGTTTTTGTGCGAGACCACTTTGTTACAAACATTTTACCAAAATAAAGCAAAAATTGATAACACCTTGCATGCAATTTTTTTGGACAAAGATAATTAAAATTCGCTAAATAAATATACAAAACATTTCCATTGCAAGTTCGGATAAGGGTAAATACCCATCCTCATAACTCGTGAGAATTTATTGGGCGTAAGCCCTAAAATTCATTGAGAGGAGTACAATAGGAACCCCAAAGTAGCTGACACATTGAGAGGACTGGCCAACGAAAAGGGTAGCACCTCATCCTGATTGAGTAGTTTTCCCTATGAGGAAAACCAAATATTTAATGTGGTAATGACCCCATTTTGATTTATTGAGGAGTAAAATCTGCAACTATAATTTTAATGGTGCGTGTACTCATTCAGATAACATTGGTGAGAGAATATCCCAAACCCCTAGGAATCCTAACAAACCAGGGACAACAAATCTCATATTGTTTATATTGATAGATTAAAACAGTTTGTGTTCCACATCTTATATCAATCAAATTCAACCCAATCCAAAAATAAAATCAAAGCTAAAAATCCTATCCCTTGGATACTCACATCCTAATCTAGTCAAAATCAAAATTTGTCCAAATCTAATCAACGTTTTTCAATCAAAATACACAAATATAATCCAAATCAAATTCTTATATTTTGGATACCCATATCCAAGTATAATCATATCCAATCCAAATCAAAAGTCTTAAATTTTGGATACATACGTCCAAATTTAAGCAAATCAAATCAATTAAATATGAATTCATATCAAAGCAATCTATTAAAATTAGATTTATTAAAATTTCACTTTAGGCTCTTACCCTTTAGTATAAAATGGTGAAAACTCAAAACAAAATCTATAACATCTATGGAAATGTAGACAAAAATTATTTTGACAAAGATAGTTCTAATGAAGATGAAGAAGCTAGATAACCTAAGATCATGAAATAGGAAACAAAACAAGTATATGAACTTCTAAGAAAAAAACATCAATTTTTTCTTCATCTCTTAGAAATGGGAGTTAAATTACATTCAAATTTTAGTGATGAGAACTTGAAACATCTCTTAGATAAACCCGAATCTAGCAAAAATAAACAAAAAATAGTGATTCAATGAATACATCAAATGAAGCCTTACTAGCCAAAATACATGAACTAACTAGTGAATTTTCTAAAGTTACCAAAAATAATGAAGAAAAGGTCCAACCTAATCATGAAACTGAAAGAGTTGATGAATCATATTGGAAATTGTGCACCATGATGAAGTTGCACTTTGGTTCAATCGTAATGGCTCCAACGTAATCACAAGGAAGAATCGATCAACAACTGAATAACTTGCATAACAGAACAAAGCTTGCACATGTAGAGAAAAGATAGTGGAGTGTCTTGGCATGCTCATAAATGTCAAATGAAGGGATACATATAGGGTGTTGAGTAACCCTAGTGCATGACTCAATAGAAAACCCTAAACCTAACCCATGTGAGATGACCCTCCATATGTGAGTGGAGGACACATAGGATAACTCACACCAACACCCCCCTTCATCAAAGTTGGGGTAATGCAGCTATGATGAGTCAGACAAAAAGAGAAGACACTCCTAAACAACTAAGAAATATGTGTCAATGGGGCCTAGAAACTAAAGGTCTGATAAGGTGCCCATATACAAACAACATCTTCCTAGAAGAAGAAAAAAAAAAGGACTACATAGCCCGAAGAAGATGAGTAGCTACAGAAGACCTCACCCCAAGAAGAGACCGTAAGTGAAGAAACTTCATCTCAATGAAGGGCTTGGTAAATAAATCTATAATCGATCAAACTGTCTAAATGTACTGAATGTCGATGATACCATCATGGACAAGCTCTCATATGAAGTGCATATGGATCTCAATGTGCTTCGTCTGTTGATGTTGAACTGTATTTCTGCAAATAGAGATAGTGCTTGTGTTATCACAGTAGATAATGGTAGGCCGCCGAAGGTGGATGCCAAACTCTGTCAAAATACCCTATAGCCAAATAGCTTTTGTGGCAGCGTTAACTTCCCCTCTGTATTCTACCTTTGTAGATGATATCGCACCGTTGCATTCCGCTTCTTAGCTAGACCAACTAATAGGACCCGAACCAAGAGAGAAACTCGTAGCTAAGTAGATTTCGATGATCTAAGTCACCATCCCAATTAGAATCATGAACCCAATCAAGTTGTGTGCAAGTGTTTCTACAATTTTAACCAAATTTAAAGCAAGAAAACTACCACCTAGAAATAGCTTCCTAACCTAGCTAAAAATGAGAAATATGCACCATCATGATGAAGAAATGAGCAAGTCCTACCCTTAACATTAATAACTTTTAATTAATCAAAACATAATGTAAATTAATGAACTCTATTCCCCTTAATTGCCTAATTAAACATTTAAAATGAACCTAAGTAGTCCAAATGGCAATCAAATCATATTTGCTTGCTTTGATCCTTCAATGGATGCTTGGGTGTGAGGCTTAGCTCTTCAAGAATGGAGGATGGAGGGCTCAAGAATGACAAAAGGCTATTAGTATGAAACTATGTGCTTACTTTTGTCTCTTGAGAGATTTAGGTGTAAGTGTAGAAGTAGAGGGAGGGTTGTTTATATAGCCCAAAGGATAAAGGATTCAACACATCCTCATGAATGTGGGACTAATGGAGATGTAGAGTTAGTTATGGATAAGGGGGTTGGGGGGTGAGTTAACTTTAGGAGGGTTTAGTTTGTCCTCAAGTGGCTTATGTGGATAAAGGGGGTGTATTAATTAATCAAGATGATTAATAAATACATGTGTAAGCTTTTATAAGATTTTAGATGGATTTTAGTGTGATTTGGACCATTAGGAGGGAATTAAACCAATTAAATAGTGACTTATTGATTTAAAGAGAAGGGAGGCTAATTAATTAATAATAATTAATTAGACTAGATAGAAGGTGTTTGATTAACGAAGGTTTGTTAATTAGGGTATGTGTTGGATAGGTGACTTAATTAATTAGCTTAATGTAATCAATTAACGACAAAGGAAGAAAAGGTGAGCGCTATTGACAATATGTCATCAATTTGTGGGAAAGGAGATAATTAGCACAATTTAAGTATTTAAATTGCTCGAGCGTAATTATAGGTGTCTACATTTTCCCCTATTTGGGGTGGTGTAAGTGATGCCACTTCAAAGATAGTAAACGGAAGAAAATTTTGAAGGGATAGAAGAAAATTTTTTTGAAGGGAGAGATGCCCCCTCGAGTGTTGATGGGGTGATGAAAGACGTCGATCGACGATCAAAAAGGTGAGAGATAGGTAAAAGAATGGGGAAGAGGCGGGATGCCCTGGTGAGAGAGAAAGTGAGGGGTGAAATGGAAGTGATGTAGAAGAAATATGGAGGAGAGAAGGGAAGAGCTTAGCCTCTAGCCAGCCGCTTATTGGAACAATGTTGATATCATCATATTGCCATATGAACTACATCATCGGTCCGTATGAAAAATATAAGCATATGACCATGGTAGAATGAAATGAAAATCCATACTACGAACAATTACCCATTGCTGAAAGTACCAACTCCACACAACATACAATAATGCAATGCAATACGAGAAGGAAACAAGCTCATTTAACAGGGAAAACAAGTACGAACTCGCATATCCAACCCAACAACAAATCCAAGACAATTGTACAAATGTTTTGTTATCAGTGTTGAAGAGATCCACAAGTTTGTGATTGATGACAAGGGTTAAAAATGATGCCCTGAGCAAGGATACATGCAAGGGGAAATGACAATGGACATGGGGTCCATGAAAAGCATTTGTGCACAATGAAACAAAGACTGACAGCAACAAAAGTACCCCAAAGTACAGATGAAGCAAGCAACTAGCTTTGTGAATGGTTGTGAGTTCGGTGATCCACGAGTCATATTAATCGGGAAGATGTGAGACAAACCAACAGGATATGGAGAAAATACCATGCGCAAGACACAAGTTTCAAATGAAATAAGCAAGTTACCATTTTTGTAGGGTTTTTTACTTTTTAGGATTTTTGAAAAAAATTGTCCTATTTTTGATTTTGATATATATATATATATATATATATATTGTTTTATTGTTTTTCTTTTCAAACCATAGTGAATAGTAGAAGAAAATAGAAGAAGCAGTGAAGGGCCTAGTGGCAATGTAAAGTGCCCTAGGTGGAAGAAAGGAGAAACAAATGACAAATAATGTCCTTGTTGAGTGGAAAAATTAAGGAAAAATAATTATTTACGAGAGTGTGAAGAAGAATAAAATTGCCAGGGAGCAATAAAATTGCCCTAGGGAGAAGAAAGGGGTATCGAGACAACAAAAAATGCCCCAATACGGTGAAAAATAAGAGAAAAATAATTATTTAATAAAAATAATTATTCCACAACGAACAAAGGAGAAAATGGTGATCAAAATGGCCTCCCGGCCTTCCTGACGATGAAAAATAGGTTAATATACCCCACCAAGGGGGTAAAAACATCGCAACCAATTCATTTTAACTGATCAGTTTAGAAATTTTACTATGAGGCTCTAACACTGAGGAGAACCATGGTGATCGCACGAGACCGATTGAGGCGCGCGAGATGCGGTCCTGGGGACCCGAAAGACACGCTGGACAATGGCCCCTTTGTGAGTATTAAACCCTTACTCGTCAATTTTTTCATTAATGCATTAATTTTAGCTTTTAGCCGTAGGAAAATGCATAGCGCGCTGCTGCGTATGTGAGAGCAGCATTAAATAGGCACACATGCATATTTTTGGAGGCGTAGGCATTTTTTTGGGGCACACACCAAAAATGGATATGCGCACATGTGTTGGCATAGACTACACACACCCACGCACATGCGCACACATGAGCACATGTGCACACACATGCACACATGGGAAACGTGGCACACATGTGAAAAGTGTGGCGCAGCACTAATAGGGAAAGTGCACACATAGGGGCATATGCACGCAAGCGCAAGCACCTCATGTGTGGCACACACGCCAAAAACTATGCGCAGGCACCCAAAAGAGGGCACAAGCACCAAAAACACATGCACACAAGCGTAGGTGCCAAAATGTGGCACACATGCCAAAAAGGGCGCGCAGCATCCTAGACAGGCGGAAAAAGATAGGAAAGTGTCCAAAAACATGACACTTAGAAGAATTTTTAGGATTTTTGGGTTAACCCTAAAAGATGAGATAGATTTTTAGAAGAAATGCTAGAACTGATGAGCGAGCTATTTTACAGAGACGACTACCAATTTTGTAGATGTGGGAGTGACATACCCGGATTGCAGAGTTAGAGGGTAGTATGCATCGACGTGATTGGTGAGCCATGGTGATACTACTTGAGGTGGTGGGGCTAGGCCCCATGGCTCGGATGCCCTCTATTATACTGGACCATGGTCTTTTGACTACACTAGCCAAGTGATGGCATAACGAAGAGTCAAGAGCTTGCTTTGCACGCCGACAGGAGAGATGACTGTCACTATTGAGGATGTCTAGCATTCTTCACATGCCGATGATGGGCACGTTGATCGAGTACAACTCTAATGTAGGGCTAATTAGAGCATTTTGCAGTGCTTTATTTGGTGTTGATGATATTCCGCATGACGGGATGACTATAACATTGCATGAGTGCATCTCCGACCCGACATTGCATCGGGGGCCTCTCTACATCATGGCTCTTATCAGTGGGTTCTTACTCACTGATAAGACATGGACTTCATTTTCAAGAGGACTACTACCATTGGTGCATGGCATTTACAGTGGTGAGAGATATTGCTAGGGACAGTGTATATTGGCCCACTTATATTGGGATTTGCACTTGATTACATACCACGGTCAAAAGACCATGGGTCCAACCTCCCTATTACAGATATGGTCATGGGATCATATCACGATCGAACGCCCTGTGGGCCCTTTCCGTGTTTGAGATCCTGAGGAGCCATCATACATGGCCTGGGTAGCAGCTGGTGGAGATGTATGTGGCCATCTTAGCAGCCTATTCAGATATAGGTGGGAGTTTGATGAGCTAGTTGAGATAGACGTCATTTGGCATCCATACGGGTATTTCCAAAGGCCGACGATGCCACGAGCTCAGCGTGTGCCTTGTGGAGCACTTTCTTATTGGCATTTATCGTAGTTACATTATGGAGTTGTGCAGACCGACTGATAGGTGCCAATGGCAGCTTACAGGCAGGGTGCAGGGGCTCCCCATCCGGATATCTGGCATGCACGTAGGGATTCAGAGAGGTAGACCATGGGGCCTCATATACAGTGGCCCGAGGTAGGGTGAGTTTCACATAGGTGGTCCCACAGGTATGGGACCCATTACACAAGTGAGATATCCAGGACCACGGTGTGGCTACTCGAGCTCGAGTGCAGATGCGGTTACCCACCATTCCAAAGGAGGCTGGGCAGCGGTATTCACCCACCTATAGTGGTATGGCACAAGTGTAGAGTGTATGGTTAGAGTAGTAGCACAGGGGCCAGACCCAGAGGATCCCTTTGATGGTATCCCACATGATGGATAGGGTGCCCCACAGGCACAGGGACCGAGGCCGGGGGCTCGGTCACAGACAGTATCGATCACCCACCCGGAGGCGAGTTTTGAGCAGGGAAAGTCATCTAGAGCACCTCAGGGACTAGTCCCTAAGGCACACACAACCTCCGGCCAGGTGGCACGAGATAGCCACAAGACAGTGCGATTCTGACAAAGTGCCATAGCCGAGAGAGACGCGGCTAGAGCAGAGAGAGATGAGGCTCGAGGCTGGTGTGTGACTCGCCATAGCAGAGAGAGATGAGGCCCGAGCTCATATTGTTACCTTACTTTCAAAGCGGGATTAGGCTCGGGCCCAGGCTAGCCCAGAAGATGACAGAGTAGCATGGCGGAGCTAGATCTGGGAGACAGAGCACGGGGCTCGGGAGATGCGAGCCTTCTTCATCAGTCCCAGTCACAAGTGCGGATGGTTATTGCACAGAGAGACCATGTATATGCATGATCACAGGCACTACTAGCATAGAGGGACCAGGCCCGCACTGAGCTGCAGACTATGACTATAGAGAGAGACCAAGAGGTTGTTGCCTCTAGACAGGCCAAGGTAGACTTGGGCCGAGTGATAGGCGAGTGAGATACTACCCTTCCAGGACGGCGCTCATCTCTCAAGATGCCAACTCGATACCTAACACCACTAGGCTTGGTGGTGAGGCCTTATTTTACAGGACTGCTTATTATAGAGTGGTTCCTCTAGAGCAGCGAGTAGCACTGCCACAACTGTCAGGGTCGAGTGCATCAGGCTCTCGATCATGGAGATCAGGCCATTCTACCAGATCAGTGAGACAACCCCTACCAGAGCAGCTAGCTGGCAGACCCGGTGCCATCCTAGGCTCCAAGTTCGTCGACTGTTACAAATCTGGGAGCCCCAGCGAGGGTGAGAGCTACGGTTGAGATCTGCAGTTTTTTTGTATAGATTCTTTATATGTATGCCTCTTATGAAGGCTGATTTTTGATGTACAACCTTGTATATATGTATTTTGATGATGCCTCATGATGAAGGCTTGATTCTTTCATATACATGCCCCTTTTTGATGGCATTGTGTATCGATGATGTATTGTATTGAGTACCGATCTGGACATTGTATATTTGTGTATAGACATTTTTGATGTATCATCTTTGTATGCCTCATTGAAGGCATTTTTGATATAGAGCACTAATTTGTATCCATTTTTGATATAGATGTATATTGACACACATGTATATATATGAGGATTACTTTGTTTTGGCTCAGATACACATGGTTATGAGATGATGTACTTTATTGTTTTTGTGTCTTGATGCATGTGACATGAGTGGGATAATTCTATGATGTGAAATACCCCTTTTCAGAAATTACTCTATGTTGATTTTCAGTGTACGTTACATGTTTGTTTGATTCAGCACTTATGGATGCATTGTGACACGAGTGGCCATATTTTAATTTGCATTGTCGTTGCATGTTTTGATTAAGCTCTTATGGATGCGTTATTATGTTATCTGATTTTATTCATTGTATGTATCTGATTTCGATGTTTGATGTATACATGTGCTATGGATGTTAGATGATAGATCCTTAGATGATATCAAATGCATTTCTCATGTGTTATTTTGATGTATATGGATGGGATGATATGATGATATTGGTGTGGGGGATAGATTTTTTACTATGCACAACCCCTCTTTCCCCCATTGATGATACGAATATGTGATGATTAGCTTAGCATACATGCATGATGTAAAACTTAGCATTTTGTTTATATATGATGTATAGATGATGTTAGATGTGATGATAATGATGGTAATGTGATGTGAATGATAACAAAATAGAGCACATGTAATAAACACAACCAAATGCTAACAAATAACACCAGGAATTAATGCAATACAACATGATTCACCATGCTTTATTAATATGTAAAAACACAATGAAACGCTTAAGAAAGAACATAATGAATTAACACATTACATCATGATTTCCCAAGATTCACTAGCATGCAAAAACATACCGCAATATGCACAAGCAAGAATAAATCTAATCTAAGCAAGAAAAGATGAATCCTAACAAAGTATGCCCAAGCAACAAACAACCCAAAAGCAAGAATACAAAACAACTATACAAGCAACAAGCAAAGCAAGGAGCAAGACAATGCAAGTAACTATTTTTTTGTAAGATTTGTTTTCATGCACCAATTTTCTATTGTTTTTGGTTTTTTGAAACAATTTTCTATTGTTTTTGGTTTTTTGTGAAATAATTTTCTATTGTTTTTGGTTTTTTCAAAACAATTTTCTATTGTTTTTGGTTTTGTGAAACAATTTTCTATTATTTTTGGTTTTTTTATGGTTTTCCAAAGCTATGTGCAAGTAACCAAGAAAGCGTGGATGCCCCCAGTGTTAGATGGGGAATATACAAGGGTAGAAGCCATGTGTTTATGAATAAGAGGGTGAAGTCATTGAGTTACCCCAGTAAGATGATGGGAAATAGCAAAAGACCATACCCCTCATAGATGAATAAAAGAAGGCAAAGTTGGATCAAGGCTGGACGGGATGGTGTGAACAGGGAATCTCGAAGCGCGTAACCGAGGTTTAGGCCAAAGACAAATACCCTCCTAATACGAGAATGTTTGTGAATAACAAATTCTTCGAGGCGCGTAAACTAGTTTTCACCCAACGACTTGTCCAAAGTGCCACAATTGCATGGTTTTCACTAGCGGATGACCTGTTTTCTCTTTTTATTTTTTTGATTTTTTGATTTTTTGCGCCATGTTTAAACATAGAACCACTTAAGATGCATGACATTCATGGGCTCCTGGAGCTCATCACCATTGGGGTGAGCTAGTTTGTATGCCCCTATGCCATACTTGGCAACTATAACATAGGGTCCCAACCAATGTGGTTTGAACTTCCCTTTCTTTTCTCGCTCTACTCTGGTGTTGAACTGGTTCTCCTTCATGACTAAATCACCAACCTCAAACTAACGAGGGATGATTCTCTTATTGTAGTTTCTGGAGACTCTGTGTTGATACACTTTCAGGTGATTAAGAGCATGAATGCGCCTCTCATCCAAGAGTTCTAACTCAGCCAGTCTTGCCACTCGATAATCCTCATCCTTATCTAGATAGTCTCGAAGAGAAATTCTCAAGGATGGAAGTTCGATCTCTAAAGGGATGATAGATTTTCATCCGAACACTAGGGAATATGGTGTCACACTCGTAGGAGTGTAAATGGATGTTCGGTAAGCCCAAAGGGTTGGATGGATTTGTAGGTGCCGATTCGACTGCTTTTCTCGACCATCTTCTCCATTATCCTACCGAGTTTTGTTTGTTGCCTCATTTTCCATTACACTGAGGGTAATATGGCATGGACCATTTTAACTTGATTTGGAATCGTTGGCAAATACCTTTCATAGTTTTGTTCTTAAATGACTTCCCATTATTTGTAACAATGGTTGCGGGAATACCATATCGGCAAATGATGTGATTCATGATAAATTTAGAAATTTGTGCTCCTGTGACATAGGTTAAAGGGACAACCTCCACCCATTTTGTAAAATATTTTATAGTTGTGATGATATGTGTATGACCATCAAATGAGGTAGGAGTAAGTTTTCCTATTAAGTCAAGTCCCCACTTGGAGAATGGCCATGGGGTAGTGATAGGTTGCAATGGTTGTGACGGAGCATGAATGAAATTTCCATACTTTTGGCAAAGCACACATTTTCTAACATAATTACAACAATCAGTTTCCATGGTAGGCCAATAGTAACCTACTCTCAATAGTTTATTAGCTAAGACCATTCCGTTTGTATGTGCTTTACATAGCCCTTCATGCACTTCTTTGATTTCCTGGATTGACTTCGTCACATCTAGACAACGTAATAGATTCCCAACGTAGACATGACAATAAAGTGTACCTCCTAAAAGGGTGTAACAGGCTATCTAGCGAATCAGGATTTGCTTTTCAGAACAAGAGATATCGGGAGGGAATGTGTTGTCCTTAAGATAGGTGAATATGGGTCGTACCACGGGGAATGGGGACCAACACCCTCACAAGCCGGAAAGATTATGGCATGTCATACGCGGGCTGGCATAGATTTTCTATGAAGAATGACATATCATTATTCCCTAGTAGAATACAAAGCATAGATCCTACCGTTGCCATGGCATTTTCTGATTTGTTCTACGCTCTTGGGATTTTCTCAAAGGTAATGCACATAAAATACTCCTTTAGAGTTTCCACCAACTTTTTATAAGGTATGAGCTTGTCATCCTTAACCGTATAATCATCATTAACTTGTTTAATGATTAACGTGAGTCACCTACAACCTTGACATGATGAAAATTCCACTTGATGGCCAGCTTCATCCCTGCAATAAGTGCTTCATATTCTGCAATGTTGTTTGTGCAAGGGAAGGCCAGTGAAAAGCCTATGGTATAGGATCACCAGAAGGAGTAATAAGGACCACTCCTACACCTGAACCATGAAATGTAAAGGATCCATCAAAATGTATCTACCATACGATATATTCTTCAATGTAGAACAAGGAAGCATTTGGTAGATCCATATTCAAAGGTTTCATGCTTTACAAAGGTGCTTCTGCTAGCTGGTCTGCAAGTACTTTTCCTTTAACTGATTTTTGATGGACAAATTCTATGTCAAACTCACTGAGTAGAATGATCCAATTAGCCATTCTACCTATGAGGGTGGGTTTGGACAATAAATACTTGAGTGGGTCAACCTTGGATATGAGCTTGGTCTTAGTATTTAATAGGTAATGGTGAAGTTTTTGAAAAGTAAAAACAATGGCCAAGCAATCCTTTTCAATTTGAGGATAATTAAGCTCATAGGTGATGAGGGTGTAACTCAGATAGTACACCACTTTCTCCTTATGGCCAAGGTCGTATTGGGCGAGTAGTGCACCAATAGCAAATTGTGTAGCGAGAAATATAGAGCAATAGTGGTTCCCAGAGTGGGAGGCATGAGGACAGGTGGATTAGCCAAGTACTATTTAAGAAAAGCAAAGGCTTGATGTTGCTCAAGTCCCCAAATGAAAGTGATGTCCTTTTAAGCAAGTGGGTGAATGAGTGACATTTATCTGCAAGCTAGGAGATGAAGCGGCGAATGGCTTGAATTTTCCCCTGTAAGTTGCACAGTTACTTGATATTCTCAAGTGGAGGCATTTCAGTGATAGCAGACACTTTAGCAGGGTCTACCTCAATACCTTGTCTTGACATAATGAAGCCCAATAGTTTCCCTGATAGTACACCAAGACACACTTCTTTGGATTCAGCCTGACTTTGTATTCACGTAGGCATTCAAAGATATGCTACAAAATGACAGGATGATCCTCTCTTGTTTTGGACTTTCCCAGGATGTCATCTACGTAGTCCTCCATGATATCATGAATCATATCATGAAAAATCACTGTCATGGCCCGCTGATAGGTAGCTCCTGCATTTTTAAGGCCAAATGGCATTACCTGATAGTAGAAGGTGCCCCAAGGAGTTGTAAAAGCTGTTTTGTGTTGGTCTTCTTCAGTGATCTTGATTTGATTATATCCTGAAAAGCCATCCATGAGTGATAGCATTTCGTACCCTACTTTGTTGAGTCAACAATCATGTCAATGTTGGGCAAGAAAATCATCTTTAGGGCAAGCTTTATTGATGTCCCTAAAATCCGTGCAGATTCGGATACCGATAGGTTTTTTCTGGACAAGAACAATGTTCGATATCCATTCAGAATAATCAATTGGCCTGATAAATCCTGCTTGTAAGCAATCTTTCCAACTCTTCTTTAACCAATAAGGCCACTCTTGGGTGCATCTTTCGGAGCTTCTGTTTGATAGGCTTAGCATCTACGTGCACAACTAAGTTTTGCATGACCAAAGTCGGATCTAAGCCAGGCATGTCTTTATAAGACCATGCGAACACATCAATAAACTCTTGCAGCAACATAGTGAATGTCTTTTTTTCTCTAGCCGAGAGTGATGCTCCTAATTTTACTATCTTGGGATCTTCTTTGGTACCAATATTGACATCAATGGTTTCTTCGACTAGCAATTTTGATAAGTCCTCCATACGCGTAGGATCAGGAGGTAGGTTGAGATCTTCATCCAAGGATGTCTCCACGAGATTTTCATCCTTGGCGTGGTCACTTTGTTTGTCCTTTGATTTTCTTATTTGTTTTCAACTAGTGCCTCAAAGTGGTTTTCACTGTGCGACTTGGACTTCGATTTTTGCCAAGGATTTTCTTTAGAACTTTTACCCTCACTTTTCTTTAAATTTTGCTAACCATGAATTTCAACCTCCTCATCGAAGTAGGCACAGGTATCTAAGTCGATAAAGAAACCTTTCTTGTGATCTCCAATGGGAATTATATCCCTTATGCCCATGAACTTTGTGATAGCCTCGTCATTCTCAAATAACTCTAGTGGCACATGACATTGTTGGTCCCATTCAACAAGGGAAGGGTATAAAAGGTCAAGGGTTGGTTCCGTGGCGGTTATGGTCGGAGACAGCGTTGTTCATGAAAATTTTCATGGAGGCCGATCCACATATTGGCTACAATGGGAATCCATATCACTATCTAGCTAATCATAGCCATTCTCGTGCTCGAACAAGTAGCATCTTGATCGTTGGGGTGTGCTCCATAAGGGTGAATCCCAATGCCGTATCTTTCTATTTTGAAATGTGGAAGAGGGACTGGTTCTCTTTGTCCTTGTTCATTCCTCCCACATCCTAGGCCTTTGTAGCCCATGGAGTACATCATTCTACTATATTTTTCATATTTTGGGGTTCAATAATAGGATGGTTGAGTATCCTCAAGGACCCAAGTTGTAGGTGGATCAAGCAATTTCTCCTCAGCTAACAAGCCTCCAGGTAGGAATGACCCAATAGTGTGTTCCTCTCTAGGTCTCCTGAAGTGGTAGTTGGGTACCAAATGTGTGCAAGTGTTTCTACAATTTTAACCAAATTTAAAGAAAGAAAACTACCACCTAGAAATAGCTTCCTAACCTAGCTAAAAATGAGAAATATGCACCATCATGATGAAGAAATGAGCAAGTCCTACCCTTAACATTAATAACTTTGAATTAATCAAAACATAATGTAAATTAATGAACTCTATTCCCCTTAATTGCCTAATTAAACATTTAAAATGAACCTAAGTAGTCCAAATGGAAATCAAATCATATTTGCTTGGTTTGATCCTTCAATGGATGTTTGGGTGTGAGGCTTATCTCTTCAAGAATGGAGGATGGAGGGCTCAAGAATGATAAAAGGCTATTAGTATGAAACTATGTGCTTACTTTTATCTCTTGAGAGATTTAGGTGTAAGTGCGAAGCAGAGGGAGGGTTGTTTAAATAGCCCAAGGGATAAAGGATTCAACACATCCTCATGAATGTCGAACTAAAGGAGATGTAGAGTTAGTTATGGATGAGGGGGGTTTAGATGGGGTTGAGTTAACTTTAGGAGGGTTTAGTTTGTCCTCAAGTGGCTCATGTGGATAAAGGGGGTGTATTAATTAATCAAGATGATTAATAAATACATGTGTGAGCTTTTATAAGCTTTTAGATGAGTTTTAGTGCAATTTGGGCCATTAGGAGAGAATTAAACCAATTAAATAATGACTTATTGATTTAAAGAGAAGGGAGGCTAATTAATTAATAATAATTAATTAGACTAGATAGAAGGTGTTTGATTAATAAAGGGTTGTTAATTAGGGTATGTGTTGGATAGGCAACTTAATTAATTAGCTTAATGTAATCAATTAATGACAATGGAAGAAAAGATGAGCACTATTGACAATATGTCGTCAATTTGTGGGAAAGGAGATAATTAGTGCAATTTAAGTATTTAAATTGCTCGGGCATAATTATAGGTGTCTACACAAGTCAATATCCACCCCTCCATGATAGTGAATTCCATCAAGTATAGGTTCCACAAACATAATCAAGGATCCATTTAGCTACTTTCCAATGCATCTCATGTGGCTCCTACATGAATCTAGCCACGATCCCAACAAAGATATGATAAATCCGGTTGAGTGTGAGTCAAGTAAATCAAGCTCCCCACCAACTGTTTGATAAAGGGTACCATCAACTAAGGAGTAGAGAAATCAGAAACCATCTTAACACCGGAAAGAAAAGGAGTAGGAGAAGACTTGCAATCAGACATCTAAAAATGAGCTAGTAAATCAAGAGCATACTTAGGTTGTGAAATCAAAATTCCCGAGTCAAATTGTGAAATCTGGATCCCAAGAAAGTAATGAAGCAAACCTAAGTCATTCATGGAAAACCTGTTGGCCAAGGCGATCTTCACAGAATCAATAATAGAGGAAGAACTAGCTTGTGATCAACAAGTCATCAACATAGAGAACAAGAATGAGTATAGAGTCATCTTGTCATATAATATAAACATTTGGATCAAAGTGACACCTAGTAAATCCTGATGTAAGTAAAAAGGATTCCATCTTGGCATACCAAGCCCGAGGGGATTGTTTAAGGCCATAAAGAGACTTATTTAACTTACAAATGAGGGAGGGATCATGGACATAACTTGGAGGTTGTTCCATGTAGATCTCTTCCTCTAGGTCCCCATGAAGGAAGGCACTCTTAACGTCCATTTGATGGAATTTCCATCTGTTTGCTACGACAATGGCTAGGGTCAGTCGAATAGAATTCATCTTTGCAACTGGAGAAAAGGTTTCAAGTATAATCAACCCTAGCTATCTGGGAGAAACCATTAGCTACTAATCGCGCTTTAAATTTTTGACATCTCCATTTACTCCATACTTTGTTCCGAACACCCACTTACACCAAAAAAATTCTTCCTTTCGGAAGAGGGTGAGATCCTAAGTATCGTTCTTCATGAGACAGAATACTCCTCATCCATGGCAGAATCCCACTCAGGAATACCAGAAGCCTCCCAAAAAGACAATGGATCAGAAGCAGAGGTGAAGAAAGAGTGCGGCCCAATGAAATCTAAGTGAGTACGTCTCATATCCGAAGTATCTCCAACTAAATCTCCAACACTTTGCAAATTTTTCCTAGCCCAAAGAGGACCAGGAGGATCAGGCTCAGAGTTGGAAGATTCTTCACTTAAGTGAGAAGGGACATAGTCCTCATCATCACTACTGTCAGAATTAGAAGACTCAGAGGTCTGATGGTCGGGAGGATCATGAAGAGGAGCACACTCAACAATATCATCATCTAATGAGTCAAAATCTGAATCGGTGAGATGAAGAACCTCAATAGGTGGAGAAGTAGAATTCGAAGAAGACTCATCAAACTTAACACTTCTCTCAATATACATAACATGAGAAGTAGGATTCATTAATCGATATCCCTTCACGCCATCATGATACCTAAAAAGATACAAGGTTTGGATTGTGGTTCCAAAGCCTTGCATTTATTCTTGAAATCGAGCCATAGCCTTGGTTCCAAGACTCAAAAGTGCTAACATCGGTTTGTGTCCAAACTAGGATATAAAGGGTGTCATCCCTCTTATCGCCTTGTGTGGAACACGGTTCGAATGTAATTAGCACAATTCACTGCTTCATCCCAATACTGTGGAGGAAGAGAATTTGAGTGAATCATACAAGTGGCCATCTCCATAAGAGTACGGTTCTTTATTTCTGCTACTCCATTCTGTGAAGAGTTATATGCAAATGTATGCTGTAAGGAGATCCCTTTAGAAGTATAGAAATCCATGAACCTATTGTTTACATATTCACCTCCATTATCGGTTCAAAGAACCTTGATAGACCGTACCACCTGTTTTTCAGCAAGAGCCTTAAAGTCTTGAAAATGTTCAAAGACTTTAGACTCAAGCTTAAGAAAATATACCCAAGTATATCGCGAATAGTCATCAATGAAGGTCAGCACATAAAGAGCTCTAGTAAACGAAGGAGACGGAAATGGACCAGAAATATCGTTGTGAACAAGATCCAAAGGACGAGTAGCTCTCTAGGATTTTCCTTTGTCAAAGTTCTTTTCAGGATGCTTTCCAAGGGTACAACCCTCACAAAGACCCTTAGAAAACTTGACGCGGGGTAACCCATTGACCATTTCGTTTTGGCTCAATTGTTCAAGGTAGCGATAATTTAGATGTTTGAATCACTCATGTCATAGCTTACTAACCTCATTTTCATGAGTGAGCAAAGCAGTGGGCATAGAATTAGAAGTAAAGTGGGAAAAGGTATACAATCGTGAACAATGATCTTCCTTTCCCTCAACCACTATAGTGTCATCGTTAAGCTCACGAATAATCACCGAGTTAGGACCAAATTCCACTTACATTCCTTCACCAAGGTGAGTAATTTGGTAAACCAATAGGAGATTGGTAGAGAGATCAGGAACGCTCAACACTTGGTTAAATGTTCCCCCATCCATCTCTACCGATCCACTACAAGAAACCAACACTTTGTCATGTCATTATCCATCGTGATTTGGGACATTCCACAAGGCTCGATGTTGGAGAACTCAACATGTGAAGAACCCATGTGGTGTGAGGCACCAAATCTATAATCCACATTGATGAAGGAGAAACTTTGGCTACAAGGGCCTTTCCTTTCTTCTTATTATATTTAGAACCTTTTGCAGTGGAAGACTCAGCCTTCGGAGCATTTTGTTTGATAGACTCAGGAACACCTATTTTATTTTTCTCAAGTAATTGAGTAAGGTGATCAATTTGTTTTCTCATACACGTATGCTCTTTATGACCAGGCTTCTTGTAATAGGAACACAAATACCTGTCTTTCTGTGCTCTAGGCTCAGAAGTCAAAGCATTTGTGTTATTTTTAGTATCGTTCTTGGTTTCTTTCTTAGGTTGATCCTTTTTTTCTTTCTTCTTTTCCTTACTAGTACTTGCTACAAGGGCATGTGACTTGGACTTGAGAGACCCCATTTGAATGAGTTTGTCCTATTCTTGAATGAGTTGGGATGAAAAATAGTCAAAGGAGGGCATATTCCAATCCTTGCCCAAGGCAACTTTTGTAGCATAAAAATTTGACACAAAGATAGAATATTTAGGACCTAACTTAGAGAGAATCAACAAGATCAGTTGAGAATCTTTCTTCTCTACTTGACATTCCTTTAACAATGATCTAGTGTGGACAAAATTTGAGAAGAATGCTTGTAGGTTTTCAAAATCACTAGGATTTAACCCTAGTAGTTTGTTTTCCAACTCATGTGCTCTCATGTCATCGTGTTGTCCAAACATTTCATCTAATGTTGTCCATGCAGACTTAGGTGTTTCAGATAACTCAATGTGGAAGAGCAAGTTAGGAGAAATGGACATGTAAACAAGAACTAAAACTTCATCGCTGCAGTTTAACCACTTAGATTTTTCAGTTCATTGTCTCTGTTCGAGTTGCATGACTTGTTGTCACACCAAAATCTCGAACTAATGGTGGAGAGGGATCTCATCGTGTTAAATGATGCTATGCCAACATGGCGCCATGTACAATTTTCGTCACACCAAAAGCTTGAACTAATGGTGGAGAGGGATCTCATCATGTTAAACAACTACTACGCCAACACCCTCCCGTATGATGGAGCCAGGTATACACCCAATCGGCCCAACAACATTAGGAGGTAGTGACACCAAGAATTTCCCAGGAGGTCACCCATCCCAAAGACTACTCGGGAAGGCGCGCTAACTTCCTAGCTCGATACCATGAAAGAGTTGACAAATCATATCGAAAACTATGCACCACGATGAAGTTACACTCTAGTTCAATCATAATGGCTCCAACGTAATCACAAGGAAGAATCGATCAACAACTGAATAACTTGCATAATAGAACAAAGCTTACACATGTAGAGAAAAGACAACAGAGTGTCTTGGCATGCTCATAAATGTCAAATGAAGGGATACATATAGGGTTCTGAGTAACCCTAGTGCATGACTCAATAGCAAACCCTAAACCTAACCCATGTGAGATGACCCTCCATATGTGAGTGGAGGACACATAGGATAACTCACACCAATAAAACAAGGACATCCCTCTCACAAACTCCCCATTTTCACAAGAATGGAATAACATGAAAGAAATGATATTTGGTATGCAAAATTAAACAAAATAATTCAATTTTTAATAATTTTGTCCCTATCCATTTGAAAAATAAATGTTATGCATACCATTTCCCCAATCCTTCAAAATCCCTAAATCTGAAAACTATAAAGGAAGACATGACCCAAGTGAACATGTTAAATATTTTTTATGGCATGCCAAGAGGTAGCCTACAACAACATTTTTCTCTTACATCTCTTCCTAAAAATTTTAATAGGACATGCCTTAGACTGGTTTTTACACCTCCTAAAAGGCTCAATCACAACCTTCATTGACTTTTCAAAGAATTTTGTTAAACACTTCTCCTTCAATCTAGATTCTTAAATCACTATTATGGCACTTTGTAACACCATATAAAGGAATAATGAAACATTTGCATCATTTATTCAATGATGGAGAGAAATCACAAGACGAATTCCTTGTTCTATACCCAAAAAACAATTGGCGAGCATTTCATTCCAAATCTTAATATGGAATTATCATTCCAAATATAAATGCATTGCTTAACAAATTCCAAGGAAGTAATTGAAAAGGATCACAACTGGAAAGGGATCTCATTGTTAAAGGCTTAATCAAAATTCCTCAAAAGATCAATCCAACAAGGACACTCATCAAAATCATGATAAATCAAAAATTCTCAATCTAAACTAAAACATTGTGAATGATGGGGTCACTAATACTCGTCATATTCAAAACATGAAAAATCAACCATCAAAACCAAACAAATAAAACAATCAACCAATTATCATCTCAAGTAAATAAACTACTCCACATGAAGTCAAACAAAGATAATTCACACTTCTCGGAGAAATTATTTCTAGTGTATTCCATCAATTAGCAAGTGCTAAAATGGTTACCTATCCACTCACAAGACCCTTCACAAAAGGGAAACCAAAATTGATGTGGTATAAAGAATCAGAATATTGTGAATAAATCTGCATCAATGGACATATTATGAAGTTTTGTTCAAATCGCATCCATTACATCCAAGATTTACTTGAGAATGGAGACATTAAAGTTGAAAACACCTCAAATACCACAATGTCAAATGTGAAATTGGAGGTATTCCAGGACCCTTTTCCAACTCATGATACCAATGAAAAATCTAAAGATAAGGGTCAATTATCAAACAATTTTGAGCTTGATTCTATCATTTCATTGCTAGATCATATGTTTGACACTCGTGGCTACCATCAAAACCAACACCCCTAGCCTTACTATAGAAACACTATAAATATAGGTTTGGACACCATCCATGACACCTCAAACATCCAATCCTAATTCTATGGCTATTTCACAACAGCCATCCAATGAAAATTATTTTTCTGCTTCTCATGACATTATCAAACAATTAAAGAATGCATCTACACAAATCCCTCTCATGGATATGACCAAAACAACACCTACATTTCAATACATCCTTACACGTGCACTCTAATATGTGCATGTTCCTAAAGATATAAATACACAACCATTTCAATCTTTAATCATTAATATTTCATTAAGTAATTCAATCATATCATTTGGTCATTATGACCTTTTGAAATCTAACATCATACACAACAATTCCTTATACACTAAATCATTCATCACTAATCATAAAATACAAAAAGTGGTTTTTAGACAACAGAGAAACGTTGGATCTTTTTTCTATAAAATTATTAAGATTCCTTGAAGGCCCATCTACAAATATATGCTTCACCCCCGCATCATTCTATCCATAGTTGTAGACATCATTGGCGTTGATATTCTTTTCAAACCCCAACCATCTATATTTTCTACTCCATCAACATCTTCTACTCCACCTATGTTGGATATCATTGAAAAAGGTATTGGAGAGTATGAACTCCAAAATGTAAATTACACATTACCTTTATCCACACATGGCCTCTTCGATGATCTAGCCGATACAAACCTAATCGTTGAAAACCTTTCCATCCACAATGTTGACTTGGACCTTTTCTACCTAGGTCTCCTAAGTCATGACCAATCAAATCACATAGCCATTTCCTTCCTCCTCTCTTAGGGTTAGCACAAGGTTTTACATATAATATATCAGATCTAAACATACATGCAATGAAAGCGGATATTCTACCAGAAGAATTATACAAAACAAGAGATATAAATCAACACCAAATTTAACGTGGTTCACCGAGTGTGGGATACATCCACCAAGAAATAAGACAATCTATTACCCAAAGCCTTGACAAGATATACAATTGAATATTTGCAACCTTCCACACCTCTCAAATGTATAGATTGTCTTTCACCCAAGTTTTTGCTCCTTTAACAATTCTCTCTCTCATTTATTCTCACAATAATCATCAACTCAAATTTTTTAAGTTATTATTAATTCTTACTTCTAAACTCTAGCTTTTATGCTTATATAGGTGTATACAAACTTAGGGAACTTACCCATGCAATTACAATCAATATATCTTCTTTAATACTAAAAATAGATCTAATTCCCATGAATTAATTAAAATACCCACACACATGTAACTCGACACTAGTTATCCCTAACCGATGCCAATTCCTCATTTCCCGACTGATGTTGGTCATAGGTGACGAATGTCAGTCCCTCCATAACCAATGTTGGTTGTTGTGTTTTCCAACAAGTTTCATATGGCATCCTAATCTGAAGTAATTGAGCTCCACAACTCAACAATCTCCCACTTGGAGATTAATTACTGCACCATACTTGTACAACGTCATTCTTGGATCCTACCTTAGCTTTGTTTCTTCCTCTTTAAGTATAAAACTCTAAGACCGACAAAAGTGGAGTGTAGCTCCAACGTCTCCTTTTCTAATGGCTTCGTTAGCATATCCATAGGGTTCTTACTCGTATGAATATTTTCCAAATTCAACTATCCATCCTCTAATACCTATCGTATGAAGTGATACCTTAACTAAATGTGTTTCATTCTTGAATGAAATGTTGAGTTCTTTTCCAAATGAATTACACTTTGACTATCACTGAACAATTTGCAATCATCTTGCTCCTTTCCCAACTCTTTCATGAACCTACTCATCCATATCATCTCCTTACTAGCCTTTGTAGCTACAACATACTCTATCTTTGTAGTAGACAAAGCCACAACCTTCTGTAATCTTGAAATCTAAGCTAATTGTTGTACCACCTACTGTGAAAATATATCTATTAGTGCTCCTCCTACCATCTAGATATCCATCCATATCCGAATCAACATAGCCACATAATGAAATATTTGAACCTTCATAGCATAACTACATGCTAGATGTCCCTTTCAAATACATGAGTATCCATTAGATTATTTTCCAATGCTCTTTACCTAGATTAGCCATATATCTACTCATAACTCCCACTGCATGTGTAATGTATGGTCTGGTACAAACCATAACATACATGAGACTCCCAACTATTGAATCATATGGCACTCATGTCATGTATTTGACCTCCTCATGTGATGAAGGACACTGATCTTTGCTCAATTTGAAGTGTCTAACCATAGGTGTACTAACAGGTTTTACATTCTACATCTTGAACCTTTCTAACACCCTGTAGATATAATCCTCCTAAGACAAATACAATTTCTTGTTCTTCCTATCTCTGTGTATTTACATGTCAAGGATTCTTTTTGCAGCTCCTAAATCCTTCATAGAAAATGTGTGAGCTAACTTTCCCTTAAACTCACCAATGTCCTGCATATTAGATCATGCAATAACCATAGCATCCACATACAGTAACAAAATAATATAGCTCTCATTTTCAAGCTTCTTGAAATAAACACAATGGTCATATTCACATCTCAAGTAACCATGCTCATGCATAAAACTATCAAACCTCATGTACCATTTCCTTAGAGCTTGCTTTGAGCCCATATAGGCTCTTTTTCAACTTATACATAATTTCTCCTTACCCTTGACTTCATACCCAAGCGGTTGCGACATATAAATCTCTTCATCCAAATCACCATGAAGAAATTCATCTTCACATCTAATTTCTCTAAATGTAAATCATGTACTGCAACTAAACTCAATACAATATGAATAGAAGTCATCTTTACAACAGGAGAAAATATTTTACCAAAGTCAATACCTACTTTTTGTGTAAATCTCTTTACTACAAGCATTTCCTTGTACCTTATATGTCCACCCTCTTCTTCCTTGATCCTGTAAACCCACTTATTCTATAATTTCCTCTTACCTACTGGTAACTTAACCAAATCTCAAGTCTGGTTTTGTTCCAAGGAGTCCATCTCCTCATCCATGCCATGCTCCCACTAGACGTGAGTCTTATCCTACATGGCTTCTTCAAAACTCTCTAGTTCACCATTATCAATCAATAATATATAAAATAGAGAAGGTGTAAATGTTTCTAGAGGTTTACTTACCCTTTGTGACCTTCTCACATAGTTTTGCAGTATCGGAGGCTCATTCGGACCTCCCGGACATTTATATGCAAATATGTCAATGATGATGCCAATCACCTATAACCGACATCGATTTTGCTAACCGATGTCGGATTGGCTCTTCTGTAACCCATATCTATTCTCGTTGAATGATTTTGGTTAGGGTTCAACTACACTTGGTTAGTGTGTAACCTGTCGAGTATCTTTTAAATCTAAGATTTAATTTTCATTCACAAACTTCTCAATTGGTTCGTCCTTAGGTACCAAAATTTGATCCTGTACATTCTCTTTTCATTCCATTAATATCACGACACCTAATAATTTTAGAATTCTCTAAATCCCAAAAATGGAATCTAAAATCACTAGATCCATAACCAATGAAAGTGCATCTCTTGGATTTTGCATCCAACTTTTTCCTATTTTATTTATCAATATGCACAAAAGCTTCTTAACCAAAAACTTTAAGAAAAGAAATATCTACCTCTTTTCTGGTCCAAGCTTCCTCTAGTATTCCTCCATCTACTAAACTTGAAGGCCCATGGTTAATCAAATAAACTTATGTATCAAATTTTTCTACCCAAAAATGTAAAGGCAATCCGAATGTATTCTCATACTTCTAGCATGTTTCATGATTGTCATGTTCATTATTTCTACAACACCATTCTCATGTGGTGTTCTTGGAACCACTCTTTCTCTGCATATCCCATTCACTCGAACAATAATCATTAAAATCCTTATTATATTATTCACCACCATTATCGATCTAAGGAGCTTTAACTTTGAATTTGATTCATTCTCAACAAGATCTTTCCATCTTTTAAAAGTCTCAAAAACATCATATTTAGGTTTAATACAATAAACACATACCTTTATTGTAGCATCATCAATGAAATTAACATAATACTTTGGGATCCTCCATGAGAAGCTACCTGATCTGGTCCCCACACATCTGAGTGTACAAGCTCCAATTTCTTATCCTTCTTAGTTACCCTAAATTTGAGAAATCTCACTCTCTTTTGCTTTCCAAAGACACAATGCTCACAAAATTCAAGATCTAAATATTTCAAATCTAATAACTTACCCTTAGCTTTTAAGATCTACATTCCTTTTTGACTCATATGGCCCAACCGATTATGCCACATGCATGCATTTGAATCTAAAGTAGATAATGCAGAAAAGGAATCGGTAACATGGGTAGATAAATATAACATTCCTAACTTCTTGCCTCTTACCACAACAAAATCACCCTTGGTGACTTTCCAAGAGTTTGTTGTGAATGTAACCATACAACCAATTTCACCTAGTTTCCCTGTAGAAATAAGATTCCTTCTAAGGCTTGGCACATGCCTCACAACTTTTAATACCCAAAGATTTCCATTTTACAATTTTAGATGAACTTCCCCTTTACTAGTAATACTGCAAGGTTCATCATCACCCAAATAAACATGTCCAAAATTTCCCTAGACATAATTTATAAAATAACCCTTATTAGGGGTTGCATGGAAAGAATCTCATGAATCTAAAACCCATGATTCAATTCTATTATCTAAAGAAATAATAAGAGCATCTTGCATTACCTATGTTGCAGCAAGATTTGCTTCTTTACCTTTTTCTAGTTGTTGGTTCTCTTTATCCTTTGACCAACAATCTTTCTTTGCATGTCCTTTCTTTCCACATTTCCAATGGGTAATTCCCTTACCTCTAGATTTATATCTGCTATCCCTTGACTTTGATTTCCCATTACTCTTACTCTTTGATCTCTCCTTCTACCCCCCTACTTTCTACATTCAAAGCATTCCCAGATGATTATTCCTCTATACTTTTCCTGTGAATTTATTCATTCAATATTATACTAACCACATCATCAAACTTCAAAATATTATTAGCAAATTTTGTATTACTAACAACCATTACCAATTTATCCCAACTATCAGGCAAAGAACATAAGAATAAAAGTGCTTTCACTTCATCATCAAATGGAATATCAACCGATTTTAACTTATTTACAATAGATTGGAAATCATTCAAATGACAAGATGTAGATCCACCTTCATGCATCTTAGAACTAAATAGTTTCTTCATAAAATAAAATTTCTTCAAGCACTAGGGATTTCATATAAATTAGCAAGAGACTTCATTAACCCTATCGTAGAAGTCACTTTTGTAATATTGGAAGCCATGGATGTTGTCAGCTCAATCTTATAGATCCTAAAGCATTTCTATCAAGAATCTTCCATTCTTCATCAGTCATCTTCGTAGGTCTAGACTTCTCATCCAATGGTAAATATAAATCTCTTTGATATAGATAATCCTCAATCTGTATCTTCCATAATTGATAATTTTGGTCGTCAAACTTCTCTACCTTGTATTTTTTTCTTCTACCATTGTTATAGCTCCCACTCAATCAAAAACCCTCTGTGAGTAAATTTGTCAACACATAAAACCCTCAAACCAGGCTCTGATACCAGTTGTTGGGGTTAGCACAAGGTTATATAGATAATATATCAGATCTAAACATACATGCAATGAAAGCAGATATTCTACCAAAATAATTATACAAAACAAGAGATATAAATCAACACTAGATTTAACGTGGTTCACCCAGTGTGGGCTACGTCCACCAAGAAACAATCCAATCTATTATCCAAAGCTTTGACAAGATATACAATTAAATATTTGTAACCTTCCACACCTCTCAGATGTACAATATTTTCTTTCACCCAATATTTTACTTCCTCTCTAAGAATTCTCTCTCTCACAATTATTCTCACAATAATCATCAACTTTTACAATTTCTTCTTAATTCTTACTTTTAAACCCTAGCTTTCATGCTTATATAGGCATATACAAACTTAGGGCACTTAGCCATGCAATTACAATCAATAGATCTACTTTAATACTAAAAATATATCTAATTCCCGTGAGTTAATTAAAACACCCACACACAGGTAACCGACGCCAGTTCCTTCTTTCCTAACCGATTCCAGTCATAGATGACCGATGTCGGTCCCTCCATAACTAATGTTGATTACTGTGTTTTCCAAAGCAATTTTCATATTACATGTTAATTTGAAGTAATTGAGCTCCACAACTCAACATCCTCTACCCAAGTATCATAATTCAAGACCAATCAAATCACATAACCATTGACTTTCACCTCATCTCCCAAAGTCCAGTAAGTGAAGAACATTCAAATCACATAATCATTAAAATTATACACCAAAATCTCTTACATTAGGACCAATACAAATTCAAAAACACAGACCTTTTCCATAATGATGATTCCATTGTAAACCCTAATCCATGAAAAATTAAAAAAATCAAAAAGAGAAAAAAGATCCAGCATATCAAACCCCTCATCACAACACTATTTGAAAATCAAAAGTAAAGAAAAAAATCTTATTCATGGGTACTCTCCACACTAGGGGAGGCCGCTTGTATAAACAATTTTAATTGTTTCATCCATTGGAAAATATATCTATCATTTCATTATCATATCTTCACACTCTTCACCTATAACATGCAGTTAATCTTGTTCATGTGGGGTATTGTGTATCTCATCCATGTTCTAAATTCTTCCAATCCAAATGTTTTAGGTACAGTCTCATCTAGAAGCTTACTGATGGAAAATCCTCCTTTTGAAGAAGCTCTCTCTCTTAAGAAGATAGCACTAGACTTATTTACCCAGGATCTTTTGTTCGCCCATCTCGGAGATAAAGTGATGAGCCTTTACGTCCTACTATTCATGTGGGGATGAGATTTGGGGGAAAATTGAATTTCCAAAATAAGCACAATACACAAATAAGGCAAAAATAATAATAAAAAAATTAAAATTGTTACACCTTTTTTCCTTCATAGTCTTTGGTTTTGAGCCCACACTTCTTACTGGTAACATGAGACTAGGAAAAGAGCAAGGTACCCTTACTCTCCCATGTCTTGTCTTTGGTGTTGAACTCTTACCTCTTACTGGTGGTATGGGGAAAAATGTAGGGGTCATTTCAAAAAAAAAAAATCAAGCAACAAAAGCCTTGAAAAACTAAATCAAAAGTGCTTAATCATACAAAATCCAAAGAATCAATTTATTTTCTCATGTTAAGAGATAAAACCACTCCTTACATTAGATATTTCCAACAAGATACACCATCAATGGATCTAAATCTAGTAAAAACCTATAAAGTGAAATAATCTTGGAATCAATTAGATAATCTTAATTGGATATGAGTCACATTTTCCCAAATGGACCATTGTTAACCTCATGTATTTACATCCATCATCTTCATTTGCACATCACTATCTCTTTTTCTTACGTCCTTCTTGGATCTCGTTTTGAGCCCTTGCATCTTACTAGTTACGTGGAGTCAAGGGTGGAGTCGACATCCTATCACTATATCATCTACATTCTACCAATGGAATGAAATTTTTACAATTTTTTCAACATAGGTTCAAACATTGAACCCTTTATCAAGTAAAAAATCCAAAAAAAATCATTCCAAAATCCTTAAAAATAAATAATCCAAAATCCAAAAAATGGCAAATATTTTTTTCCAAAATCAAAAACATCTAAAATTAGTCAAAAATCAAATAATCGACAAACATTGTCCACAAACTTCAAAACATTCACACAACTATCAAACACTGAGGTACTCTTCCAAACAATACCAAAAACAACAAATCAACAATCATCTCAAAATCAAAACTTTTAACTCTTATCCTAGTGATCGTTCCAACTATCCTACAATAAATCAAAACCATAGCTCATTCTCTCCTTTTTCATGTATCAATACTTTGATTCAATTACCCCATCAATCAAATAAATATTTAGCATGGATCTAACAAGAGTGTCACTTGACCACCCTCTTCATTCTGATCCAATCTTACCCTTTGCATGTAACCTTACTTAGGGAAACTCAATCATATTAATTTACCATCTAGATCCAAAAATAGTGCCACTCGACCCCACTCTTCATTATGATATCACCCCTAGCATGTACCCTTTCTCAGGGGTAAATTAATTTAATCAATCATTATTGTGGAACACATTAGGGACATAGTTAATTGTCTTTATTTCTAGTTGTTTTGCATTGATAATTACTATAAACCAAGTACAAGTATTTTGTTTATCATCCTGGCTCATTTATAGCCTTGGTGTATACATTTACTGTGTATATTGGGTTTGTTTTTACTTCATTGTTTGTGTTGTGTGTGTGTGTGTGTGTGTGTGTGTGTGTGTGTGTGTGTGTGTGTGTGTGTGTGTGTGTGTGTGTGTTCACATAATGGGTTGATCATCATGGTTCTTCAATAATCATGGTGCTAACTCTATTGTGCAATAACAAAGTAAGTTGCTCCAAAATATAAAATATGAATGGAAGCTCAAGATATGATAAATGTTAGTCATATCATCATTACATTCATTCATGCATCTCATTAAAAAATCATATCAACAAAATTCATTAATCACAAACATCATCGTATGTCTATCACATATCATCTACCATCATCAAAACTATAGTAGAAAAAATGACCAATGATTTTTTCTCCCACCCAACCCTCTATTTAGGTTTGAAATCCTAATTTTGGCCTTTGACTCTTTATTTCTCATTTTCTCAACCCATTTTGTTTGTCTCTCCCATCATCCTTCTAATCACTCTCAAATCATAAGAATTCTCTCTCCCTCTCTCCTTATCAAGCAAATGTCCACCAATTCATTACATCACCCACATGTTTGAGGGGACACTCCCTTAGTATCATATTTAACTTGTTGGGTCATCCAAATGCTTCACTGGGAAAATTAAGAAGTCCACCACACTTCTTCATCATTTGTTCACCGATCTACATATGTATATTGTCTTTAAACCACCATTACTTCATAATAACACTTTAAAGCGGGACAAATGTAAACACCCTAAAATATTGCATTACACATTCTAAACCTTCGAAATCATCTCGTAATTACTTCACAGTACATTTCAACTATTTTTTACCACTTTCAACCACTTTTGATATATTCCGCTATTTTGTGACCTTTAATGGCATTTTACGACATTGTCCCACAATTCCCCTAATCATTCCTATCACTCACACATAGGTCTCAAATTATTAAATATTCATACTATGAACCCTATTACACTCATATCCCATTCCTAGGATTAATTAATTAATCTTATCACTCTTATTATTCATCCCCTATCCCATTAGCTAATTTTATTAGTTAATTTCATATTAAAATAATTAAATAAATCCTACATATATCCATTTCCACCTCACCTCTTATCCACTTTCACTTCATTAATTAACATCTCAAGTTAACTAGAGAAAAAAATCAATTAAAGATTAAATCATTAAATATATGCAAGAGACAAGTTTAGATTAAATCAAATCATGCATTTGAGTTAACTAAACATATCTCATAAAACATGGCATTCCAAAATTAAAGCAAATCTCCCCAAAGCCAAAACTCGCGTCACTTTTTTGGGTGAATAAAACAAAATAAATGAATTTAATATTTCAATGCAAAACATAAAAAATATTCAAAATGCATGTCACCTTTGTCAATTCAATGATAACTCACTCAATCAAGCTCAAAACAATAGCTTATCTTGTTAATCAAGTTGGAAACTCAAAAAATCTCTCCAATCATGATTTAGTTAGCTTCAAATTAGACAATTCAATCAGAAAATCAAGGATTCTCTTCCCTCATTTATAAATAAGCACTCATTCCTCACCATTTTTCATCTTTGGAAGCTTTGAGATTTTCATCATTATTGTGTTGAATTTCCATTCAATTCTATACACCTTTACACTAAATTGATCACGACTCTATCAATTAAATTCAATCATCAATCACTTTACTCGTAGATGAAACATACTTCCCTCTAGAAAATATTTGGAGCGCCCACAAATAATTTGATCAAGAGATTCAACAAGCTCGATTCTTCATTCCAAGATTCAGCAATCTCATCCAAGGTTGCAGGAGGAGGTATGAAGAAGGGTTAACTTTGCACTTTTTTTTTTTTCTATCTATCGTGTAGTATTTCTCTTTTACACATTAATTAATGTAATATATGACAAATCTAAGATGAATACCTTAAGATTGATATCCCCCTATTTATTTTGAATAAATACATTTATAATATCTCTACTAATTCAACGCTAATTAATACTTTCTACAAATCTCTATCTAATCAATTAAAAAAATATTTTTAATATATTGTCCTTTCAATCAAAATATAAAAAAGTGTTTTAACATATTTTGTGTCCATTAGTTAATGGATACAAAAGGAAATGCATTATCTTATGTTATGCATATGAAATAGGCGAATGTAATTGATTTAAGTAACTAATTTATGACATGGACTTTTGTGGTCTTGCATGCAAAATTGGTATGTAGAATTTGTTTAAACTAACTATTTTTAAGTTCGACACAGTGCCAATTACACATCATAAATTTGAAATGTTTTAATGTATTTAAATACTTTTTATAATTATTGGTTTAGATTATGGTTTTATAAATATTCTTGAGTCCCTTTAAAAAAAATTAATCATTTTCTCATTATTTGTTTTTCTTTTCCTTTTATTTTTTTCTTACAATCTTACATATATGGTTTTGGGTCTTTCAAAATTATATTTGTGCAGTTCTTCTTCTCTATAATTATATCACCACAACTCCACAACTCCAAGGATTTGTGTTTAATGGACTCTTTTGACCCATATTTAGATCGCTAAGGTTATTGGCCCTTCTCTATCATTTTTGAAAAGATTTCAAGTGGATCTTTCTGACATATAGTTGAGTCCCCTAAAGTTTTTGGACCTTATTTATTACCTTCATGGACCATTATTTGTCAGCATACACCCCAATAGAGTCCTCATTTCCATTCATAAAGTCTATAGATACTTAAATGTATTAGTTCATTTAATAAGGATTGATTGAGTGATAGAGAAGCATCCATGATCCAAAAGTAATTATAAGCATTTAGAATAACATTAAAATAATTAGGGATTTATTGTGTTGTATTTATTAGGACATTGAAAGTTATACATGTTAGGTGCTAACATTACACTAGAATACTTGTTGACTTATGTTATAATTGGTGTGTTGGATTCAAAAAAATTGTTCGCAACATCAAGGGATCGATAATAATAGAGGGATAACATAGGTCCTTCAAAAGATCCCTAATTTTTTATAGTGTTCTTGTAAAGTGTTTATATTTTATTAGGACTCTAAGGGGGAGATCAATTTCACAAATATCTATGCATAATCCAAAGAAAAGAAGAAAGATTTTAAGAACCTTAAAGTAAATTAATAGAGTCATGAAATTGGATTTTCCCTAGTTAACATTTGTTGTAATCATACTATTATAGTACGAAAAGAAAATTAAAACAATTTTGGCAATTGTTTTGTGTTCATGCTAATTTTTCTAGATCTTATTCACCGCATTGACCGTATACATACGATGCATTATGTATTTTTAAGGATGTCTCAAGAATTATGAGGAATCATACATTCCTCTAAAAACCCCTCTTGTCAATTATTATTGCATAAGAAATATTATTTTATGTAATTAGTTCTAATTTTACCATGTTCTTAAGACATGATAGATCGATTGTTCAATGATATGTTTTCATTTTTTCCAAATTAACAACCCTACCTATTATTTTTTATATTACTTTCACAATGTTTAAATGAGATAAGATATTTATATGCTAAAACAAATTCCAAAGTAAGTGTATACACCTTATTTGTCACTTACTAATAGTTTCTCTTTGTAGGATGTCAATGCATTAATACTTCTTGACTACATACCTTAAGGGGTGCACTAGAATTATGGTGTTTTGACTTGTAGCATGTCGTGAGATATTTTTGTGGCACTTATCCTTCCTCCTACAATCATACCACCACTTTATTCCTTTGTAGTAGCTCCTTATATCAACTTCATATCACCATTCCATCTGCTCCAAACACCTTCCATCTCCTTCCTCTTCCTTCACCATTATCAAACCATTTACAACTAAATTCCTCAAATCAACTAAGTACATGTCTTCCGTAAAAATCTACCCATTCAACTTCTTCAACCCAACAGAAGGTGTCAGCTAAGTATGTGTTGAGTTGTGGAGCTAAATTGCTTCACAAAAAGCATGTTTTACAAACTTGTCGGTTTACACGAGAAACGAAATTAGTCGGGAACTAACATCGGTCACACAGGGAGGAATCGGCATCGATCAGGGAACTAACACCGATTACTGTGTGTTTATGTTTTTATTTTAAACACGGGATTAGATCCAACCTTTGATTTAAAGGTGATCTAAAGGTTGTAAATGCATAGCTAAGATGCCCTAAGTTTGTATAAGCTTATATAAGCTAGAAAGATAGGGTTAGAAGGTTAGAATTGCATGTAATTGATTATTATTGCATGTGGAATCCTTGGTTGAGAGGATGAAGAAGAAGAGAAAGAAAAAGGTTACATGAAGATAGAGCTTCCATGGAGAGAAGTTGGACGAAGGAAATTACAGGTACACCTAAATGGTGAGAAAATGGTCTTCTCTATGTCTTTATATTGTTTTGTCTCAATGTAATGGCTTGCATAGTATGCAAAGCACATATGGTTTCTTCTTGTAGATCCACATGTTGTTGTGAGATCTTGTATTGTAGATCCATGAGACCATGTTGTATTGTTGGTCCATAGAGATATAGTATTATAGCTCATTGGATAGCTTGTGGGTACATGATAGTATCTAGATATTGTAGAGGAGGTTGTCTTCTTGTTTGCATAGGTTGATGCAGTGATGGAGGAGAGACTTACTTCTTGGTGCACAGTTATGGTTACACATTGGTAGACCCATTTGAGAGGTCTTATTTGCATATTCACAAGAGATCTTGGTTGCATTTCAGAGATGCAGTAGTTCCTAGTTATGTGAGATCTACTGGTGGTTTGGAGGCATGGTTTATAGTGCACTCATGTAGATCTGTTTAGAGATCTGGAGGAGGAGATACTCTTGGAGATATGCATTGTACTCTTGTGGGAAGAGTTTATTTGTACTCTTGTTTATTATATATATATATATATATATATATATATATATATATATATATTGAGATCTCTATCTTTGGTGGACATAGCCCACATTGGGTGAACCACGGTACATGTTGTGTTATGTGTGTGTACTTTGTTTTGATTTAGATTTTCTAGTATATGTTTCCATTGTTGTAGATTTTGGGGAATTTTTTACTTCCATATTTGCATGATTTGGTTTGTTATTGAATCATAGCACTATTCCACAGTCAAGTATTCCCAATAGTATGAATCCTAGATTTAGGTTATGACCCCTAGTTATAGATATCATTATTATCATTTATCAATATTATAATGAGATAATCCACTCCCTTTAAGGTTTGAGAGGTTTTAAGGTTTAATGAAACTTATAGTTGGAGAACATCATTGTATTGGGATAGTAGAAGCATCAAGAATATGAGGGGAGTAAGAAAGGTATACCTTAGCCTTTAGAGAGTTCCCAAATGGGGTCTATTCAGTCTCCTTTAATCCTTCTTGAGGTCTACCATGAAAAATATCCTACACAGGGCGCTAAAAGCCAAGGATGGGGATTAACATGCTAATAACATTTCTCAACGTAAGTACTTATAGCCTTATACTCTTTCCTTTATTTGGCTTGATTGGTTATTTTGATGTATCGTGTATTATATATGATAGTGTAGCATATGAGTATATGCATGGTAATGGTGGAAAAAATGGGGCCTTAATATCCGATTTGCCTCAAGGCAATAATAATTGAATTTGAAGATACTTTTAGAAATACATAGACAAAGACCATAATGATAACATAACAAGATGAATTGTGGCGTTTTTGAATCTATTTTCTAAATATTTTTTATAATACCCGTATGAGACAAACAATAACATAGTAATTTTTGGTGAAAACATAATAAAATTGCATGTGTGTGGACACACGTTTTTAGAGAAAATGAACAATTTTATGTATTAAATCATATACACTAGTAGAGAAAGTGTTGAATTTTGTTGAAAATGTTTTTAAGTTAAAATTTATATCAATTTTACAAATAAATAAATTTAAAATTATCAAACCAAAAGTGTACAAACACAACTTTTTTACCTAATTTCATTCTACTCTACGAGACCCATATTTTTCAAAATAAATAAATTTGATGAAACAAATGTGTTCAAGAAGGTGTATAGATCTTATAAATTTCAAAATGTGATGTTGGTTGGCCTAGTCTCGGTTTAAGGCTTAGGTTCAAACCCTCTAAGAAAAAAACGTGGCTATTTTGGAGGGAAATGAATTGACTTGAAATTGAAGTAAAATAGAAGGCATGTTCCCTTTATAAGAAGGTAAATTCATTAAATGTTTTGATAATTTCATCTTTGCCATTTTCTTATTATTGGTAAAGGTTTTTGAGAGACCTTTCCCGAGAGTACATCCAAAAGGTTCGAAGCCAAGATATTCAAAGAAATACAAAGTGGTTTTTTAATCCGTGGGCTACACCCCAACCAAAAGAAAGAGAACAAGAAAAAGTAAAGGCAGGGGCCATTTGCCAAAATAGAGCCCTAAAACAAACTAACAACAAAAAAACTACAGCCAAAAAACAACGACTAAACAAATTACTTGCACCAAGAACAGAGGGACATCAACACCATCAGGAAGATTTGTTAAAAACTTTTAAAGTGACAATGGTGGGGTCCCAAATGAAGCTTTAAAATTTTTGGTAATTTTTTCGTTCTTCCATGCAGAGGCTAGAATACTTCGGAGTCACAAATATGGAGAATGTGGACTTGTATGAGATCCATAATAACATTGTGCATGGCAAGATAATTTTTGTGCTTTTCCTCGAGGTTTTGATCTTAGATTCCGAGTGGTAATTTCCTCTTTGAGGTCAGGAATAATATCGGGATCTTGTTCCTTAATAGCAAACTTAAGTAGAAAGTCTACATTTCCTTGAGGGTTTTCGAGTCTCACTTACATGCTAAATTTCTTCTCCAAAATAGAGGATAATTCTTGTTCATGGCAGGAAGAACATTGGGAGGGATATCTTCCACATAAATTTCTTTATCCTTCTGACCAATGTCGATAATTTCCTTGTCCTTCCTACTACTTCGAAGGATCCCTTTAGGAGGTGGCTTAAAGGTAGAGTCACGGCACATGGGGTTTTTAGAGAAAATGTGAGGTTGCTTTGAGGAAGAGGAGAGACCAGGGTAGGGTGGGGGTCATGGGCCACAACATTAGAAATATATTGATTAATGAGGAAAATGACACCCTGGTGAAGAGGAACAATCCTCTTATGACTCTGAACTTCCAAGATAAACTTTTCCATAGATTGTAGAATATAGTAGGATAGACTCACCTTCACCTCATGCCTAAAATGATTTAGCAAAACCAAGTGATGTAGTGGAACGGTGGAGAATAGGGCATACATAATACTAAAAATGTTCCAAACCCATTTTAGTTTTATAAAAAAATCATAATATTTCCATTTAATCCTCTTTTTTACTTAATCATTTAATATTTTTGCAAACTTTGAATTGGTTTTAGATGATGGTCTCAAAATTATTCATTTACCTTGTCTTCATTTTTGTCTAATTTTTGAGTCTCTTTTGATTTAAAAGAATAAATAAAGATTATATGGCAGTGTAGTTGCCACAAAATAATGATTGAGTTAATAAATGAAGAAGTTAAAGTTGAGGGAGAAAAAGAAAGAATAAGACAAACAAATAGAGAGCATCCATAAGAGGTTATAGCCAAGATTAAGGTACTTATTCCACACCAAGTAATGTTTTAATTTTAAAAAATGCCCGATTCCATAAAATTAAATTTTAAAACATCCAAGTGGGATACGAGTTAATCAATATAATGTCATCTTTCCTCTAAATTTTGGGATCAATATGTGTGTGTCAATAATAATCACCGTGGGGTCTTTAGAATTTTACGAGCTTGGAAACATTAACAAAAGGATATGAAATTTGAGAATAGGTCAATATTGTAATTCGATGAGTAAGTGAGCTTGACATCGAATGTGGTTTTCAAATGTTCATAGGATTTCAGTCCTACATTGACTAAGAATTACACACCATTAGTATTTCTATATCAAAAATTTTCCATAGAGAGCATGGAAAAAGAGGTAGAGAGAGTGGTAACGATTTATATATAGATATATTAGTTTTTAAAGATAAATTTCCCATTGACAAGGATGCACATTATACAATTTAAGACCAATTGGAAAGGATTAGTTTCAAGGATTAGAATGTAGCTGAAATTGCCTAAGATTTGGACACATGGAATATTCTCATGCTATCGGGATACACGACTACAAAGTATATGTTGGGTTTATAATATTAAGCGAAAAACTATTTATTTAAGAAACCTACCAAAGACTATGTATTTTTGGTTTATATATTATATTTAAAATATAAGCATGGTGGATCCAAAGATCGTTGTCGGTAGTGTTTTAAAATGTAAGAGTGACACAAAATAGGTCACCCACCTATAAAAACAAGGCGATCTCATTAGAGATCGGTTACATTAGCGTATGAAAATATCAAGGGTAACACATGAATGCAAGCAATATGTGTGAGCTGATTATAGATACATGATGTGAATGATGTAAAACTCATGAGCGTATGTATGAGGCGTTTGTAATCCCTTCTTGAAGGTTTAACTACAATTGGATATGTGAAATAGTGGGAGTGTTAGGTAAAAGTTTATTCTCAATAAAGATAAGCAAATTTCAGTGGTTTTTTTACCTTCCAAGATTTTCCCACTTATATCTTGTGTCATTGTGTTCATTTAATTTTTGTTCATGATGTTTACATTCTATAATCTACATTATAAACATCTAAATATATGTTTTTAATTACTACACTTCATAAACTATAATCTTCAGAAATTTATATTGTGGATTTATAATTTGTAACATTATTCATCCCTTAAATTTCCTAACATGGTATTAAAGCTAGTGTTTATGCATGTGCAAGATAGATTTGGATGTTTTTGATTTATAGGTGTGAAGAAACTTGAATTTTTCAAATTTATGAAATGCTATCTTACTTTGATTGCTTAAAAATTATCAAGCTCAAAGCTCCAATCCTTTCCAAATTAATGTGAATCTAGATGATCTGAAGTGCTAAATCAGTTTAGGGATAGTAGATATTTCTTTTCCACATCCATTTGTGTGCATAGATATGTGTTTTTCACCATTCATGACCTTCCTTTAAGTTTATCGTGCCTTCGTGCAAATTTCTATGTCCTTCATGGCCTTTCCATTCTATTACAACTTATTTAAATGATTCACACCTTTAATAGCCATTTTATAGTTGTTGTGTGACTTATTTGAATATTTCACTCTTTTTAAGTCATTTGTAGTCCTTTGCGGCCTCTCTAAGTCTTTCGCGCATGGATTTCTTTTTCCACGGATTTTCACCGCTTATTGCATGTGTGCCTTGTATCGCAACTTCATTTTATTTAAAATGCGACCCTATGTTCCACGACCTTTTTTGTGATATGCATCTTTTCTTTGTCATGTGGGTTCTTTTGTTATGCGGCTTGTCTTTGTTTCCTCTATAGACTTCTCTCTTTGTTATGCGGCTTTTGTCTTGAGTATTCTGCAGAACACTAAGATTTCAAAAAGCCACGAAACATGATTTCTTTGTTCCACGGCCTTTAAAATTTGAAAATTTATAACTTTTTCTCTATTACATCACAGCGTTCTATGGCTATTTTTTTGTGTTTTGTGGCATCCCTTCTTAGTTCTAGTACCTTATTTGAGTGTTTTATTCAAGTTCAATATATTGTATTTGAGTATTAATCCATTATATTCTCGCTCTTCATACCACATTTCTCTGTAAATTCTAAAAAAATCCGCACATTACTTTGTTTTCCAAATTTTTATAAGTTTTCCTTAAAATGGCTCTTTCTTCTAGTTTTTCCAAGGATAAATCACAAATTTTTAATGAATATAATTATAGTATCTGGAGAATTAGGATTAATGATATCCTTATGGCTAGAAATCTATGGGATTTAGTTAGTGGTGTTGAGAAGAAACCCACTAGGAGACAAGCTACTCTTGAGAACCTAAGTGTTTTCTCTCAAAAATCTCAAGAGGTCATGCCCATCATATTACAAAGTATCAAATATGAGATCTTGTTGCATATATTCGACATGTGGAATCTTCACCGATGCATGGGATCATTTGTAAAGTATGCGTGAGGGTAGTTGCCTCTCTAGAATAATTAAGTTAATCATGGAATTGTTTACAACCCCTATGAAAGATGATGAAAAGGTTGTTAATTATCTAGCTAAAATTAAGGATATTAAAGCTCAGTTAGATGGATGTAATTGTGAATTGTTTCATGATAAGTTTTTATACTTTATTATTCAAATTAGCATTCATGAAAAGTTTAGAAATTTTATCTCTATTTTGAATTCTAAATATCAAAATGAAGATGATTTACCTAATTTAGAAACTTATTCTTCTCTCCTTATTCAAGAAGAGAGTGTCATGAAGAAATTTGACTCAAAATAGAATGCCTCTCAAGAATTGTTCTCTCAAAGTTAGAAGTCTTCTAAAAATTAGTATATCAATAATACAAATCAACAATCAAACTTTAGATCTAAGTTTAAGCACAATAGGAATAATCAAAATTTTAAAGTAAAGTTTGATGGTACTTGTAACAATTATGGTTGATTGTCATGTTATCTTGTCTCATAACAATCCTAAGAATAAGAACAACAACAATAAAAGGAAGAAGAACAATAAAAATTAGAGTCATACTAATAACCAAGCCAATAATGTTGAGCATTCTATTGCTCTTTATACTACCCTTTCAGCCTCCATTGATAGTGAATGGATCTTAAATAGTGGTGCATTTAGACACATGACATATATGCATGATATCCTTCATGATATTTTTGAGTGTCATGAAAACGTTTATCTAGGAGATAACTTTGTCATCAATTCTAGATGTTGTGGCAATATTAAGTTTAGAAATGGAATCATTAGGGATGTGTTCTTTATTCCTAACTTAAATAAGAACCTTTTATCATGTTCTCAATTAACTAAAGCTGATTGTAAAGGTGTGTTATTACAAGATAAATGGTATGTTAAAAATGATCTTGGTAAGGTAATTGTTGTTGGTTTACAAAAGAATATATTGTACTTTTTTATGGATTTTTTGTTGAATCTTCTCTTTCTACTTCTTCTTGTAATGTTGTTCAATTATGGCATGAAAGGCTTGGGCATGTAAACTTTAAAAGTTTGTATGATATGTCCCGCCTTAACCTTGTTATAGGTATTCCTAAGATAAAATCAGATCATGAATATTGTGAAAATTGTTTGTGTAGTAAGCAACATGTACAATCATTTCATAGACACCATGAGTATAATTCCTCTTACTTTCTTGAGTTAATTCATAGTGATGTTAGAGGTCATTTGGAAGTACCTTATCTTGGTGGTGCTTTATATGTTATTAGTTTTATTGATTATTTCTCAAGAATTACTTGGTCTTATTGTATTAGGAAAAAGTCTGATGTCTTATCTAAGTTTCAAGAGTTTAAAGCCTTTATTGAAAGCATAGCTAATCTGAAAATTAAAAAAAATAGAAATGATAATGGAGGTTAGTATGTTAATAATAGGTTTATTGAGTTTTATATATATAATGAAATTCAAAGGGAGCTAACAACTCCTATTCTACTAACAAAATGGCATGGCTGAAATAAAGAATAGAACAATACTAGAAATGGCTAGAACTATGCTTCATAATTCTGATGTACCTAAGTTTCTATGGGATGAAGTAATGAACATTGTTGTTCATATCCTTAATAGAGTTCCTACAAAATATTTACATCAAACCACACCTCATGAAGTATGGACTAAGCAAAAACCTGATATCTCTTATTTAAAGATATTTGGCAGCCATGCTTCTCTTCTTATTCCTAAAGTTAAAAGATAAAATATTGATCCTACCTCTTAATCTTGCATATTTTTGGGTATGAAGTTAAAAAAAAGGATTAAGAATCTATAATCCAGCTAAGTATGTGATTATAGAAAATAGGAATGTGCATGTTCTTGAGAAACCTTTTTGTAAATCTATCGCTCTTCCCTCTTCTGAGCTTCCTAAGTCTGAGAATGATTTTCTAAATGATAATCCTTTCTTAGAAAATATGGAAACTGATTTTCAAGAGACTAATAATCCTTCTTCTAATATGATGGATGTATACATTGAGGGAAGTCCTCTTAATCCTTGTCTCAATCTAGGATTCCTAAATGGGCCAAAAATATGGTTTCAAACTCTCAACCTAATGATTTGAGAAATATGACTTGTAGTCAACATTCTTATCATGCCTTGTTAATTTTTTATGAGGTTGAACCTCAATCTTTTGAAGAATCCAACTTAGATGAAAGATGTCTTGCAACTATGGAATCTAAATAAAATGTTCTTATTAAGAATCAAACTTGGGAATTAGTCCTTCTTCCTCCTAAAAGAATCATTGTAGGCTCTAGATGGTTGTATAAAATCAAATATAACTCTGTTGGTAAGGTTGATAAATTCAAGGAAATATTATTTGCTACAGGGTTTACTCAAAAACCTAGTTTGGATTATGTTGAAACCTTTGCTCTTGTTTCCAAAATGAGTAGTGTTAGAATTCTTCTAGCTTTAGTTTCTCAACATGGTTGGGAGATTCACCAAATGGATTTTAAAATGTGTTTTTAAATGATGACTTGAAATAAGAAATTTATATATATCAACCTAAAGGATTTTAAGAACCTAGAAAAAAATTATATGTGTGTAAACTTAAAAATCAGATATGGTCTTAAACAGGCTCCTAGAGCTTGGTATGCTAAGATAAATAGGTTATTTCATGATCTTGGTTTCTATAACTATTTTGTTGATAATGATTTATTTTTCAAGTATAAAAACAGTCATGTTATCATTATTGTATTATATTTTCATAATCTCTTTATTACTAGTAGTGATAAGAATCTAATTCTTAGAATCAATGTGAAGTTAAGACAAGGTTTTGAAATGATTGATTTAGGATTATTAAATCTTTTTCTAGGCATGGTTATTTGTAAAAATCACAAATATATTATTGCATATCAATCACAATATGCTAGTAATCTTCTTAAAATATTTAATATGATTGATTGTAATCTTGTCTTTATCCGATAGAATTTGGTGTTAAATTATATCTAAAACCTTATTTTGATCAATTTAATCCTACTTTATATAAATAGTTGGTTGTTAGTTTGATTTATTTAACTATCACTAGGCTTGATATTTCCTATGCAATTGGAATAATTTCTAGATTCATGTAGGATCCTTATGAAGACCATTGGAAAATGGAAAAAGGATTTTAAGATATATCAAAGGTACGATTAATTATTGCTTGTGTTATTCTTCTTGTGATAATGCAATTGTATTTGGTTATTGTGATTTTGACCATGCTGAGTGATATTGTGGATAGAAGATCTACTTATGGATATGTTTTCAAGTTGGGTGTAGGTGCAATAACTTAGAGTAACAAGAAACAACCAACAATGCCTATCTATTCTATTGAAGTAGAGAATAAAAGTGTTATGGAAGCATCAAAAGACTATTGGAAGAACTTCATATGGGATTTAAGGAATCACTCTACTTCTATGTGAAATCCAAAGTTGTATTATTCTTGCAAACAATCCAGTCTAGCATCAAAGAACCAAGCATATTGAGATCCATATGCACTTCATCCGGGAAAAAGTTCTCAATGGTGATATAGATCTCAAGTTTTGTTCCATTGATGAGCAAGTTACAAACATTTTTACTAATCCCTTGGGTGTTGTAAAGTTCTGAAAATTTCATGTTATGTTGGGCATTTCATATATTAGCTCTTATGATCATGTGAATGACGTTGATCTTCACCTCTGAATCATATGATTTTTGGCCTTTCAGAGCTTCCCTTGAGGGGGAAATAAGAAATGGGCATGTTGCATATTTTTTTTGTGCAATGCCATCTCTTAATGGCTTGAATGTGTCAAAGTGGATACTCCCAAGACTATTTCTCTGTTTTTAAAGTAAATTTTCATGTATGCAAAGTTTACTTGTAATCCCTAGTGAAGAATTAGATATGAAGAGTTTGTTAAATCCATAGTTTTATTTAATCCTTTATCCTTAGTCACTTTACCTTGAGAATTTTTAATATTCCTTTATATTTTAGTTTTTATAGAATTCGCAGAACACTTCTTTGAACCGTGGTAAATTATGGTATTACAGATTCTTTAAAACCCATAATGTGTGTATAGTTGTTCACTACATGTATAAGTCCGTAGGACATTGCAATAGTGTATCATAGAGTTGAAAAACTCATGGTACAATGTTGTAGTGCACCGTGGAACCGCAAAACTTATAGAACAAGTGTTTTGGGATGCTATCCTAAATCATGCGTTGATTTAAGGATTGTAATTCCTTTTGTACCAAAATGTGACATGACACGAGGAACAAACTATGACATGTGAAAGTAATTTTGCATGTTTCACTACTTAATTAGTGCTTCGAACTATATTAGTGTATACCCTAGTGAATGAGAATCAACTTTGGGAAGATTTAACAATCCTTGGGTGCCTTTTGTATGTATTTTCAATGAGTGTGCCAAGTGATTTCATATATTCTTATCAAATTAGTAAATGTGGTAATGTTAAATTTCTTATATAGTGATTCTAAGGAAATATTTCAGGTAAAGGCCAACCTATGAAGATGAAAAGACACAACAAATATAGTACAATTGAAAGCAAAGTTGGAATATGTGCTGGTTCAAGACAATACATGTCGGTCAGACCGAAAATTACATCATAACCATATTGTAGGGTTTTGGATAGGGATATGGTGGATGAAACTTGGACGTTACATTCGGATGAGAAGAGGCTAAGTATTTATTTTATGCATTTACATTCAAAATGTGACAACACATCAAAGTGTGTATGACTAAAAATTTTAGGAGAGAGAGAGAGAGAGAGAATGTATTGAGTGGGGATAAGATGAGAGTATTTGTCTTAGCCAAGCGAAAAAGTCATAAAAAATAGTGTCAAAATGATAAATTACCAAATTTGACTGTTTACACCTTCCTCCATATTGGAATTTTTACAACCAAGGATTTATCTTTCTAGCTTATCATGGAAATATACATTTTTATCCCCTATCTCCAATCATCTTCTACATTGGATATTCCACATTTGGTCGAAGGCATTCATGGTGTCCAATAAAGAATCTTTAAAGGAGGTGTATTTACCTTTGTATTCTCATTATAGGATCAATTTAGAGGTTGAAAATATGTTTTTAATAACTTGATTCATATTGTTCCTAAAATCCTTTTGCTCGAGTGATTTTTATTTTTGGTATTAAGCCCCCTCATTATAAAGGACTAGATGAGGAGTTTTTCCAGTTATTTTGGTTGTCACTCCAACAATGGTGGTTCTAGATGCTCTAAATATGATCTCTTTGAAGGAATATCCAAATAGAGGGGTGATTTGAGGTTCTTCCCTCCTTTTTTGAGAAATTCATCATGCACTACAAGAGTGATTCATAAGAGGTAATCACTCTCCAAAATTTGGATTTGGATATCATACATACGCCTATTCTCTCGTACTCAAGGCCCATATTCTTAGACTCAAGCGTAAGGTGGAACAAGAACATGCATTTCTTATCTCAGCATGCGGGATCAAATTTGATAACCAATCTATGAAGGGTAAGAAAGTGGTGAAGGGTGTGGTGGATGGTTCTCCGATGTCGTGGATGATGCTCATGCGGAGACAAATAGTGTTGGGTGGTATTCCTCCTTCGTGATGGTTTATATCACACTAGGGTACTTCTAATAGTTTTTTACTATATCCTTTTGTAAAATCATTTTTGTTGTGTTTGAAATGCCTTATTTTTCTCTTTGGTTGGAATGGTGTGACCTTTATATAAACTTTTTGTATTAGATTTGGTGGCCTAGATCTATTTTGGGATTTTACTCCTTTGGTGTATGACCTATATGGTTTGTAGCTCTAAATTTGAAGTAAATATTTATTATTGGATAATATAAATGGGAAAGGGACTCGTCAACCCTCATTTACACGTTTAAAAAATGATAAACACATAAATACACTAATACTATAACAATTAATTAATCACACTTTTATTATGTGTATATGTTGGATCCATCACATCAAAACTTAAAAATAAAAAAAATACAAATAAACTAATGTTATTATTACCCATATTAAGTGTCTATTAATTTTATATATATTACTTTCTACTCTATCTATTAATTACATTAGCTTGAAGTTGGTAATTATTGGTATGGAAGTAGTTAATACCCATGTTATTAGTTTATTGTGTTTTTATGTTATAAACTTTTGACATGATAAATAAAATATTTATAATAAAGATAAAGATGCTTGTTGATGTAATGGATCCAACATATTATAAGGTTATATTAAACGAGCTTTGAACCTTGGGTGGAGAGTGTGAAATGATTTCTACCAATTGGGATACCAACTCGCCTAGGCTCTTTCTACCTTTTTAATTAAATATGCATTTGAATGTATATTTTTACAATAAACTTCTTCCAATATACTTATAAGGTGAACATATTTAAATATTTGTAAGTTTCTTTTATAGACAAATGGAATGTCACATATCATTTGAATGGACATACTTCACCTTTCAAAACCAAAGATGTCCATTATGAGGTTATATGTGGTGAAATTATCACATATATTCCAAAAATCACTTTAATACACACCTTCGTAATATGGAATTGGTTAGTTTAGATGATGTTTTATTCATCATTTATATTGAAAAGTGTATTTCTATTAATTATATGTAATATAAAATTATGATCATACAAAAAAATGGTGGTGTGAGATCACACTCCGAAAATCATTTCACATGAGTGTAACGACAACTTGTTAAAACCCTCTAGACTAAGACCACTCAAAGTAACACTTTTATTAAGTGGTTGGAATGATTGAGAACACAATAAGATATTTTCAAAAATATATGTGTTTATTTACACCCTCAAATATATTAAGTGATGTAAATGTAATGTGCACAAGTAATATGTATTATGTGAGGGTTCTTTATAGAGATTATCATGATCTAATTAATTCACAATTAACCATACATAATCATAACAACACATTAATACTTGAAAAGATGATAAATGATAGAATGATAGTTCAAATACACAAGAGGAGATGAACACTTAGCTATACATAATGTTGTTAGGTAAAACATATTTTTACTATAGTTAATTTTGCATTTACTATAGTAATTTGGTAATTAATATTAATTGTAATATGGTTATGTTTATATAACCATCTAATTGTTTTTATTCAACATACGTAAGGTTGTTTTAATTATTATTATATTGTTTTAACAATATTCTTGTCTATATTATTTCTCGGTTGTACCTGTGAAACTTATTTCTTTATTTGTACTTGGTTGTGCAATATCTATAAATATTGCAGCCCATTCTTTGTAATTTTGATTTAGATTGATTATTAATAAAATAACTAGGATTTCATCCTTGTTCTTAATCTTTCATTAGGTACCAGAGTAGGTTGAAGCTCCTGGCAAGGTTGGGAAGAGGTTGCAGAGGAAGAACAATCTTGGAGAAGAAATTTACATCATTGGAGAGCCATTGCTACCTCCAACAACTTCCTAGATCTTCCTATAGTCCCATGACCTCCTAAGATAACTCCAGGTAAAAGAAAAGCAAAAAAAAATTGCCTTGGTGTCCTCTACACCAGAAAATCTACTTCCTAGAGCTAATAAACATACAGGAATTAAAAAAATTTATTAATTTCTCCACATTAGGGGTTTATCCATTAAATTTAGTGGATATTATTCTCTTTGCTAATTTTAGAAGACTACTACATTTGGAGGACTATGCTAAAAATTGGTGAGACATGATATTGAGTTTATCGATCCCCTACCGAGCTCCTAAAGCAAGCTACATTGGTTACTGATCGAGTTGCAAGAGAGGCTTCCTCAACAAACCCGGGTAAGTTGTTCGTATTTTGGATCGAGTCCTCCCACCTATGCACACAAATGGCTGACATATCATATTCGAGCCATATTGAATTTGCATCGATAAAATAATCGAGCCATCACCGAGTTGTCTCCACACCAAGGTCGAGCCACCACCTTCGACCGAGTTGATTTCATTGTGTGGGTGAGTCAGATTACGAAGAGTTCCCTATTCGAGTCGCGCCAAATACATAGACCAGAGCCCTTGGTCGATCTCCATAAGGCTTTACGACCACCCACATAGCCCCAAGTAGGCCAAGTTACATTTGGTGAAAATGTCCCTGCACCATTAGAGACTACAAGCGATCGAGTTATTCAATCCAAACAAGCACCTGCGACACAACTGCACAAAATGGTCCATCCAAGAAAATATAAAAGAAAATTCATTAAGCAATGGTCAACGCATCAATATTCAATGTAAGAACTACAACCAAAGACAATACAAAATAGTGGAAGGTCAATACAAAAACATCGAATAAAGGCAACAAAAAAAAAAAACAATGGTGGAAAACAACATACAAGGAGATAAAGGAATTTTGATCCATTTTTAGAGCTACAACCCTAAAACCACCCTCCATCTTGACCGCCACATGGATCATCCAAATAACCACATCGAATTTCAATAGGTGAGTCAATTTTGATATGGTTTAGATACAAATTGCTTCATTTCATTAGCACGCATTGGTAATGCTCAGTTGGATAAGTGGAAAGCTTTGGGTAGGTAAGGTTTGGGGTTCAACCCACACCCCCAACATAATTTTTAAACCATTTTGAAATTAGTGGTCTTTTAGAAAAAATTGCCAAATATAGAAGTGAAAAAGACCACTAAAGTGTTTAGTTATAACCAAACCCCCCGCTTAATTTAGCAGAGAAAACCCTAATTTTAGGGTAATTTTTTTTCCCCACATTACATATTTTTAGATTCCAGAAAAATTTTCCAAAGGAGGGGACATTAAAAACTTCATTTTGAGCCCATTTTTTATGGTCTTTTTCTCATAGAGTTGTATTGCGCTCCAAAGGCCACCAGGGCCCCAAAAAAAAAAAAATTGTCTGTCATTCAATTTTTCAAAAAAATCAATGTCATTACATATTTTAGTGTATTGTACTAATTTGTAGGTTTCCATATTCAACCACAAATCATTATAACTATTCTAAAACTAACTTATATTTGTACTAAAAATATTAAAATTTTGGTTCTAAATCACTCACAAGATCTTCGATCTCATTTGCAATATTCGGTATAAACAATGCCTCTAGGAAATGCTTACGGGAAAAGTCGTCGCGACTACTACTGCACTTAACGCCTAATATAGCTGCAACAACATCGTCAGGCATCGACCCTTTAAATTGATAGGGAGTAATAAGGACACAGTGCACACACTTTAAGCCCTCCCATCCATCTGTGAATGATTTCTTGACTTAAATCTAGATTGAGAAATTATCCGAGTATATAGTGAAGTTACACACGCATATGAGGATATTTCTTTGAGTTGGTGTCAATAATCACATGACCCCTTTTCAAGATATCGTCTTGGTACCACGTATTGAATTCTTTCATGTACGTTAATGCCTCTTTCACGTACCACCGGGTATATAGAAAGGGTGAGCTTCTTCCACATATTGATGGGTATATCGGAAGGGTGCATATATAGAAAGGTTCAAGTATATCGAACTAATGGTATATATATTGAGAGACCATATATCCGGAGTGATAAGATCCATACTTTTTGTCAGCTTGATTCTACAAAATGGGCATAAAATCCCCCAAGTTCTTTCTTCCGATTAACAACTACTCGAGGAAACAACTATGTAGCAATGGAAGACAAAAATCAAGACACAACTTGAGTTTGAAGAGATTTGGACTGTTGTGAATGGTACTCTAACCAAATCAACAACTAATACAAAACAACAATGATAATTTGATAGATCCAATCATAAGGCCAAGCTAATCATCTTGCTTGGAGTGTTTGATGATATGCAAATCCACATTCGAGATGCCAAAACAGCCAAAGAAGCGTGGGATAAGTTGAGCACGATATACGAGGCCAAAAATAAGAATGTCATACTAAATTTGTAGAGTCAATTACACACACTGAATTTTAAACAAAATGAGAAAATAGAAGCTTTCTTGAGAAGAGTTGTAGAGTTGAGGGCTTCACTTCTAGCCCTGGGAGAGGAGGTCACTAACGATGCTCTCGTTCCCATTGTTCTGAGAGCTCTCCCTCCTTCATACCACATTTTTGTAACAACACTAAACTTCTCATACGACAAAGTTTTTTGAAAATCTGTAAACCTACTGCAACAAGAGGAAGCCATTTACAATAAAGAGGATGAAGAGGAGTAGGAAATTTCTTCTCATCAGAAATGGAAAGGACAAGGAAAAGGAAAACCTAATTCCTAATAAAAGTCCCAAAATTAGAATCAGCAAGGGGACAAACAATAAAAGAATAAATTTCCTATCTACAAAAGAGGACATGAATTAAAACATTGTTGGTATAATACAAACAAGAAATATTCATCAAGTAACTCTGGATCTCAACACCAACAATCTCACAAGGGAAATTCTAACTACAATCAAGGGAAGAAAAAGGGGAACTGGAAAATAAAACCCTATCAACAAGGAAATATTGTTGAGCAAGAAGAACATTCAGATACTAAAGACTACTTGTACATTGCTTGATCAAGTGAACCCTCCACGTCATCTAGTGATGTTTGGTATGTTGATTTGGGAGCCACTCGACACATGACCAGCCACAAAGACTGGTTTACTTCAATGAGGGACACGCCTTCGAAAAACCATGTTTCATTAGGTGATGATTCTTCATACACAGTTCAGGGATTGGGAACATTTCTCTACCTCTTGGTTCACAACTATAGATTATTAAATGTATTATATGTCCTTGGGTTGACTAAAAATCTTCTATGAGTCATTCAACTCCTTCATCATAACTTGAAAATTGACTTTGATAGTCATTCCAAAAATAAAATGTGTTTAATTCAAGACAAATCACGAGGCTCGAAAATAGTTGCAAAAGCCTCCAATGTGGGACACATGTTCTAGCTTGATTTTTTCCACGGAAATGATCGGAACTTATGGCTAAGAACTCTACCTCTACATAGTTGTGGCATCAAATACTTGGTCATATCAGTTTCAATTATCTCAAGACACTTTACCGACACAATATGGTACCATCTTTCCAAAAGGATATAGACAAGTGTCCTCACTACCTAGCAGGAAAAAAACACAAAGCTTCATTCCATAAGAGTAATTAGAGAAAATGTGGATTTCAATACTTCATGCTTTGTGTTGATGACTATTAGAGAAAATGTGGATTTTTTGTCTTCACAAGAAAAGTGAAGCTTTTGAAAACTTCAAGAAGTTCAAAGTGGTTGTTGAGAATGAAAATGGTTGTCACATTAGAACTCTCCACTCATATTACGGGGGAATTCACCAGTGATGATTTTAAAGACTACCTACAAGCTCATGGGATTCGTGTGATAAATTCTCCTCCACACACACCACAAAGAAATGGTGTCATTGAGAGAAGAAATCGTACTATCATGGAAATGATGTGATGTATGATCAATTATTACGGACTAGCAAAGACATTCAGGTAGAAGCAACAAAGACAACAATGTATTTGTTGAATAGAGTGCCCACAGTTTCTCTTGACAGAGTAATGCCACAAGAAGCATGGTAAAAAAGGAAGCCATCTATTGCACACCTCAAAGTATTTGGGTGCAAAGCAAGTATGCATATACCCAAGAAGAACAAAAATAAATTGGATATGAAATCACAAAAATTATCTTCATTGGGTACATTAAGAGACTCTTAGGTACAATTGATGGATCTGAATACCAAGAAAGTCTACACCAGTAGAGATGTTGAGTTCTTTGAGAAGAAGGAAGCAGATTCTCCTCCTCCAGACTCACTTGATGTAGATTTTTCACCAGTTGTAAAAATAGAAGTTGATGTTCCCATAGATGATGAAAGTGATGATGGGGATGATGGTGATGATCAAATAGAACCACGACCCATGGGAGTAGTTCAGTGTATGCCCAAGTGGTATACTAGCATGCTACGAGATGCAAGAATGGATGCTCCACCGGATACATCCACCACTGGACCACAAACTCGCAGTAAAGCAAGAGAAGAAGTAAACTTTTCTTTGATGAGTAGAGTTATTGAATCTGATGATCCCTCTACAGTCCAGGAAGCCCTACAATCAAAATATTGGAAAGATGTCATGGATGTTGAATACAACTTAGTGATGAAAAACAACACTTGGTAGCTTGTTGATATTCCACCAGGGAAGAAACCCATTGGATGTAGATGGATATTTAAAATAAAGTGCAAAGTAGACGAGACAGTAGACAAGTACAAAGAGAGACTAGTAGCAAATGGGTATACACAAAAGGAAGGCATTGACTATGAGGATACTTTTCACCCACATCTAAGATCAAAATGATTAGGATGATCTTTTCTCTAGCTACACAATTTTGTTGGAAATTCCATCAGATGGACGTAAAAAGTGCCTTTCTAAATGGATATTTACAAGAAGAAATTTACATGACTCAACCTGAGGGGTATGTTATATCCGGTCAAGAAGAAAAGGTATGCAGACTTAGGAAATCTCTGTATGGCCTAAAACAAGAACCCCGAGCTTGGTACATCAAAATTGATGAGCATCTCAGTACAACATGGATTTTTCAAAATCCATACGATCCCAATATCTACCTCAAAAATCAAGGGGGAGGTTGTGATTGTCGTTGTCTATGTCGATGATCTATTCATCACCGTAAATTCAAAGGAGGATGATCGATGTAACGAAGAAAGATCTTAACCAATCATTTGACATGATAGATCTCAAACAAATGCATTATTGTCTTGGATTGAAAGTATGGTAGAAAGAGAATCATATTTTTTTTTCTCAGTTGAATTATACAAAGACAACACTCGAGAAATTTAGGATGATGGATTACACACCTATTGTTACACGTATGGAGAAAAAATTGTAGTTATCTCGTTCAGATCCATCTCTTGTGGTAAATGCCACTCTCTATCGATAGTTGATTGGGAGTCTCATTTACCTGACCTACACTAGACCAAATATCATCTTTGTAGTGAGCTATCTATCCAAGTTCATGCAGGAACCCAAATTTTTCATTGGAAGGCAACAAGGAAAATCTTGAGATATCTCAAGGGAACAGTGGATCTTGGTCTAGAATACAAGAAGAACAACAACTTCTTCTTGTCAGGATATTTGGATTCAGATCATGTAGGCAACATTGATGATAGAAAATCCACTTCATGGTTTGTGTTCTTTATGGGATCTGACCAATATCATGGGAAGCAAGAAACAACACTTTGTTTCTCACTCTTCTACAGAAGCCAAGTATCGTTCTGCAAGTGAAGTTGTCTGTGAAGCGATATGGCTACGTCACATACTTGAAGGACTTGGAATACCACAGAAAAACATACCACCATGTGTATAGATAATGAATGGTGTGTTCTCAAACTTGTTCGCGGTCTAGTTTTTCATGAAAGAAAAAAACACATTGAGGTATAGGTACATTTCATATGCGAGCATGTCTTGAAGCACAATATATAACTTTATTTTTTTCCAACAACTGAACAACGAGCAGATATCTTCACAAATTCACTTGCACATGACAAGTTTGAGTTGTTCAGAGAGTTCCTCTCCTCATCCCTTGAGGCAATACAAAATTAAGGAGGGAATGTTAGGTAAAACATATTTTACTATAGTTAATTTTGCATTTACTATAGTAATTTGGTAATTAATATTAATTGTAATATGGTTATGTTTATATAACCATCTAATTGTTTTTATTCAACATACGTAAGGTTGTTTTAATCATTGTTATATTGTTTTAACAATATTCTTGTTTGTATTGTTTTCAGGTTGTACCTATGAAACTTATTTCTTTATTTGTACTTGGTTGTGCAATATCTATAAATATTGCAGCCCATTCTTTGTAATTTTAATTTAGATTGATTATTAATAAAATAACTAGGCTTATGTCCATGTTCTATCTTTCAAATGTAACATAGGATATATGAATGTGTAGACATGTGAAACAAGCCAAGAAGAGGTTAGAGTTACTTTGTTCTTGATATTATAGCTCGAAAATACCTAGTGTGGGACCATACAACTATCGTATGATATTTCCTTGAATTTGTACAATCTTGGCTAGATTCGTATAATCTTAAACCCTTATCTAGTTAGTTTTATAACTTTTTATATGCTTCACTCACCTGGAAATGTGCTTCATTATAAATCAATATTTTTCATACAACTGTAATGGCATGCAACAAAGTAGAAACCATAAATACCTACAATACCCTTCACCAAAGCATTAGATAAAAAAGTAGAAATTAGAGTGTTATAAGGCTATACTAACCTTTGCATCCAACCGATGCCAAACTAATAAAAGTTCTCGCACTATGTTCCCTCGAGTGGGATCATGTCTTATGTAATTCTCATAAGTGATTTTGAAAGTGTGAGTGTGATCCAAGCTAGCCCCCCGTGAGTTCCCTTATGTCTCTTGTGACGGAAAGATAATGGGATAATTATAGAGTAGAAAATTTAACCAATGTACAATGAAGAGAAACAATTTGATAAACTAATAAACAAGAAGTTATACTGAACATAATATTCAAGATAATCAAAGAAAACAAATGACAAAACACAAGATTTAACCTGGGAAACCCTTTCGGGAAAAAACCTAGTACAATAACTTCTCTCTCTTATTGCATTAACTTAATTGTTTACAATACAATAATGTACATCCACTTTTTGCTTTACCCTACTACATCTTCAGCTATTTGTAAGCAAAACAATAAGAAACCATCAAAGCGGTTTTATAATACAATGGGTACCAAAACCATGGGCTAATAAACACCCATAACGGTTCCCCATAATTCATGGATTATGACACCACCCATATACATATAGATAAAAATAGCATATCTATACTCTTGGAAAAATAGGGATTCCCAAAAAATTTCTCGGGGCCGGCCCCAAACCCCCCCAAACCCCTAATGGCTAGCCCCAAACCCCTACTAACACTTGTGGAAGAGGTGTACATTACTCCCGAGTATACAATATACAAAATATACAACATTCTAACATTCTCCCACTTGTTGTATACTTTGCAAAAGGGGGCTACACTTGCCATATAGTTAGCATCTCAGGGCATTCAATCCCATCAATTTTCTGCACCAAGAAAATTTCTCAGCACTCACAACCTTAGTTAAAGAGTCAGCAACATTATCCTTTGTGTCCACCTTACTTAGTAGTATCTTCTTCTCCTCCACCATTTCTCTTACAAAATGGTATTGAACATCAATGTGTTTTGTTCTTTAATGATACTTAGTGTTCTTTGCTAGAAAAATTGCACTTTGACTATCACAATCGATCCTTACAATATTTTGAGTGAACCCAACAATGGAGATCAATCGTTGAAGCCAAACCGCTTCTTTACTTACATGAGTAGATGCCATGTACGTAGCCTCTGTGGTGGATATCGCAACACTTGCTTGACATTTACTCATCCAACTTACCACTCCACCAAAAAATTTGAACACATAACCATTGGTAGACCTTCACATATCCAAGTCTTCAACCCAGTTCGGAATCCAAAAACCATGTAGATATAATGTTTTACTTTCATCAGGTTTTCCCTAATAATAAATTACATAATTAGATGTCCCACGTAGGTGCCTAAATATTCTCTTTACCATAGTCCAATGTTCCTTTCCAGGATTTGACATGAATCTACGCACTACTCCCACTGCATGTGTAATATCAAGTCTAGTACAAAACATTGCATACATCAAACTACCAACCGCACTAGCATATGATACCTAGACATGTCCTCTATTTTTTCTTCAATTTTAGGACATTGTTCAGAAGACAACTTTTGACCAATAGGAAAAGGAATACTAACAAGTTTACTTTCATGCATTTGAAACCTTTGCAATATCACCTCAAGATACTTTCTTTGATTTAACACTAGTTTCCTATTTACACGATCTCTTTTAATTTCCATGCCCAAAATAAATTTTGAGGCACCGAGATCCTTCATATCAAAATGAGATGAGAGTTGAGATTTAACATGACTGGCCAATTTCTTATTGTTACCAATTAACAGCGTGTCATCAACATATAATACAATGATAACATAATATTCACCTTCATGTTTAAAATAAACACGGGGATCAGCTTTACTTCTTTCGAGCCCAAGTCTCAACACATACCTATCAAATTTATGGTTCCACATTCTTGGTGATTGCTTCAAGCCATAGAATGACTTTTTCAGCCTACACACCAAATCTTCCTTTCCTTTGATCTTAAATATTTCTAGTTGCGTCATGTAAATTTCCTCCTCAAGCTCACCATGTAAAAACGTTATCTTAACATCCATTTGCTTTATTTCCATATCGAAAGTAGCAGCAATAGATAAAATAAATCTAATAGAATGTAACTTAGCAACAGGAGAAAATATCTCACCAAAATTGAGTCCCTCCACTTGAGAGAAACCCTTTTCCACAAGGCGATCTTTATACTTTTCTATTTTCCCATATGCATTATAATTCTTCTTAAACACCAATTTTCAGCCAACTTATTTTCTTCCAGTAGATAATTTCACCAAGTCCCATGTATTATTATTATATAAGGACTCCATTTCTTCCTCCATAGCCTTTTTCCAAAAATTTCTTTCATTAGATCTAAAAGCATCCTTCGAGTATTGGGTTCATCATCGAGTAGATAAAACTGACAAAATAGAAGTAGAATAGAAATTATGAGTACTATACCTCTCAGGTGCCCTTCTCAGCCAATCTGATCTTCTTAAGATAGGATTTTCTGGTTCAACATCTTTTGGTTCCTCATCTGCTTCATCTAAATCTTCCCCTTATAACTCTCTTTATGGTTCATCTTCTCGTAGTTGCATCAAATTATGACATAGATTCATCTTCCTCAATTTTAACATGATCTTCCTCTAGTTTTACTTCTCACTCTGAATTTCCTTAATCTCTCTAAAATTACATTACAACTAAAAACAACCTTCTCGTGATTCTAGATTCCAAAGCTTGTATCCTTTTACACCATTAGAGTATCTAATAAATATGCACTAAACAGATTTATTATCTAACTTGGTTCTTTTCTCTTTTGAATATACATATAAACAATACAACCAAATACACGTAAATTTCTAATAAAGGGTTTCTTACCACCCATGCTTCATGTGGACTTTTCCCTTCAAATGTAGATGATGGTGATCTATTAACCAAATAGCATGCAATTGTCATTGCTTCTACCTAGAATTTTCTATCCAAACCGGCACCACTAAGCATACTTCTACACTTATCCAACAATGTTTTGTTCATCCTTTCTATAACTCCATTATGTTGTGGCGTATATGGAGTTGTCTTCTACCTTTCTATTCCACACTCTTTACATAATTTCTCAAAGGCATTAGAGCAATATTCCCCGCCATTGTCACTTCTCAAAACCTTTATCTTCCTTTCTTCTGATTTTCCATAAGAGCCTTAAACTCTTTGAATTTATTGAAAACCATAGACTTATTATGAATATAATATACCTAGGTCTTTCTTGAGAAATCATCTATGAAACTAACATAGAACATGGCTTTTCCTAATGATGGAACTTTTACAAGTCCAAAAACATCACTATGTATCAAATGTAGAATTCCTTCTGATCTTGTAGAATTCATAGGAAACTTTACTCTAGTTTGCTTTTCCAAACACATAATGCTCACAAAAATCAAAATCTAAAGGACACTCAGAAATTCCTTCAACCATACCTTTTACTTTTAAAGTACGAAGTCCTTTCTCTCTAATGTGTCCCATCCTTTGATGTCATAACATCATCTTCATTGTAGTATATGTAGGAGTTAGATCTGAAGCTTTCTTCTCCTCTATAACCACAGAGCTATTACACTCATTAATAATAATGCTTGCTTCAAGCTTAAACAATGTTCCATTATGGATGCCTCTTGCCAATACCATTGCACCCCACCATCTTGCAATTGTCTTTACTAAATGCTACTTGAACACCTATCATTCATCTTACTTACAGATATTAGGTTTCTAGTCAAACCTAGAATGTGCAAAACACTTGGGAGGGTTTTAATCCTTTCATCTTTAAACCTCATCTTGATTCTCCTATGACCAATGATCTTGTAGGTTGATTTTCTCCCGATATACATCACCTCTCATTACACTTTTCATATTCACATAACCACTCCTTATGTGGTGTCATATGAAAGGAGGCACTGAGTTAATCAATCATGCACTGTCACATGCATGCAAGCTGGAAGCCGCCAAAACAAATCTCTCGAGTCTTCATTAGAGGGTTTTGTATTTGAAGATCCACCATCATCAGAGGACTTACCCTTTTCTACCTTCTTAGATCTACAGTCTTTCTTGAAATTCCTCATTTTACCACAATTCCAACATTTCCTCTTATCTTTTTTTGTAGTCTTCATTTACTTTTGGACTTTGACTGTCCTTTCCTCTTCTTGCTTTTCTCTTGGGTATGACCTCTTACATATAAGGCATCCTTAGATTGATAATCCTTAATGTATTTCCATCTCATTTCTTTTTATAGTAAGGCCACAACTACATCCTCAACTAATAATTTTGTCATAGTACTAGTAATAGCCATAACTAGATTATCCCAAGACTCGGGTAAAGAACACAAAAGAGTAATACACTTATCCTCTTCTTCCATTTTAATATCAACTGACTTACCACAGTATTAAAGATGTTCAGATGTTCTACAACAGAGTCTCTCGTCATTCATTCTCAATTAATATAGCTTCTTTTAGAGAAATAGTTTGTTCACCAAGACTTTTTCTGATACAAAGTCCCAAACTTCTCCCATAACACCTGAGCGGATTTCTCATTTGAAACATTCAACAAAATGAAACTGACAGACACAATCTGATTGAACTCCTTGCCTTCCTATTAATCTTTTCCCAATCCTCTACCTTCATACCCATAGGCATGACTCTAGACACAACAATCCACTGATCTCTATCCACAAGAAGATCTTCCATCTTGAGCTTCCATAACTCAAAATGTTGGCCATTAAATTTTTTGATTTCGATCCTTGTGCTTCCCGTCATTTTCTTCTACTTGAAAAATTCACCCATAAAGCTCCCACTCAAAAAAATTTATCACATGTTTTAGAAACCCTAACTCTTCACATAAAATCTAAAACCTAGCTCTGATACCAAATGAAGAGAATCAATCCGATAAACTAATAAACAAGAAGCTATACTTGAATGAATATTCAAGATAATCAAAGAAAACAAATGACAAAACACAAGATTTAACTTGGGAAACCCTTTCAGAAAAAACCCAACACAATAACTTCTCTCTCTTATTGCATTAACTTAACCGTTTACAATACAATAATGTACTTCCAAGTTCTGCTTTACCCTATTGCATCTCCAGCTATTTGTAAGAAAAATAGTAAGAAACCATCAAAGTGGTTTTACAATACAATGGGTACCAAAACCATGGGCTAATAAACACCCATAACGGTTCCCCATAATTCATGGATTATGACACCACCCATATATACGTATAGATAAAAATAGCATATCTATACTCCCGGAAAAATAGGGATTCCAAAAAAAAATTCTTGAGGCTAGCCACCGAACCCTTAATTGGGGGTCGTTGCCCCCAAACCCCTAGCCGGGCCACCCCAAACCCCTGCTAACGCTTGGTAGAAGAGGTGTATATTACTCCCGGTATACATTATACAAAATATACAACACATTCTAACATAGAAGTGGTGTGATGTAATGTGTTTCAACCGCCATACTAAACCCTTTGTCCCTTCATATCTTTTGACAATGCTTGGAGTGAATTTTCTCCTATTAGGACATGACTCTAGGACCTTTTCATGCTTGAAAATGGAGTAAGATAGACTATTTGACCTATTTGAGTGTTGATTTAATTGAATTTAAATATTAATCAGAGGACTAAGATAAATTAGAAACATACAAGATATAACATGCAAATGGAAAGCAAGTAAAAGTAACAGGAGGATCAGAGTGACTTAGTTGATAACTTGATGTTTGTACCAAATATAGGGTAGAATGATGATGGAACATGATAGATATGATTATATTTATTCCATCTAGACGTTAGTGATATGAAAATATGATGGATGGTAGCATCTAGAAGGGGATAGTATCGCCCCAAGCATAAGTTCTATGATGGGCACTAGTGTCCTAGAAGTGAGTGTGTATCTGGTTCTTTCGTGGTCCGATCATATCATCTTTTCTTCACTCTATGTCACATCCACTTCATTGTAGGGTTTTATTATCACACATGTACTTGCATATAAATCCTAAGTACCTAAAATTTAACTATGCATTAGATGGAATAAAATATGCATATGTTTGAGTCAGATTAACCTCAATGATCACCCCAATGTGATTGTCACTAAGCGTTACACTACATTTCAAATTCAATGCAGTTATGGTGTGTGTGTGTGTGTGTGCATGCATGCATGCATGTATGTATGTATGTATGTATGTATGTATGTGTGTGTGTGTGTGTGTATGTGTGTGTGTGTGTATGATTCATTTACTTGAATTTTGTCAGTAATAACCCTAAAAGTTGATCCAAAGTCATAATAGAAGTTTAGAAAAGATAACAATTGATGTGGCATTTTAAACATAAGAAAGAAATGGAAAAGGATAGAAGTTCCCAAAGGGGACAGTAGTGCCTAGGAACTCTTGTCCCTTATGGGGTGCTAATGTCCAAAGAGCTCTAAAGATAAAACAAGAAGTACTTTGAGTTGGGTAACACATTGTGTGTTATCTAAAAGAAAACGGATGATTCCAAAAAGTAGATGATAAAATCATGAAAATATAAAGGAATGTCAATGTAAAGAAAAACAAGTTTTGTTAATGTATAGTTTTCTTGCTTAGGAATCATGCATATAATGACATACTCGAGGCACGACGTAATAGTACCAAGTGCATAATTTTGTGTCTACATTTTCCCCCACTTTATGTTGGCGAATTAATATTCAGTAGCATAAAGTAGATATGAAGAGCGTACCTTACAGAGATCTGAATAATATTGTAACCGATAGTGTGTCGAATAGAAATTATAGGATGTGTACCATGGAGTCTAAGAGGCGATGAGAACCCTAGGGGTGACCTTGCATACGTAGTGGAAATGATACCTACATTTGTAACTGAATATATTGTCTTTTCTTGAGTGTTTTGTGCTTGAGATTGATCCTTGTTCCATTTTTGTTTCCTTTTTGGGAATAAGGATAGACTTGCAAAATAATAAAAGTGTAGTTCTTTTAATGCCCATGATATATGAAATTGAACTTTAAATTAGAGAAATCAAAATAAAAAATTGTATGAAAATCAATTGAATCAAGGATAGAGTACACTTGAATACTAGGAGAGAAGGAATAGAATGTTCCTACGTGTTTTTTGCCTTGGAGATGGTTAGAAGAGTCGAGAGTGATCAATTCTCAAACTAATGTGAATACTTTGAGGATTTAGGTGTTTTTTCGTCAGACGAAGAGTGTTGGGAGAGTTGTCGGCTTTCCTCCACCCATTAACGCTTCCCCATGGATAAGTGTAGTTTTATATGGTCACCAACCTAATAGTAACTAGCCATGGATGACACTTTGTTCCAAGCATATCATTGTCCCTAGCATATTCCCTAGGTATCACTCCTTATTTGATACTCGGTAGGAAAAATGTGAACCGAGAAAGAAGAGTAATTAGTTCCTTTCCCAAAGTATGAAACATGCCACTGATTTTGTTCCTTTTTTTTAATACTAAGTTTGAGTTAAATATATGTCACTAGATTTTGTGCCAAAATGTTGCAAAAACATGTTCTAACTGTCAAATTTTCTAATGGGACACTAGCACCCATTGTTCCTATCTGATCTAGGTGCTTATGTCCTTCTGTCTTTTTGGCTCATGTCCGACTATGAACTATTTTCTTAGATCCTATTTGATAAAATTTTATTTTGTATTATTCTATATCAAGATCTGGATTGCTGAAAGGGTGAAATAATCACCTAATGATTTTCCCCGCTTGTTTAGGGTGCGTGAGATGGATCTAGGAAAGAAATCCCAAATGAGGGAACCTCAAGCTGATGTACACATCTAAAGGAGGACTTGTAGAGGGGAATAGGGTATGCGCATGGTAAAAACTATAGCACATGCAAAAAAATGGGAAAAATCTAGCAACAAGTATTAGTGACAAATAAACATGACACAATGTAATAGAAACTAATCAAATACACACTAACACAACAATAAGACAACATAATAGCTGGTAGAAAACACAAGATACCACTCAATATGTCACAAGACAAACAATGCATTTAATGCCATACAAGAAAACAAGAAATCAAGTATAGGGCATAGCCCGTAAACATGGAAAAAAGGTACAAAGTGTCACATCCCATAATTTCATTTTGTTTTGTTGAAAGGATAAGTGTAAAATGAAGAGTGGTTTACGAGGCGGAGGGATAAGAATTGTTTCATAACTGAGTATACAACTACATGTGTGTATGTATATCTGGAAAAGGATATACACACTTACGCATATTTGCATTCCCAACCGCGTAGAAATGTTTGTCACCAAGCATTTGTAAATTACTTAACATTTATAACTTATTCTTTTTTTCCTTTTCGTAAGAGATTACTTTTCCCTATTGTGTGTGATGATTCAATGCATTAGTGTATTGTTTAGTTGTTATACCTATTATTAGTACTATAGTACATCTTACTTGCTGAGATTAATGATTTATGATACATGATGAATTTGTACATAGTTGTAATTCATTATTTCAGTTATTAAGAATAATGCATTAAAGGGCTTAAATTGTTGATGACAGTATAAAGGTTTAATGTTGATTATTTGCTTTCAATACTAACGTAAGTTACTGTTATTATCAGCATACATGTAATTTGGTCACAGACCTTAAAAGCATATAAGTGTTTGTTAATTGTTGAAAAGCCACTAATATGGCAGAGAAGGTAAAAAAGGTGGTCAAGATTGTTTAATTGTTAGATATCATGAAAGGGACATTTATTATGGTGAACAAGGTTAAATGTTATTGTTATAATATTTAAGTGAATTGGGAGTTTGATCATTTAAATGATCTAAAGACCACAAGGTTTATATGAATAAGGTTTGATAGCTAGTATGGTCTAAGACCATGATTGAAGGCATTATAATTTATATATGATTATGGTCTTTGACCATACTTCATAGCAAATGGTTTATAATTATTATAGTTTTAGTTTGGTCTATTGACAATGCAAAAGGCAAGGGTTTAAATTTGGTTTGTTTAAAATATTGGACCATTTGATACTCACCACCACCACTATGGGATGGGAAAGTAATGGAAAAGTAAAAAGAGTCACAATGTGGCACAGAGGGAATGGAATGCATTCAATGCATGCATAAGTTGTTGGAAAGCATGAAGCTTCTCCGGAAGTGAGCGGCATACAATAGGTTTTATTTTGATTATTTTTTGGTTTTTTTGAGCTCTTAGTGAGCTATGCAAGGAATAGGAAGTTGTTCTTAGCTAGGAGTTTACATGGGCTTCACTGCCAGAAATACATAGAAAATATGTGCAGAAAAGGAAATAAAAATGGGTTTATAATGAAAGAAGTTTTGGGGTTTTATTATGTTCGAGTTTTGAGCTTGTTAGAATGATTTTTGTTTGATCCTATGAAGAAAAGCCTCTGGTTTTACTAGTTATTTGGTGAGGAAGCTTTCAAATAAAAAGGTATGGATTTATACCCCTTTCTCTATTTATTTCATTTGAAATAAGTTGGGTATCTTGATTTCTTAATGGTTATTAGTAGATAGAATGAAAATATCTAGTTGTTTGATCTGGGTTATTTTGTATCTAGGTGCTTGATTTTTTTCCTTCTTAAGCTATTTTTACATGTTTATATCGTTTGGTTTACGGTTATGATATAGAAATTTGAGTGAATCCTTAAGGTGATGAGTTTTAAATGTGGTTTTATTTAAACTGGAAGTCGTTAACCTAGGTCTCTCGAAAGTTTTAAGGGATATAATGTCGTGGTAAGTTCTACCGCATTATTTGGGATTATTAAGAATTGGGCTTGAACTAAAATTGGTTTCAACCGATTTGGGGTCATGGGTGTTTATTTTTCTTGATATCTAATTTTTTTGGCCTTCTCTAGATTATGCATGAGCCCATTGCTCTTTTTAATAAGGACCCAACTCACGAGTTCTAAGTCTAGATAAGATCGCATGGAGCTCGATGCTTTAGTATTGTGTTGAGTTTGTTGTTTCCATCATTATAATGAGCTCTTGGAGCTCGAAACCATGTATTGTTTCAAAATTGTTGTATCATGTATTGTTTATTTGATTTCAGGTTGTATGGTTGGTTTTCTTTGTTATAGACCTACATGTATGTGAATGGTCGATGATTCATTCCTATGTTTTTTCTATAAAAGGATAAGCTACTAAGTAGAACCCTATAAGAAGGATGATCTTCAAAGTGACCCAGTATTGTATTCTCATATTCATGAACTAAGGTCACGATTGGTTATTAATGTTACTCACGTTATTAAAGTTTCTTGTGTTATTTATTTGATGAGTGATCATTACTTCCTGGTTGTCTTTTCTAATAGGTAGTGAAGCTAAAAATATTATAAATAATGATAATGTGTTTTTTGATTATATGAATTCATTAATGTTGCAAAAAAATGATGCAGTGGTAACAATTTATATGCCACAGATCTAGCTTGAATGTTTGTTTGGGAAAGAAAACCTTATGGATTGTTATTTTAATGCAACTATTAGGACCTTAATGGATGAATCTATTGAACAAGGAAGACAAAATGATAGTTTAATGGTTATTATAAGTGTTTGAGTTGATATTTGAAAATGGTATTTCTAGAGGAAAGATCTTATTATTATTATTATTATTACAAAGAGACACTCAAACCGAGTATAATTTACCTATTTTGAATGAAAAATTGCTTGTCCGAATAGTTGGGTGGAATGAATAATGTTTTATACAATGTGATTTAAGTTTTATGATAAATCAACAAGAGTATGACTTAAATAATTGTGATATTCTAAGTTGTTTAAGATAGTAACTTGTTTGGTTTTATTAGATCATTTGTTATAGTGTATAGGTATTAATTTCATAATACTTGATCTAATGACATTAAATCAAATAGTAGATGTTCAATTATATCGTAAGGAAATAAATAGAAAAAGAGATGTTAGTCCATATCGCTTCTTTAAGTCGCCATGTATAAATTATTATTTTCAGATTGCAGGTTTTGAAAAGTAATACGAAAGGGTAAAGAATTTGGATTACATCATACTTGATTGATATTGTACTGATTTATATGATGTAATAAATGTACTTGTATTTGATTAAAGGTGAAAGTATTACTTCACAAATGAATAAGGCATTTAAAGGCCTGTTGTATTTTGTTATTGATTACAATATCATTATGTACTTTAATAACGAGGTTTTAACCTCCATTATATGAAAATATGATGTTGTTTTTATAGTGTACTTGTGTTTTACATAAATGTTATATGTCAAAATTACGGCATATTATGAATGCAATATTGTAAGTACAATAAGACGATTGCTTTCATTGTGATTTGATTGCTTGATGTATGTTAAAATGAGATGACATAATACAAAAATATAACAAAAATAGCCAAACATTGTTAACGTCACATTTGTTATTTATTTCATATGACGACACATTTAATTATGCATTAAATGATATAAGTACACTTATTAATCATATGCTCAATGATTAATCATATAAACGTTAACGAAAACCTAACGTTGTGATAACGCGATAGGAGATAATCATAATAAATGATATCTCATTGCTATGTTATGATTTCTAATCATTAACAAATGACACATAACAAATTAAGTGTACCTTTCTTAAACATGATTATATAACTGTGAATTAATTGAGAGTGGAGTTATGATTTGGAAGTAAATGTGACAAGAACATGTCCGAGCCAATTTGGAATGGCTATGGGAAGGGTGACGGTATGTAATAATGTAATTCATTATGCCTCCATAACCTTTCCCATAGGGATTCTAAGATGGATTAGTCAATGTTCAAAGTAGGGTTTAACGGATCATAATTGCTACAAGATATTAAACTAAAATGGTTAACTGTGAACTTAATACTAAGACAACGAAAAAGAATCATGATACTATGTGGATACAACAGGTGTGGTGAAAGGAAGACAAGTTTCGAGTGGCTTGTGTGTAGTCATGAAACTAGGCTTGCTAGCACAATGCCAAAACTACGGTTATGGTAGTGCAAAAAGGAAAAATTACATTTTTCACCATTTCTTCTTTCAATTGTGTTTTGAGATGGAGTGAAGTATTTGTATGATTTACTAGTGACACTAAGAAGATGCACAAGATCTTTGTACCTACAAAAGGTCTAACCAAAGATATATAATGTATATCAGCTCGTATAGAGTGTTGAAGGGGGATCAAGAAGGATCTGGAACCCATGCAGTTGCACATGGTTATCATAGGTTTTCAAGATGGATTCTGGAATATTAATTAATGTTGGATTACTTAGTGTTGATCTAAGTAATGATGTTAAACATTGTTATGAAAAGAATTAAGGGATTTTGGAAATTTAATTAGTATGTTGGATTAATCTATTGCATGTTGATAATAATTGAAGGCATCAAGTTAATTTAATCGGTTAAATTAAAAAAATCCCTCATTTTGTTAAAGTGTAATTAGGGTGTTACACAAACATAGAAGAAAAGACATAAGAAAATTAAATAACCATGGTTAGAATTGAGCTTGTCATATAAATGATACACATGTACCACATGTTATCATGTTAGAATAATTGATAGTATGTCACAATGTATATAGTTGAATGAAATAGAAATGAAAGTAGTAGATATTGCAATGATAACACTTGAATATGGAAAGGTATGGAAGGTAGATGCCCCCAAGAGCCTTGGTGGGACTAGTAGAGAACAATGTCAAACATCATGCATTGTGTGATAACCTATATATAGCTTACATTCACCTCAAAGTACCATGTGAACATGCATGTGTATATTTAAAAGGATATAACATATTACGAATCAAGATAACATGATAGGAAAAGTGCAACATGGAATAGTATAAGCAAGAAAAGAGACATCCAACCAAGATATAAGCTAATGTTTTTGTATTTTTGTAGATATATGAATTTTTTTGGTATTATTAGAATGTGAAATACTATGATTAGGTAAGGGAATCAAGGTTTTCCCCTAGTATATGTGTGCAAATTGAGGTTTATGTAGGTAAATTTTCCCTCGATAGTCATAGTTGAACCTATAATAAGAGTTTTTGATCGGATAACAAGATAGAATTTAGATAACCCCAAGTGTGAGTGTCATAGTGATCTATCTAATGAGGACAAAGGGTGAGGGCATGCTATCTACTAATGTGAAAGAGGAACAGATGTGAACATGATCAAAGGACCTTAGGTCATGTGAAATTACATGTTTCATAATGTGCGAAGTAGGACTACATCGTGCATGTGGAGAATGAAACCATGAAGTGTGCCTAAATGTGTCATGTGTATCATGCACCCTATGTGGAAATCTAGTCCTATGAGGAGGTCTATAGGATCGATAAAGTTTGTGTGGTTGAGAAGCCGAGCTATGTATGATGAATTTCTAGGTGAAGGTATGGAATTACACCCGGTAGTGATAAGAGTTCTAGATATCATAGTAGTGTATGTCAAAGCCATGAGACCATCATCAAGAGGTGTATAAGTAGGTGCACTAGTGGTGGTAGAAATTGAGGATGTGATGGGAATGGGTGTTGAAGATAAAGGGTACCATGTTGGGATGCCTCAAATAGTGACAACATGATGCTCATGCATGAACTTAAGACATAAATGAACTATGGATGGGACGTATTTGGTAGTCTTAAGCCAAGGAATTTCTAAGACCATGTCACAATACATAACCTCATATCCAATAGAGAAAGGCATATAGATAGTAAGAGGTCAAACAATGATTGGGAGAACCGTATGCCCATGAGAAGTAGGTGATACAAGTGTCATTTGGGATAGTGGTAAGCTACTAGCTCACAAGAAAGATAATGAACATGCATTAAATTTTAAATTAGGATACACCATAACATTGTTAATAACATGAATACTAATAGAAGCATCAATGTGAAGTCTATGTGATGAAAAAGAAGCATGAAAATTTACATCGGTGAAAGTAATAATAGATGGAGGAATATCATAACTATTACCGAAAAGAAACCCAATGGGATGATCAAAATATGATGGGGTTGGAACCGCATGATAAACATGATTAGAAGAATATTTAAGAACCACTTTTTCATGTTTGGGTAATGGATCATTGAAAATTTTAAGCTTTCCATTGTCATTAGTAGATTTAGAAATAGTAGGCTCATGTAGTTCAATTTCATTGTTATCAATCAAGTCTTGGATCAAATGTCTAAGCTTAAATCATCTATCAATGGAATGTCCATTACATATATGATAATCACAATGTGCATTTTCATCAAAACTCTTTCCACAAGGACGGATAGGATTTAGCTCAAGAGGGGATGGAAGAGAAATCAAATTACTTTCAATAAGATGAGGCAATAATACATGAGGTGGATATGTAAATATAGTAAAAGTGTGCAATGTAGGTTGGATTTGGAACTTTTTTAGTTGAGATACACCATTAGCAATGTCATTAAGCTCATTAGACTTGCTCTTGAAGGTAGATTTACTTTGGAATTTGTTACTAGATTGAGTGGAAGTATTATCAACATACTTAATCTTACCAATAGAAAGTAACTTATTTTCATGTGCCTTAAGAGTATGACATAAATGATTGAAAGAATGAAAAATAATCAAAGAGAACGCATTCTTATAAAGTAGGCAGTAAAATTTTTATAAATATATCTTACAATTCATATTCAACCAAGACATTATTCATTTTAGTAAGATTATTCTTATAACACAAAACATAGTCACTAAGATGCTCATTAGATCCTTACTTCATTTTATCCATTTTTGAATTTGATTTTTACGCTCCAATGTTCATAGAAAATTGATCCAAAAATTGATTTTTATAAGAGTGAAATATCTAATAAAGTGTAGAGATAAATCATAAAACCATCGCAAAGCATATTCTTGTAAGCTCCTAGGAAACAACTTGGTCAATAATGTATCATCACAAGCATAGTCCAAGCATGCAACATGAAATGATCTAAGATGCTCTTGTGGATATCCATGGCCATCAAAAAGAGGAAATTTGGGTGAAGAAAAATTGGGGGAAGTGGGTAAGAATAAACTTCAGGTGTAAGAGGACTATATAGGAGAATCAAAGAATCAAGAGATGGAGAAGAATGGGCATGTTATAAGTGATGAATGAATTTAAGTCTATAAATCATGGTACAAGGAATCTAAGGCATGGGTTCCTGAAGAAGTGTTAGGTTGGATATTATAAATAATTGGGGAAGAAAATTGAGTGGAGGGTGTGGAAATAGGAATGTAGATTGTGGATCCACAAAGTGGTGGGGGAGAGAAAAGTGGAATAGAAGGGGTGGTAACAACATAGAGATTTAAGGTACAAACCATACTGACATGAGAAGAATTATCACATGCATGATTGGCCATTAATAAAGAATAAATAAGATGTGGTACATGAGTGGTATTTTCACATAATGTGGAATGGAAATTGGTGAGAGCATCAAGTTATTCCTTATCAACATTAGTGTCTTCATCATAAGAATGTTCATTATCATAAGATTTTATTTCACCAAGGGGGTCTAGTGAGAATTGAAGAGAGGATTATTGTGTGTAGATTCATCTATAATTCTAGAATGATTATGATTCTATGAAGAATCCCAAAGATGTTGTGAAATACCAAAGATACCACCACGGGTAATGGGCATGAAAGAGGAATAACAAAAAACCTATAGCCACTAAGGATTGGAAAAATAGAAATGATAAAGAGCATAAAAAAGTTAGGTTCACCAAATGATTTCAATAAATTTAAATATTAATCAGAGGATTGAGATAAATTAAAACATACAATAAATAACATGCAAATGGAAAACAAGTACAAGTAATAATAGGATGGGAGCGACTACTGGATTTAGGCTAGAACAATGATGGAACAAGCTAGATATGGGTTATATGTGCTTTGTCTAGAGGATAGTGATTTACAAATATGTTGGACGGTAGTGACCGAAGGGAATAGTACCACCTCGGTGTTAGCTTCTATATTGGTCACTATTTTCCTAGAAGTGAGTGTGGATCTATCCTTTTAGGTCTGATCATGTCGCCTTTTCTTTACTCTATGTCACATCCAAATTATTGTAGGGTTTTATTTTCACACCTATACTTGTAAAAAAAATCATGATTACCTAAAAAGACTCAAACACACATTAGATGGAATAAAATATTCATATGATTGAGTTGGACTGACCTCGGCGGTCACCCAAATGTGATTGTCACTGAGCGTTGTACTACATTTCAGACTCAATGTAGTTATGGTGTGTGTGTGTGTGTGTGTGGTGTGCGCGCGTGCATGAGTGTGAGTGTGAGATAGAATAATGTCCCTTGAAGCTAGGTTTCCTTGTGTCAATCCCACCAAGAAATCGATACAACTACTTTCCCCAAGATAAATGTGTGTGATAGAATTTAGAATTTTCCCTTCCTATACAGTGAATAATGTAGCCCAAATGCAAATTCTCAAATGTTTCGTTTTCCCAAGTAGTAGATAGAAAGTAGGTCGTGTATATATAGCCCATTTACCTCTTATTTATCCTTATTCACCCTTATAATAGTTAGTAGGTCATGTATATATATGATTCATTTGCTTGAATTTCTTCACTAATGCCTAAAAGCCAACCCAAAGTGACAAATATAAGTATAGAAAAGATAACAATTGAGGTGGCATTTTAAACATAAGAAAGTAAGGAAAAGGATAGAAGTGCTTGTACGCACCCGAAAATTACACAAGTGCAACATTAAAATGCGACACGTCTCATATGATGACAAAGACCCCTTCCAAGATGAGAATGAGATCCGATCCCTCGCTCTCCTTTGCATCCCTCTTTTGACTCAAATAAGCCCTTTTGCTTTGTCCTCGGACTTTAATTTTGCTTGCAAGACCACTTTTCAAATTTTGGGATTATTTTTGAGTGGCAAAGCCAGATAACCGTCACTTTCCAAAGAATGGTAATTACATAACCACCCATCTATCAATAGCATTGGTTGTGTAATCGCCCCTTTGTCAAAAATGATGGTCATGTCACTTTATAACGAAAAGTTAAAACACACATTTTTGAATGTATTTTTTATTCGACGTGATTATCTCTCACATTTCTTGGTTAAATTGGCTAAGAATAGGCTTGTTGGATTGGTCTTGAGTTCCTCCTCTCTTCTTACTAAATTTAGAATGTTGAATCCTTCTCCTTTGGCTGAGTTGTCATTTCTTGATTGACACTTGTAGTTGACATATTATTTCCTAAAGCACTATAAAAATCACATTTTTACCCGTATGATGGGTTGGGCATTTGATATTTTTGGTGAAGTGTTATGCTACTGAAATTTGGAGAGGGATCACATAGATAAACTAGTACATTTACTTTGTTCTTCCTTGTTGCTCGTTGTCCACTCAAAATTCCCCGCTCTGATAAGAGTAAAATTTCAAAATTTTGAGTTTAAGTGTTTTTCTCTGAAGTGCCTAAGTCGTGAAATTGAAAAAATCTGTGTTTTGGGTCATTTTGTGTGATTTTCGGGCCTGTCGGAACTTTTGTCCCAACTATCCCAAGTACGAAAGTGCACTCTGTTCCCCGATCGGCCGAAATCCCCGAAGCTGTCCCATTTTCGGGCCCGTCGGAAAGTTTTGTCCCAAGTGTCCCAAAACTTATTGTGCGAGTTGTTCCAATTTCGGCCGAAACACCCGAACCGCGTACTACGCACTTTCATGTCTCAAATGTCCCAAAGTTAAAAAGTGCGAGCTTTCCAATTTTCGGCCGAAACTCCCGTGTCGCGTACTTCAGAGCTCCTTGTCCCAAATCAAAAATGCAAGTCAAATTTACTTTCGCCTGAACCGCCAAACCGCGTACTCAAAACTTTTTGTCCCGAATGTCCCAAGTCCAAACGGGCCCACTGTTCCATTTTCGGCCGAATCACCCGAATCGCGTACTCGCGCATTTTCGTCCCAATCGTTCCAAAAAGCATTTGTGCATCCTCTCCCTGTTTCACCCGAATCGCCGAGCCGCGTGTTTCACGCATTCGCGTCTCACATGTCCCAAGTGTACCAAGTGTCATTCACACTTAGTTTTTCCCGCTCACTCCGAGTATGATGCTATTCAAATTGGTGGTTGTGTATTCAATGCGCATTAAATTCATTCCTCTCTCCAAGCGGCTATATAACGAGCATTTCCCCTTTGCATTTTTCGCATTGCTTCCATGCTATCTTTGCTCGAACCCTTGCAATTTGAAAACCTGCGCAAATATCCCCTCCCTTTGCAAATTCCTTCCCGAGTCTAGGTTGCAGCTCCGAGACTATCAATATGAAGATCAAGTTTCAGGGACAGGAGCAAATTTCTCCGCTTGAGTCTGCTTGTTAGCAATATTGGGATGACGAAAGCTCGTCATCTCGACTTCGGTGATTTTTGGGCAAGAATGGCAGATGCAAACCCTACACCAATAGCACAAACGATTCATGATAGCGGTTTGGCTTTTGCCGGTGGTTTCCCAATCTCAATACAGTGTGCTGATACTGTGCTTTCATGCGGAGCTCACTTCGACCCCGCTTGAGCGAATGACAAATGTACATGGGGAACTCATTGCCAAGTTCCGATGCACGCCATCAAGCGCTGCTCTGAGGATTCCGGAGTTGGACAATGCTATAGTCGTCTCCCGGGATCAAGCACAGACCCTATTCGATCAAGACAGTGACAAATATAAGGCGCGAGTGGCGAAGTCTTGGTTGAAGAACCCTAAGAAAGGTGCTTCTCGCCTAACCAAAACCCTCTTCCGAGCAGATTTCAATGAAGAATTGTCAGACTTCATAATCCTGCCGCTCGGGTTATGGGTTTGCCCTCCACCAATGAGTTTCATTTCTGATGTACCCGCCATCGCATGGTGTGCGAGGGAACACAAAACATCAATCGGGAGAGATCATCGCATGAATTTGGCGGAGCAGCTATCCAACGTCAAAGAAACAAAGAAGTTCTATATGACTTCATACCTGATGTATACCCTAGCAGATCAAGGCAAGTGGTTTGGTTTCTCCTATATAAATGCACACAAAGATGATCCAGTTGTATGCCTATTGCCCGAGCTCACCCCTGAGACCAAGAATCGGAATTTCGTAAGGGTCAATGATGCTTTCACCATGTACGTGGTCGATTGCTCAAGGTGATACGCTAGAAGGTTTTCGATGAAGCCATGAACCTCGATATCGTAGTATGGAGCCTATTTCATCCAATTCGTGAAATTTTCCTATATCAAAGCTTATTGCTATGAAAGCACTCCTCTGCGCGGCTTCCCATGTTCTCGCAATGATAAAATGGCCTTGATAGAAATATACAGGCAACTAGACAAGTTGCACATGAAACTTGCAGAGACAAGAAGATTTCGGCTTGCACTTTCCCATCTCTCTCGGGAAACTACACATGCAAAACAGCTCTGATGCTCGTAACATAGAAAGAGCCCTGTCCCTATCACTATTCATTTCTTCAAGCCAAGAACTCGCTTTGACTTGAAGAAGTTTATTGAACGAACATCAAGATAATCTACCATCATAGGCGTATACGTAAGACTACCGGGTTGATCGTATGCATGATTTTGAAGCCGAGAGAAGGCATTGTGGCAGTGTTCTCCTCGCAATTGATTCAAGAACTCGGTCTGCACTCAAGTTCCCGAAGGTCTCCAGGATGACAATTCTGACCTATACTCGTATGAGTATGAAAATGTGATTAAGCACACCCCTCTGGAGGACCTTGATTGGAACAGGAAAGAGAGGGATGATCTGGCTGAGATTCTTGCTCCAGTCCTAGTCAGGACTAAGGTCTGGTTCAGTAAGAAGATCCGAGAATTCAAGAGGCACTCAGGAGAATCCAGCTCCAAGGATGATTCGACACCAATAAGAGAGGCATCAGTTCCAAGGTCTGAAACACCAATGCAAACCCCTCCTGCCTCATCAACACAAGGACCTGCAGAATCTACTCCCTCTTCATCTACCTAGGTATATAAGAAGAAACTCAAAGAGGTAAAGAAGGAGCCTGCAGAGAATGACCCTCCAAGAAAACAGGCAGAGTTGCCTATAGGGCCAGAGAACATCATTGTTCTCAGTGAAAGTGAAGAAAGTGAGATGCCAACTCCTGCAAATGTTCCCTCAAGATCCAAAGAATAAAGACAAGGAGGTCCAGAGCACTGAACTTCCAGTGCTACGATTCTTCTACCGCTATTGCCTCCAAAGGCTCTACTCACATCTCGCCTGAGTCAACAAATGCTTGACCACGAGTGTCATGAGCTCCTCGTCTCTCGTCCCCTTGCTTCTCCTACGATTCTTCTTCCTCTTTTGCTTGGGTGCAACCTTTGGTCGACAAAAGGAAGAGAAAATCCTCCTCTCAAAGCTTGGTACCAAATTTCGATGTCAAATTGGGCACCACTCCTTCTCGTGCCAAGAAAGCCGTAACTACTTCCGCAATAGTGTCTGATGCCCAAGGTCAGCAATTCTTGGAGATTGCTAAGCCTACAGTAGACAAATCAGAATCAGACTTGCTGGCATCTGACTTGGAGCTTTCAAGAATCCCTATGGGAGAGTCTACTCCTGAAGGTGAAATTCACAACCTCCAGGAAACACTCACAAGAGTCATTGGAAGGGTAGAGAAAGGGCAGCAAACTATTGAACAGTTGGAAGAACAAGCCCGGATTCTCACAGTGTTTCATCAAGTCTCTTTTATCTAAGGATAAAGTCTTGGACCCTACCCCATTGACTACTCTTCCACCTCCTGTAATTCTAAGCCAAGATGAAGTGCAAAGTATCAAAGATATGCACAAGTATTCTGTCTATGGCAGAGCTATTGAATCCATGGTGGATGACATGCTTGTTGCTGGATTAAACTTCATCGATGAAGCTTTCAAACTCCACGAAAAGGTGAGTAATGTGCAACTGAAGCTCTCCTCCACTATCAAGCATTCATGGATAAAGAACTAAAAATCTAGAGCAGTTGTATAGTAGACCTTCGCCTTATGGGACAGACAGATGAGAACATCTTACTGGCGAATAAGATTTTCGATGATGCTAAGGACAATCTATCAAAATCCTGGGTCTACAGCGTGGAGTGGAAGATCAGAGTTTTGGAGGAAGCTCGGGAGAAATGAAGAACACCGGCGTGAAGGAGAAGCTTTCAAGACACTCGGCCGTTCTTTGCTTTCAAAGATATACATTGTCATCTTCAGGATGAAAACTCGTGTTTTCCCCTGTCTCTTGCAAGAAATCAAAGCTCGCCTCTTTTGTCAAAGATAATCTATTCAAGGAAAGCTCCATCTCTAAGGAAAAGATGAAGGAAATTTGTTCTCTTCAACTGCTATCAAGAAGCAAATAAAGATTATCATACTCATGTCGAGTTTGATAAAGAGATGGAGAAGTGTCTCGGGATTTTGGACTCGGCCGCAGCCAACACGCGGGCCCCACGTGGCGTAGACATAGCCGAGGCATTGAAGAAATTCAGCAAAGGATTCTTAAGACAAAGGGGTCCCTCCCAGTAGCTGGCCACCTGTCTCCTTCTCCTTTCTTTTCTCTTCTTCCCATTCTTTTCGTATTCCTTGTAATTAGTTAAGGTATTGCAATTGGCGATCCTTAACTATTCTTTAGTTAAAAGAAACGGTTACGAAGAGTAACTGACTTGTAAGCTATATAATGGCCTTTCCACGCCATTTTGCAAGGAGGAAGAACTTGGATATTTGCTGAAAGTGTAAATAGATCTTAAAGAAATCAATACAAAAGGGCTTTCCATTCTTTGTCTATCTAATTCTTGTTATCTCTGTGTTTTCCTTTAATATTGTGGAGATCATTTTGTTCCTAACTCGTTAGTCTCTCTGATTGCATACTGTTCAGTTTTGCAAATACAGTGATCTTGTACAACCAAGAAGGAACTTTGTGTCCTTGATTAATAAATCTGAAGAAGGTTATTTATGGAACTTTGTGTCTTTAAATTTAATCTCATTCAGCCAACGCAAATGATCTTGTCTTAAATTCTTTGAAGCTTCGCATACACGAAGAATTATTCTGCTATCTATAATTCTGAATGTTGCTATTCTGCTCATCTTCTTATTCCCTTTCCTCAGTCCTTGTGTAATTGATGATCCTTGTGGAAAACACTTTCGTAAAATCCAAGTTTGACCATAAAACAATGTTCTGTACATTTGTAAATAAGTTCGTTTCTGAATAAGGGAACCTCTCCCATTAAAGAGGAGGGACTTCTTGTCCCCTGACTATTGCTCTTCTAAAAAGTCCTATTTGACGACCAACATGCTCACATTCACCATTTTCTTGAACAAAGTCACCCACAACCATCTTTCTTGATTTCTTTGTTACCAATCACTAATCTTGCATCCCTAGATCAATTGGATTTCATTATTGGAAGAGGATCTAAACCTCGAGGACATAACAAGTGCATCTCACCTCTGAAAACCACCACAATTTAGTAGTAACCAGTTGGGGTTGTACTTAAATTCTTTAAAGCTTTACATAGTTGTTATTTATTGTTATTAAAAGAAATTGCATGTTTAGATTGTTAGAAGAGGAATATTCCATCACTTCCCATATGCATTCTTATTTTCAAAACATTTGTTACATAAATCTTCCCTTGATAACTTCTTATCGGCTTATCCCTATGGATCTCGCTTAGAAATTAGTTGGAGGAAGAAGTGAAGAAATCCTTGCACTTCTTTTTATTATTTATTTCTTTCGATTAGTTTAGAATTACTTTTTTCAGGGAAAGTTCATACGGCAAAGAGGAAATTGCTTCTAAGAAACTTTTCCATTTCCAAAAGATTTGAGGGATAAACTTTGCTGAGACAGTTTTTCTTTATCAGATTAATAAATTTTGAGTGCTTTCTCTTAGAGTAGTATAATCAAACAATCTTGTAATAAAAGAATAGCCACATCTGGTTATTCCTTGTTTTAGTTTCATTTCACTAGAAGCAGTAGTTTTAATTTTAATTATTTCCTTGTGTCTCGTATCTCTATATTTAATTTCTTTTAAATAAACTAAAAATACGAAACAATAGTTATTTAGTAAATTTCTTTTAATTTCATTTCTTTTAAAAGTTTGTTAAAATACAACAAGATAGAATAGATAGTTACATTTTTTTTATTTAATTAATTGGGAAGGAATTTAGTTAATTAAAAGATTAAACTCACTTGTCTTTTATTTAAATTAGACTTCTTTCCATTATTTATTTAAAACTAGAATTTAGTGTAGTTTAGGAGCTTAAATCAAAACAACAAACCTAGCCATTAGGAATTCACGCTACTCGTTCATAGCCTCTGATTCTCCTTGGACCAACTTAGTTATTAGGAATTTACGCTACTCGTTCATATCCTCTGATTATCTTTTAACTACCTTTCCCATCTTCCACATTTTTGTTGTCTCAAAGATGACCTCAAGAAGTCAAGTACACAAGGAATCTCGTGTCATTTTTCATGTGTACAACACCCAAAGGGGATAGTGGTGCCTGGGTGTTCTTTTCCCTTATTGGGAGCTAATGTCCGGAGAGATCCGAAGATAAAATAGGAAGTACTAAGTTGGGTAACACATTGTGTGTTGTCTAAAAACAAAGGGATAATTCCAAAAAATTAGAGGATGAAAGCATGGAAAGATAAAACAATGTCAATGTAAAGAAAAACAAGTGTTGTTAACTTCTAGATTTCTTTCTTAGGAATAATGCATATAATGACATATTAGAGGCATGATGTAATAATACTAAGTGCATAGTTTCATGTCTGCAAGTGCTTCAGACCTGTAATAGTGACTTCTCTAAATGATGTACAAATACTACTGGAAGATTTAAGATAACCTTGAGTGCTTTTTATTGATGTTTATAATAGGAACTTATAAAAGTGCTAGGTGAATTTTAAAGTGATATTGACTTTCTTATATAGCCTTCTGTAGGTGAAATAGTATGTTAAAGACGATCCTAAGAAGATGAAATGATGTGCTTAATATAGTCAAATTAAAATCAAATTTGGAAGATATAGAGGGGAAGCATTATGCATAAGTCGGCCAAGGCTTACAACTTATCTTGACCAAAATGTATGGTTTTGGATAGGAAGCTTGAACATGTAAAACCAAAGATTGGGGAATGATGCAAAAAGATGATTTACTAATTTTCTTAATCAATAATTTCCAAGGTTGCGATAGAGAAAAGTGTAGAGATGAGAAATTCAAGAAAGAGATAGGAAGATGTATTGATTGGAATTAGAATGTGAGCATTTTTCTTAAGAAGGGAGCATCACCAAACTTTTCATTATTAAAGAATAAGTTACTCAATTTGAGTGTCTACGCTTTCAAATCAATGTTCATAAATAATAAATCGAATAGGTTAATGGCTTACCCTCCCCAAAGATGAGGGAAATAATTAAACATGGGATTCCATTATTATAGACACAAAATCACACACTTTGGGTAATTATCTAGTCCTGATTACATACTACTATTCATATGATTCCTAAGTAATAAAAGTACTAATTAACCCATGTCTTTGGCCACATTTATTTTCTTTCTATTTCCACTTTTGGTCTTACACCCTTACTTACTCAGTCTTCCTTTTTATACCTCAAAATTTATCATCCTGGACACCAACGCCCAACTAGGACACCAACGCCAAGCGCCCTCATCCCCTCTAGGCGCCCCTGACCTCTTTGTACTTTGTTCACATCTTTTGGGTATTTTATAGCCATTTGAGTATCTTATATTTTGGTAGTTAGCATTTTTGGGGTTAATTACGAAATTCAAGCAAGGGAATTATATAAATTAAAGTTATGTGATCATAATAAGCGATCAAGCACTAAGCATTAGCTATCACCACATAAGATTGCATTCATCAAGCACTAAGAGATCCATCAGCATCCATCTAGCACCATCCAAGGGACACAAGGGTTGGTTATTCTCCATACACTTCATAGGAGGGAAGTTCATTCTATTCCATGCACATATCTATTACATTTATTTTCATCTAGCTACTTTGTTCGTTATCAAGTGCACCACGTATAAGAGCCACCTAAGGCATAATTCCACACACACACACATATAACTACATTGGGTCTGAGATTTAGTGAATAACTTGGTCGTAAGATCACCATTGTGATAGCTAAGGACAGTTTGAACCCTCATTCTACATCTTTATTTTTAGGATTTGATGTTTATTTGAGGGTTTTACATGCCATTGTTTCATTGCAAGTTTCCAAAGAACTTTGGTGATCATTGTGTGACCTCATAGCAACCAATGGTGAATAATAGTGAAGACCTCGTGAGCCTTATGAAGAGGTTTTCTAGAATTTTGCGTACACTAGTTTCCAAAAAGTGCCTAGGGCACCCACAAGCGCCCTAATCCCTCTCCAAGCACCCTATTCTAGCATATTCCTAGATCTCTACATTTTATCGAGCATTGTTACAATAGTCATTACTCGTATTTTCTAATTTTCCAGATATGTTCACTCTTAAGACCTCTGTAAATAGCTAATACATTGAAAGAGTTGGCGAGAATCGTATCAAAAACTGTGCACCATAATAAAGTTTCACTCTGAAGGAAACGTAATAGCTCCAGCGTAATCACAAGGAGGAATCGATCAATCAATGGAAGAGCTTGCATAATAGAACAAATCTTGCACATAGAGAAAAGACAGTGGAGTGTCTTGGCATACTCATAAATTTCAAATGAAGGGATACATATAGGGTGCTGAGTAACCCTAGTGCATGACACACAAGAAACCCTAAACCTAACCCATGTGAGATGACCCTCCATATGTGTGTGGAGGACATATAGGATCCCACACACCAACACCCCCTTCATCAAAGTTGGGGTAGCGGCTATGATGAGTCGAGAAAAAGAAGACACTCCTAAAGAACTAAGAAAGATGTGTCAATGGGGCCCGCAACTAAAGGCCTGATAAGGTGACCATATACAAACAAAATATTTCTAGAAGAATAAGAAGAGAAGGACTATATAGCCCAAAGAATATGATCAGCTACATAAGACCTCACCCTAAGAAGATACCGCAAGTGAAGAAACTTCACCTCGGTGAAGGGCTTGGTGAATATATCTCGTAACTCCGATCACCGTCCGAATGTACTTGAATGTCGATGATACCATCATGAATAAGCTCTTGTATGAAATGCATATGGATCTTAGTGTGCTTTGTCCACTCGATGCTGAATTATATTTCTATAAATTAAGATAGTTCTCATGTTATCACAATAGATAATGGTGGGTCACCGAAAGTGGATGCCAAACTCTATCACAATACCCTAGCCAAACAAAAATTTCTCCGCAAGACATAGCGTTAATCGCTGCTCCTTTGTATTATGCCTTTGTATAAGATATTGCAATTACATTTTGCTTCTTGTTAGACCAACTAATAGGACCTGAACCAAGAGATAAACTATAGCCGGAGGTAGATTTCTGATGATCTAAGTCACCGGCCTAGTCAAAATCTGTGAACCCAATCATGTCAATATCCACCCCTCCAAAATAGTGAATGCCATCAATATAGGTGCCATGAACATAATGAAGGATCCACTTAGTTACTTTCCAATGCAACTCATGTGGCTCCTACATGAATCTGGACATGATCCCAATAGCATAAGATAAATCCGATCGAGTGTGAGTCAAGCAAATCAAGCTCCCCACCAATTGTTGATAAAGGGTACCATCAACCAAGGGAGTAGAGCAATCAGAAACTAACTTAATCCCGAAAAGAAAAGGAGTAGGAGAAGACTTGCAATCGGACATCTAAAAATGAGCAAGAAAGTCAAGAGCATACTTAGGTTGTGAAATCAAAATTCCCGAGTCAGATTGTGAAATCTAGATCCCAAGAAAGTAATGAAGCGCACTAAGTCACCATGGAAAACTCATGGCCAAGGTGGTATTCACGTAATCAATGATAGAGGAAGAGCTACCGGTGATCAAAAAGTCATCAACATAGAGAACAAGAATGAGTATGGAGTCATCTTGTCATAGAATATAAACATTTGGATCTAGAGTGACACCTAGTAAACCCTGATGTAAGTAAAAAGAGTCCATCTTGGCATACCAAGCCCGAGGGGCTTGTTTAAGGCCATAAAGAGACTTCTTTAACTTAAAAATAAGGGAGGGATCATGGACATAACCCAGAGGTTGTTCCATGTAGATCTCTTCCTCTAGGTCACCATGAAGGAAGGCACTCTTAACATCCATTTGATGGACTTTCCATCTATTTTTTGTAGCAATGGCTAGGGTCAGTCAAATAGAATTCATCTTCGCAACAGAGCAAAGGTTTCAATATAATCAACCCCAGCTATCTAGGAGAAACCCTTAGCTACTAATCGTACTTCAAACTTTTCGACATATCCATCTACTTCATACTTTGTTTGGAATACCCACTTACACGAACGATTTTTCTTCCTTTCGAAGAGGGGTGATATCCCAAGTATCATTCTTCATGAGATAGGAATAATCATCATCCATGGCATAATCCCACTCAGGAATACCAAAAGCCTCTCGGAAAGACTGTGGATCAGAGGTAGATGTGAAGAAGGAGTGGGGTCCAACAAAATCTGAGTGAGTACATTTCATATCTAAAGTATCTCCAACTAAATCTCCAAAGACTTTGCAAAGTTTTCCTAGCCCAAAGAAGATCAAGAGGATCGGACTCTAGTCAGAAGATTCGTCACTCAAGTGAGAAGGGACATAGTCCTCATCATCACTACTATCAAAATTAGAAGACGCAAGGCTCTAATGGTCGGCAGGATCAGAAAGAGGAGCATGCTTAACAACATCATCATCTGATGAGTTAGAATCCGAATCAGCAAGCTAAAGAACATCAATAGGTAGAGAAGTAGAGGTCGAAGAAGACTCATCAACTTAACACTTCTCTCAATAAAAATCTCATGAGAAGTATGATTCAACAATCGATATCCCTTCATGCCATCAGGATACCCTACAAAGATACAAGGTTTGGATTGTGGTTCCAATGCCTTGCATTTCTTCTTAGGAATCCGAGTCATAGCCTTGGATCCAAAGACTCGAAAGTGCTCAACATCAAGCTTGTGTCCAAACCAGGCTTCAAAGGGTGTCATCCCTCTTACTTCCTTGTGTGGAAGACAGTTCTGAATGTAATTAGCATAATTCACTACTTCAGCCCAATACTATAGAGGAAGATACTTCGAGTGAATCATACAAGTGGCCATCTCTTTAAGAGTATGGTTCTTTCTTTCTGCTACTCCATTTTGCGAAGGGATGTATGCTGCAAGGAGATCCCTTCGTAAGTACAAAATCCATGAACCTATTGTTTACATATTCACCTCCATTTGGTTCAAGAACCTTAATAGACCATTTCAACTGCTTTCTCAACAAGAGCCTTAAAGTCCTGAAATTTTTCAAAGACTTCAAACTTGAGCTTAAGAAAATATACCCAAGTATATCATGAATAGTCATCAATGAAGGTTAGCACATAAAGAGCTCTAGTAAACTAAGGAGACAGAAAGGGACCAAAAATATCGTTGTGAACAAGATCCAAAGGACGAGTACCTCTCTAGGCTTTTCCTTTATCAAAGTTCTTTTCGGGATGCTTTCTAAGCGTACAACCCTCACAAAGACCCTTAGAAAACTTGATGCGGGGTAACCCGTTGACCATTTCATTTTGGCTCAATTGTTCAAGGTAGCGATAGTTTAGATGTCTGAAATGCTCATGCCATAGCTTACTAACCTCATTTACATGAGCAAGCAAGGCAGTGGGCGTAGAATCAAAAGTAAAGTGGGAAAAGGTATACAACCGAGAGTGGTGATCTACCTTTCCCTCAACCACTGTAGTGTCATCATTAAGCTCACGAATAATCACCGAGTTAGGACCAAATTCCACTCTCATTCCTTCACCAAGGTGAGTAATTTGGTAAACTGATAAGAGATTGGTAGAGACATCATGAACACTCGACACTTGGTTGAATGTTCCCCCATCCATCTCTACTAATCCACTATTGAAAACTAACATTGTCATGTCATTACCCATCGTGATTTGGGACATACCACAAGGCTTGATGTTGGAGAACTCAACATGCAAAGAATCCATGTGGTGTGAGGCACTGGAATCTATAATCCACATCGATGAAGGAACAACTTTGGCTATAAGGGCCTTTCCTTTCTTCTTATCAGATTTAGAACCTTTTGTAGTAGAAGACTCGACCTTCGAGCATTTTGTTTGATAGACTCCGGAACACCTATTTGATTTTTCTCAAGTAAATGAGTGAGGTGATCAATTTTTTTCTCATACACTTATGCTCTTTATGACCAGATTCTTGCAACAGGAACAAAAATACTTGTCTTTCTGTGCTCTAGGCTCAGAAGTCAAAGTGTTTGTGTTAATTTTAGTTTTGGTCTTGGTTTCTTTCTTAGTTTGATCCTTTTTTCTTTCTTCTTTTCGCCTTCTTTTCCTTACTAGTACTTGCTACAAGGGCATGAGACTTGGACTTGAGAGACCCCATTTGAATGAGTTTGTTTTGTTCTCAAATGAGTTGGGACGAAAAATAGTCAAAGGAGGGAATATTCCAATCCTTGCCCAAGGCAGCTTTTGTAACATAAAAAGTTGACACAGAGACAGAATATTCAGGACCTAACTTAGATAGAATCGACAAGATCAATTGAGAATTTTTCTTCTCTACTTGACATTTCTTTAACAACAATCTAGTGTGAACAACTTAGAGAAGAATGCTTGTAGGTTTTCAAAATCACTAGGATTTAACCCTAGTAGTTTGTTTTCCAACTCATGTACTCTCATGTCATCTTGTTGTCCAAACATTCCATCCAATGTTTTCCACATAGAATTAGGTGTTTTGGATGACTCAATGTGGAAGAGCAAGTTAGGAGAAACAGACATGCAAAGAAGACCTAAAGCTTCATCACTATGGTTTAACCACTTAGATTTTTCAAGATCATCATCTAGTTCAGTTTCATTTCCCATGGTGATGCGAGATAACCCTTTACCCCTTAGTTTCATAATTTTTTTCGATCTCCATTCGAAGAAGTTCAATGGCGTAAGAAAAGGAATTGAAAGTGCATCCATATTGAGGAGAGAGAAAGAATGCAGAAAAGAATCACAACCACCCAGGACAATATAATAACCCCCCTACTTTCGCACTTTATAGTTTAGTGCGTTGAATACAATCGGGTCCAAGCGTGCATCTTGAAACAATTGGTAACTCACCTTACAATCAGCGTAATAACGTGCAAGAGAGGAGACCACAATCATGTTTCGTGGAGCGCAAAGAAAGTGACACCGTATACAAGCACAATTGCAAAACCTAGGAAGGAGGTGAAATCAAATCCTGGTTGTGAGAAAAAGCATCTCACGTTGCAAAGGATACCCCCTTGCTACAAAATGTGGTGGATGCGCTCACTAGTCGCAAGCAATAATAAGGGTAAAATACAATGTTTTAAACAAACTCAAATGAGTCCCAAAAGATCTTTAGAATGCCAAAAAGCACATGGAAGACAAATAGATTCTCGAGTGTCACTTTGCACACTTGACCGCACGATTAGTAAAAAAATCGACAATAACGCTTAAATAATTACCGTTTTGAAACGTCCAATTTAGCTAATTTTAAAGCAATTAGGACTTTTTAAAAATGATTAAAAAACATTAATGAAAAGATGATTTTAAATATTTTATCTAATCGTAAATGAGATTCGTAATTAATAGAAATAGATTTAATATAATTAAATCTAATTAATTATGAAAAACTAATTAAGATCTAATACAAATTAAATCCTAATTAAAATTCAAATACTCCCTTTGAAAATATCCCCACTTTATAAAAAAGACCCACCAAATTTGAATATTTTTTAAAACTTACCGTTTATAAAAAAGAGGAAACTTGCCTTAAATAATCCTAACTGCCCACTTTAAAAAATCCCACCAAAAGATTTTAAAAAACAACTTACCATAAATAAATTGTAACTTACGGTTGGTTGAAAAAATGAGTTGGAGGGAGACCGGGAGAATCCCGAGTTGGGCTCGGTAGTTGGAGGGATCGGTGAGGATCCCGGTGTGGATTGCGGGTGGAAGCCATTGGAGAGGGAGCGGGGTCAAGCACGAGGCGAGGAGTGGGGGAGTTACTCCAGGGAGCGGGAATGAGGCCCGAGAAGGGTAGACACAGCAAAGGTAGAAGCCAAACCAAGAAGGAGCTCGCAGACCACGCTAGATAAGGGACTCATCCGCAAGGCAAACATGAGCTCTGTAGTCTCAATCATAGGGAAACACAAGCCGAGGGGAGAAAGAACCAAGGCCAAGGCGAGGCAGGGCTCACGGGGAGAGGAGAGGGCTCGAGGCAAAGCATGACTCGAGAGGAAAAAAAAATGGCTCGGCTGGGGTTGCAAACGGCTTGGGCAGGCAGGTCTGAGGTGCAGTCGAGTGCGGGGAAATACAATCCATGCACAACACAACAAATGGAATCCATGCAGGAGCAATGGAAAGCCAAGGGTGAACAGCAAGTTCATAAGGCAATGCACTTGCACAGCAATGAGGAGGTCACACAGACCACGGCAGAAGCAACCATGAACTCAACAACTACATAGTGAGCTAATAGCTTGATCTGCATAAAATATATAGACAAGCACACAAATCTAGAGGAAGAATGATGGCTCTGAGGCTTGAGCGTGATTAGTAAGATTGTCATGGTGAGCTGGAGGAGCTCAGGGCAGAGAAGAGGAGCTCAATGGAGGAGAGAGCTTGTGGCGAGATGGAGGAGCTCGGTGGAGAGCATTGAACCAAAACACCAAACACCAAATTTCAAACTTGAAATTTTAAACCTAAATCTCTACAAAACCATGCAAACACACAGAACACAGAGAGAAAATCCAAAAAAATAAATTTAAAAATTACTTGCAGTTCAATGAAATTGATTAAAAACCAGAAGAAAATACCCTCCGTTTTTAACTGATCTGCTAGATTTAGCTGCAGTTAGCTAAATGTAGTTGTAAAACCCTGAAAACTCAAGGAGATCTGCACATGCACGAAGAACATAGAAAAACGAAACACTTTCCAAGAACAACTTGTTAAGAACATTAGCAATAAATTTCCAAAATATAATGATCGAAAAAATTTGCACAAGGAATAAAAAATGAAACCAAGAATAATCACAACTCAAATGACGAATGCATATTTACCCGATCTCAACTCTGATACCATGAAAGAGTTGGCAAGAATCATATCAAAAATTGTGCACCATGATAAAGTTGCACTCTAAAGGAAATGTAATAGCTCCAACGATAATCACAAGGAGGAATCGATCAATCAATGGAAGATCTTGCATAACATAACAAAGCTTGCACATAGAGAAAAGACAGCGAGTGTCTTGGCATGCTCATAAATGTCAAATGAAGGGATACATATAGGGTGTTGAGTAACCCTAGTGCATGACACACAAGAAACCCTAAACCTAACCCTAAACCTAACCCATGTGAGATGACCCTCCATATGTGTGTGGAGGACATATAGGATCCCACACACCAACGGACATCTTACCTCTTTTTTTGCACTTAGGTTTCATATATTTTGGCTTAGTTTCCTTGGGCTAACTTTTGTGCTTAATTATTTATTCATTTATTATTGCAATAATAATCGATTAGGCATAAAATTCATATTTAGTTTAATCATTTTGGTGAACTCCGTGTTCGAATACTCTTGGGTCTTTTTTTTTTCTTTTATTGTGGCTCATAAGATCTCTCATGTCTCTTTCACACAATTGCTTTAAATGCACCCATCTTGTAAAGATGCTCTTCACAAAACCCTAGTGACTATGTATCTCCCTATCAACATGTTGCCTGCTCAAGTCAATGCTATCTTTGATCATCTTTCTAGATGACTCTCTTGGTTCCAATTCCAATCAATCTATTTACAAATCCATTCAAGTTCTTCATTCTTTATTTCAAGACAAATTTCAGGCTATGGAATCCACGATTATATCTCTTAAATTTGAAATCCAACATCTTAAGGATGCTTCTCAAGCTCATGTTTGTTCTCCTTCTACATCTTATCTTCATTTTATGTCTTCTACATGTGCTCATATTAGTGAACCGCAAATATTTCCGCTCCTCACACTGTCTAGTTTGTAATAAATGCTAAGAAACAAGATATTCTTTAAACCTCATAACTCATCACTTAATCACCTTATCATCTACTAATGAATACCCTCCATTTAGGTTTGCAAGATGTCAAGGTCTTCCATATTGTAATTATCATCGAATCAATAGACATAATGACAATGATTTCTATGCTTTACAATGAAGAATAAATCATCTTAAGCATCAAGGTTTCATCTCATTCACCGCACAATGTTTTTTTACATGGTCCTCTCCACTTGTTACATCTCAATTGGTTCCTAAAGCGGATTTGTCTAATGAGCATCATGTCATCATTTCTAAGGAAATTCAAGATCCACCTAAGCAACCACCTCTCAAAATCAATACAACATGTCCTCTCAATTCATCTATGGATTCACCAATTCAACCTAAGAAACCTCCTCTAAAAATCAGTTCAACACCTTCTCCTACTTATTCGGTTACAACGTTACATAATAATTCACCATTTCAGCGACCAATCATTTTTGTCAAAGCAACTACTCCTTCTATTGATGAAAAATATTTCAAACTCCGCCACCATCGCATGGTCCTACTATTTATTCTTCTTACCACTGTGTTTTCCTCTCTCTTATCATGACATAGACAACGCTCTCTCCACGATGGCAAGGTATATCTCATGTCGCTGCATAGATCTACATCCTTGACACACTTGGGGGCATCATCCTTACTCCCCTTCTTAGCATTAATTGGCCACACTTTCTACTCATACACTTCATGTTTCATGTTTCATCTCTCTCGAGCTTCATTACACACCCTTCGATACACTTGTATTGTCATTAACCTATGATGAACTCTCGTGATTCGGTTCACACTACATTGTTGAGGGCCTTCTATACACATGAACCTCATACACTACACGATACATTACTTGTCATCCTATTTCTCACTCATATTCATCACTACCCAATCAATGCATTTACGACACCTTCTTTTTAACACACGTACAAACACAACATATTATACACTCAACGCTTTTACGACATACCTCTTTTACATCACATGACATATCTTTCTTGCGTGCAATCAACACAAACATCTTATAACATTTACACATCTACAACACACTACACACATGCAAAGTGATCTTACGACATATTTGTTTAAACAACTTACTTTATGATCGACACATTCACGACACCTCTATCTCTTGCACACAATACAAACAACATACCACATATCCATCACTTACATGACACATCTCTCTCCTACACAATCAACATAACACATTACACATTCAACGATACACATCACACACTCAATGTGTTAACAATCGGTCTCTTTCAACGCAAACATCTTACACAACCCACTACAAACTTGATGTGCATCTTTCAACACATAACATTCTACACTCAACAAGTTTACAATCAATCTCTTTCATTGATAATCAAACAATACAACACATCTTTAACACAATTAACACGACACACTACCCTATGACGCAATCTAGTTATGTGGTCCATACTCGACTACTGAGGGTCTATTTCAAAATGGACCTCACCACACTCACGCATTCAATCACTCACGCATTCACTCACACTTATAATTTAAGCTTTGCGCTTTTACGATCACATCTTTCTCTTACACACAATTCAAATCTCTTCTTAATTATGCACTCTCGTCTATGGTTCATTCTTGATTGTTAAGGGGCATAAATAAATGAACCTATTTGTATGCATACACATCCGCTCGGGGCACGCTGATGCCAATCTTAGCTCAATACATTCTATCTCAGCTTGATATATTAATGAACTTCATCTACCTTCGACATCTTACCTCGTACATTAACACATATATGGTTTCCTTGCTTATACACAAAGATCATTCCCTTTTGTAATATAACTAGAACTTATCCAACTTGAATGCATTAATACTTTCTATTTGCTTCATTGTTCATTAGTTCACAAATATTTTTTATCTCCATGTTCTTCATTTACATCAAGCTTTAGTAATTGGATTCAACCTTGAGAGTTCTCAATCTCTTACTATATTTGGGTAGTCCATCATATGTCTTTAATTAACTCTAAGATCTAATTTCTTATAGAACACGGATCTTAGAATAATACCAATACACTGGATTTAGTCTCAAGCCCTTATAGCTCTTGTCTATGCTCATTGGCCAATATCTTGAGCAAAAAGATATAGTCTTATTTAACATGCATTGTTGGTCTAGTAGTCTATAGGACAAGTTTTCCAACTTGCTTACACTAAAACAAGGTTCAACGTGTTCTTGGACACTTTTAAAATGCTTGTTAAGGAACTTTTCAACACACACAACCGTATTAAATTTTATTTTATCACAAATACAAGGAATTAAGTAAAAACAATTCTTTATTCCAAAGTCTAAACTACAATTTCCTCAGGATTGTCGATTTAAATGCATTCCATAAGCTTATAAAAGCCCATTGGCATTGACAACACTCATTAACATCATTCAAATGAATTTTGAGCTTTTGGAACATCAAAATTTACTAAAAATTACTTTAAAATACCTTTATAACTATCATTGTTCCTCTACTCTGTTCCTCATTTTTTTCATTAAATTCTCTTTACACAAGGATCCATTCAAGCTAATACATTGGAATCTTGTATGTGGCATCATGATAGAGATATGTTGTGAATTTGGAAAGATTTCATCTGATAATTTTAAAGATATAACGTACCCTAGTTCCGGACTCGGTTAGCAAAACCATATAACTTGCAAATGACATAATTTCAAAACTTCAATTAAATTACATTGAATTCCTTATCACATTCGCTTCCTATGTAGGCTTGCAAATAAGAGATTGACACATTTTTTTAAAAGATCGTGATTTTCACTCACTTCCTTTCAATTAACCTTAACAAAGTCCTCTCAGCCTATATAGAATATACACAAAATATCTTGCAAAATATGCAAAACCAATATTTTTTTACTATTACAACTTTTTTCTCCTCATATTACATTTGAATACCCACCTATTTGCTTCTTGAGCTCGAATTCCATTATTAAGACTAAAATTGCTTAATTTAGAGTACTCCTAGATGAGCTCCTAAATGCTTTCCAACTTTCCTAGGAAAACTCAACCTCTTCTAAACATAGTTTAATGATAATTGACATTATAACAAGTATTAAATCCGTACCATTAGCTTCATGATGGGTGCATGGATCTCATAGCCTTATTTTCCTCCAACTTAGACTAAATCAAACTTGAATTTTGACCCTTAACCTTACTCAAAGTGATTTTTACATCATGGTAAGATTTACATAACTCCATAAGACCATCTCAAACTTTTACACTTTCCTTATTTGATGACTATGGCCTTCACAAGGCTTATTTACAATATAAATTCAAATGATCCATTCAAGAAGAAAATAGAGAAATCATCTTTGAGAAACTTTGATTGTTGTTTTGACCTCCTTGATGGCATGTAATTACTTGTCCATCCTTATTACCACTTCTTGAAGTCCATTTAATCCATTCTTTTTCATGCTCCTGCATCAGATTACCCAACTTGAAATTTTCCATGAGCTCTTGCTCGTGGGTCATCATCATTTCTTTCTTCTTGAACTTGTTGTTTTTGCTCACCTTTGTTGCTTATAAACTGAAAAAATTCATGATCTCAATGTTGATATAAATTTCACAATTTCATTGAATGGTAGAAGTCTTCTTGGTTTGTCATGCTCTTCAACTGAACAATATTCTTTTCCTTTTCTAATTTTCATCCTTCCTTGAGTTGTGCCTGCACATGAGACAAACTTAATGGATGAAAACACCTCCTTTCCACACTCTTCATTCAACTTCTTGGCATAGTTCTTCACTTTTGTGTTCTCACAAGCTCTCTTAGAAGTCTCTCTCTCTACTTGAATCACTTAATCATTCTTCCCTTCACTATTTCTTTCCTCCCTATTCACGTCACAACCCTTTCTTGGCTTCTCATCAAGTACTATCAATTTATCATTAAGAACATATTTGCACAACTTAATTTGTCCCTGGTTTGGTACTTTTCTCCTTAACTCTTCAAGAAGTGTCTTGGATTGTACTTGTCCTATGTCCTTGAGGAAAGTTACCTTATTCATGACCGAATTGTACTTAGTCCATTTTATTGCATACCAAATGATAAATTCTAGATTACCTCTCTTTCTTAGGACTTTATTCATGCTTCCTAAATTTTTACTTGTGTATTTTTGTTAGATAATCTCTTCAAGGTTATTATCCTTGTAAATACACCAAACAACAAATTGGAGGTTGTTTTCTTCTTGTCGTGTCTTGACAACAAGCTTTTGGAAGACAAAAACTTTTCCCACCTTAATTGAGGTTTGTTTTGGATTTTCCATCTTCTTAGTAAACTAAACCCCGATATCACTAGTGCAAATCAAAAATTTTACCTCAATTTTCTTTTATCTATATTTAGATAGCTTACCATATATTCATTTTAAGATAGACTCACATGCACTTGGCATTGTGAGACTAGTTTTCTTCCAATGAAAAGGCATTAAGAATCTTCTTTCCTCAACGTATCTTTTTGCATGATCCCTTAGCACCTGCAAATGTAAATTCCTTTCCCAACTATGAAAAATAGCTTCAAAAGGTCCTTGGTTGCTTGAATTCATCCCTGTGTTACTTATTTTGAGTGTTTGTTGATCTAAGCCTTTATTCTCTTCATACTTCTCATGGAGATTAAATAAGAGAGTGCATAAAAATTACCTTCTAGCTGATCATTTGACTCAAATTCTTGAGTGTTCCACTTTTTCATTCTTGTCATGGAATGAAGATCAACTAAGTTTTGTTCCTTTTCCAACATTGTCTCACCAAACTTCATGAGAACTTGACAATCTCCATTGTTCCACTCTCTTTCTAACCTCGACCGAGATATTTTTCTCATTACTCTCATCAACTCCTTATAAAGGTCTTCTCCATCCTTTTGATATTGTTCCTCTTCTTCTTGGTATATCTCCACACCTCCTTCAAATTGAAACATGACCATTGAAAGGATTACTATACCTCTATTTTGTTCAAAATTGTACATATGTTGTTCCAACCTTGGAAATTCCATCTTATCATTGTATTTCTTTCTAACTTTCCTTCCTCGCATGGTTGATAACCATAAAGACATGCTCATACTTTTATCAATATCATCCTTTATCTTATCCTTTAATAAATTCCTCATCATCTCATGTTTTCTTTCTATCATGTTCACATTTATTTTCTCTCTTATAGGTGTAGGAAACTAAATTTTTGAATCTTTCTTGTTATCATTCTCATATAGATCATACCTTTTATGGGAATGTATTGATTGTTTTTGAACTATTATTTCTCCAAGACCTACAACTTCACCTTCTTGAATCACCATCATGAACCATGGACCTATTATACTTGCATTATCCGTTACTCCACCTTGTGAACTGAATCTTGCCACCATTTGTATTGAGAAATCATCATCCTCACATTATTTTGAATATTTGATTTGAATGATATTTAGGACTTCCATTTATTGCTCTTCCTTCTCCATCTAAGATTCATGCCCTTCACTTGCCTTGCATGTATCTTCAAGAGATAAATTTTCCTTCTCTTCTTGTGTATCATCTTCTCACATCTGTTCACCTTCAATACCTGTAATAACATAATTATATACATAGTTAGATTGAAAAACTTGAGCTTCATTAGCTCCATTTAGTGCCTTTAGCATAGACACTCCTCCTTCACACTCTTCTTCTCTCACTTCATCATGAGGATTGAACATTTCCTCAGTCATCTTGAATTCTTCCTCTAGCATGCATTCACCCGAATCTCCTTTGTCTTCATCAAACTTCAAACTACCATATTTTTCCTCTCTTTCACTTTTTGTTTCTTCAACCAAGTAGATCTCCTCCTACTTGTGACTATGTTTTATCTCTACACCATCAAAGTACTCTTCTATTATACATGTTTTCCCTTCATGGAATTCATCCATCTCATATAAATACTCACATTCCTCAAGGTAGCAAAATTCTTCCGCCTCATCACTAAGATTTTCTTCATTTTCTTCTTCACTTTTCCACTCATCCTCTGCTTTTAGAATGGCTTCTACATTTGCAAATTTTTCTCTTATAGCTTCCTCTATCTCTCTTTCAACAAGGCTAATCATCCTCTCAAATTCCTTTTTCATCTCTGCAAGCTCCTTTCTAGGGATCACTTCTTGTCCCTTCTTTCCTTTCTTCTCCTCATTTCTTATCCTCTCATCTATTTCTCTCAACATCTTCATCTCCTCCAATTGGTCATGTTTCATACCAATGACCATATTCACTTACTCTTTATATCTCTCTTACCTTGGTTCTCTCACCTCAACAAGTATCTTTCACCTTGTTTGTATCCAAGTCTCTTTCACCTTGGATGTATCTTTCTAAGATCTTTCAATGAGTTCCCCTTATCAACTTTTTTCTCTCTATCCTCTTAGGCTCACAAGAGTATCTTTCCTCTTTCTCTGAGCTTTCTTCTCTTCCCCTTATCTTCCTTTCTCTTGTTTCTTCCTCTTAACCTCTCCGAGAGTTTCTATTATCTCTTGAGATCACCCTTCTCTATTGCCACCTGCATCTACATACTAACATTTTTCTTTTGCATCATTAAATTACATCAAAATCTGATCTTAACTTGTGCACAATTGGCATGCTATGGTACCACAAATAATGCCAATATTAGCTCAATACATTATATCTCAACTTGATATATTACTGAGCTTGATCTACCTTCCGACCTCTTACCTCATACATTGACACATATATGGCTTCCTTCCTTATACAAAAATATCATTCCCTTTTATAATATAACTAGAACTTATCCAACTTGAATGCGTTAATATTTTCTATTGGCTTCATTGTTCGTTAGTTCACAAATATTGTTTATCTCCATGTTCTTCATTTACATCAGTTCTAGTTATTGAATTCAACCTTGAGAGTTCTCAATCTCTTACTATATTGGGGTAGTCCATCATATGTCTTTAATTAACTCTAAGAACTAATTTCTTATAAAACAGAGATCTTAGAATAAGACCAACACACTAGATTTAGTCTCAAGCCCTTATAACTCTTGTCTAGTAGTCCGTAGGACAAGTTTTTCAACTTACTTGCACTAAAAAAAGGTTCAACATGTTCTTGGACACTTTTAAAATGCTTGTTAAGGGAATTTTAAACACACACAACCGTATTAAATTTTATTTTATCACAAACTACAAGGAATTAAGCAAAAACACTTCTTTATTCCAAAGTCTAAACTACAATTTCCTCGGGATGTTCAGTGTCAAAATGCATTCCATAATATTCTAAAACCCCATTGGCATTGAGAACACTCATTAGCATAATTCAAATGAATTTTGAGCTTTTGGAACATCAAAATTTACTAAAAATTGCTTTCAAACACATTTATAACTATCAATGTTCCTCTACTTTGTTCCTCAAAATTTATGTCATTAAATTCTCTTTGCACAAGGATCCATTCAAACTAATACTTTGGAATCTTGTAGGTGACATCAGAAAGAGATATGTTGTGAATTTGGGAAGATTTCATTAGATAATTTTAAAGATATAACATGCCCTAATTCCAGCCACGGGTTAGCAAAACCATATAGCTTCACGCAAATGACACAATTTCAAAACTTCAATTAAATTGCATTGAATTCTTGATCGCATTCTCTTCCTATGTAGGATTGTAGTCAAGATATTGAGACAGCTTTTTTAAAAGAGCACGATTTTCACTCACTTCCTTTCAATTAACCTTAACACAATCCTCTGTAGTCTATAAGAATATACACAAAATATCTTGCAAAAATATGCAAAACCAAGATATTTTTTTACTATTACAACTTTTTTCTCCTCATATTACATTTGAATAGCCACCTATTTTCTTCTTGAGCTCGAATTCCAAAATTAAGACTAAATTTGCTTAATTGAGAGTACTCTAGATGAGCTCCTAAATGCTCTCCAAATTTCCTAGGAAAACTCAACCTCTTATAAACATAGTTTAATGATAATTGACACTATAACAACTATTAAATTTGTACCATTAGCTTCATGATGGGTGCATGGCTCTCATAGCTTTATTTTCCTCTAGCTTAGACTAAATCAAACTTGATTTTTGACCCTTCACCTTACTCAAAGTGATTTTTACATCATGGCAATATTTACATAACTCCATAAGACCATCTCAAACTTTTACACTTTCCTTATTTGATGATTATGGCCTTCACAAGGCTTATTTACAATATAAATTCAAATGATCCATTCAGAAGCAAATGGAGAAACCCTATCTCGAGAAACTTTGATTGTTGTGTTGACCTCCTTGATGACTTACAATTACTTATCTATCCATATTGCCACTTCTTGAAATTTAATCCATTCTTTTTCATGCTCCCGCATCACACATTGCTCCTATCACTATCTCTAATTCCATTCTTCCTCATCCATAGCATACTACATATCTTGGTTACATTTACTCTTGCTTACTTATGCTTTTACATGTACACTTCACTACACATATTAGATAGATATCTTGTATGTCATTATCTTTTTATCATACACACATGCGTGTTCACTTGCTTTCTAGTTGTTATCTTAGATTCCATGATCTATACACACAACACATATGTTTGGCATAGTACTGGTATTAGTCCCTCATTGGCTCCTAGGGGCATCCACTTTTGTACACTACGGCTGCTATTGTTTCATAGGACACTACTTTATCGGATTATACACGCTTTGACATGCTTTTAATCTTTCTAACATGTTAATGAGTGTTTCATGTGCAACATTTGTTTTGCAGGTCTACTTGCTACCATGCTTGTTTGTTAGATTGTGTGTCATTGTTTGTGGGCTTTGCCATTTGTCTTGTGTGCACACTTGTCTAATTTTGGGTCTACTTTGCCTTGATTGTCCTACAACATCGTGAGTGGTGTCCCATGTTTTGCAACCCTCTTTCGTATTCTACATTTTCTTCTTATGTGTTTACATTATCTTCTTGCATCTTAGAATACATATTGTTTTTTTAGCATACACCTTGTCTTCTACACGTGTGTCTTTATTTGCTCATACTAACACTTATCTCCCAACCAATTTGGTTGTGTGTGCCTTGCTTTCTACCAAGCATATTCCCTTCCCCTGCAAGGCACGCCAACACGGTGGTCGGTCCTCCTTTAGGCCACATACTCCTTCGGTGACGCCGCATGCACCCTTAATGAGGGGGCATCATTTGGGTGAATCGGTCACCCCATATAGTTTCATACATCACGCTTTTAGCATAGCGATCGATCCTCCTTTGGGTCGCATACTCGTTCGGTGATGTTGCATGAACCCCAAACGAGGGGGGCATCTTTTGGGTGAATCAGTCACCCCATACAATTCCATACAACCACAGCTTCAAAGACAACACAAAGTGTCGGTATAACACATTTATCAAGACGTATCAGACAGGGCTCAAAATAAGACTTGCGTTCTTAGTATAACACAAACCACCGAGAGCCTTCCTAGATGCCTATAACCAGGGGTAGTTACACAACATTTGGCGAGTTTAACATAGTCTACAGAAATCCACACAACGGATTTTATAGGGCACACAGTCCTTAGCATTCGTCATGCATGTATTACACACTTTCACGTTGGATTGAATTTTTCAAATTTTAAACACCATCTCGTAGTGGTGTTCTACATTACGAGAAATATTTAAAGGTTGGGGATAACAATAGACTTTTCTCCCTACAATTCTTCCATATCATTGATGTGAGATCACCCGAAAAAAATTGCGTACACACAATTGGCATGAGATCACCCAAAAACTCGGTCTTCCACAACGTCTACATGATCCTTTCTACACTCTTTCCTCATCATATATCATGTGCACATGTTCTTTTTCACATTTTTCATTTTACATGCTTTTACACATATACATGTGTATTTGACTATGTGCACTACCAAAACTCTAGCAAGGATAAATAACTAGACTAACACCACATAGTCTATTAACAAAGCTATGAATTAACAATAGTAACATCAAGATCTTAGCTTATTGGAATACTTAAGAAAACTAACATGATATCAATCAATCTAAGTTAAAGCATGCCTACTTAGTGTGAATCTTAACAAATATGGACCTATGAAGACCACTAGCAAATCAAATTGGGTTGTTGCTACTTCACAATGGTGAAAGGATCTCTCTAACAATGGCTACAAGGCCATATTAGATATTCCTTTACTAACCAAGCATGAAGATTAGATGCAAAGATTGAGCAAGTTAATCCATCAATGGAAGTAAGGCTCTTGATCATATGTCTTATATGATTAATGTTATTCAAAACATGGTGTAAAGTATGAAGGTAGGAGCTTAGTCATTTTTATAGCTTTCTACTTGGAGAAATTTTGCATCTTGGTGCATGTGGGACTAAAAGGATAAAGTAGATTAAGGCTTGTTAATCATGATTAGTGAATTAACAAGTGATTAGCATGTGAGGAGCCTTAATTGACCAATTAGGATCAATTAAGAGGTTGGGATAAGCTTTTGAAGCCTTTTGAGATGTTTCGAGGGAAATGGGGTGATTTTGAATGGTTGGAAGAGGGGTTTTAGCCAATAATAGGGTTTATTGACCAAAATAAGGGTAATAGGCCTAATTAGCTAATAATTGCTAATTGTTTGCTCGAAAGAGGATAATAACTAATGATGTGTTGTCAATTGGCATCTAAAATGTGATAGAGGTTAGTTAATCAACAAAATGTTGTTAATTAACCAAAATAGAGGGAAACGTTAGTTAATTATGCAAATCACTAATTATAACGTAAATGGTAAGAATGAGGGTAATTAGTGTGCTTTTAGCAATAAAACTACGTAAGTGGATTTTAAGTGTCTACAAACTACTTATTCATTCTTCTCTTTTACGGGTCCATCCATATAGGAAGCGGTAGTCAACATCATAAAACATTTGTTCACCTTCAATACCTGTAATAACATAATTATATACATCTTCTCACATCTGTTCACCTTGAATACCAGTAATAACATAATTATATACATAGTTAGATTGAAAAACTTGAGCTTCATTAGCTCTATTTAGTGTCATTAGCATAGACTCTCCTCCTTCACACTCTTCTTTTCTCACATCATCATGAGGATTGAACATTTCCTCAATCATCTTCAACTCTTCCTCTAGAAAGCATTCACCCGAACCTCCTTTGTCTTCATCAAACTTCAAACTACCATATTTTTCCTCTCTTTCACTTTTTGTTTCTTCAACCAAGTAGATCTCCTCCTACTTGTGACTATGTTTTATCTCTTCACTATCAAGGTACTCTTCTATTATACATGTTTTCCCTTCATGGAATTCATCCATCTCATATAAATACTCACATTCCTCAAGGTAGCAAAATTCTTCCTCCTCATCACTAAGATTTTCTTCATTTTCTTTTTCACTTTTCCATTCATCCTCTTCGCTTTTAGAATGGCTTCTACATTTGCAAATTTTTCTCCCATAGCTTCCTCTATCTCTATTTCAACAAGGCTAATCATCCTCTCAAATTCATTTTTCATTTGTGCAAGCTTATTTTTAGGGATCACTTCTTGTCCCTTCTTTTCTTTCTTTTCCTCATTTCTTATTCTCTCATCTATTTCTCTCAACATATTCATCTCCTCCAATTGGTCATGTTTCATACTAATGGCCATATTCACTTACTCTTTATATCTCTCTTACCTTGGTTCTTTCACCTCAACGAGTATCTTTCACCTTATTTGTATCCAAGTCTCTTTCACCTTGGATGTATCTTTCTAAGATCTTTCAATGAGTTCCCCTTATCAACTTTTTTTCTCTCTATCCTCTTAGGCTCACAAGAGTATCTTTCCTCTTTCTCTGAGCTTTCTTCTCTTCCCCTTATCTTCCTTTCTCTTGTTTCTTCCTCTTAACCTCTCCGAGAGTTTCTATTATCTCTTGAGATCACCCTTCTCTATTGCCACCTGCATCTACATACTAACATTTTTCTTTTGCATCATTAAATTACATCGTAAAATCTGGATCTTAACTTGTGCACAATTGGCATGCTATGGTACCACAAATAATGCCAATATTAGCTCAATACATTATATCTCAACTTGATATATTACTTTGAGCTTGATCTACCTTCTCCGACCTCTTACCTCATACATTGACACATATATGGCTTCCTTCCTTATACAAAAATATCATTCCCTTTTATAATATAACTAGAACTTATCCAACTTGAATGCGTTAATATTTTCTATTGGCTTCATTGTTCGTTAGTTCACAAATATTGTTTATCTCCATGTTCTTCATTTACATCAGGTTCTAGTTATTGAATTCAACCTTGAGAGTTCTCAATCTCTTACTATATTGGGGTAGTCCATCATATGTCTTTAATTAACTCTAAGAACTAATTTCTTATAAAACAGATCTTAGAATAAGACCAACACACTAGATTTAGTCTCAAGCCCTTATAACTCTTGTCTAGTAGTCTGTAGGGACAAGTTTTTCAACTTACTTGCACTAAAAAAAGGTTCAACATGTTCTTGGACACTTTTAAAATGCTTGTTAAGGGAATTTTAAACACACACAACCGTATTAAATTTTATTTTATCACAAATACAAGGAATTAAGCAAAAACACTTCTTTATTCCAAAGTCTAAACTACAATTTCCTCAGGATGTTCAGGTCAAAATGCATTCCATAATATTCTAAAACCCCATTGGCATTGAGAACACTCATTAGCATAATTCAAATGAATTTTGAGCTTTTGGAACATCAAAATTTACTAAAAATTGCTTTCAAACACATTTATAACTATCAATGTTCCTCTACTTTGTTCCTCAAAATTTATGTCATTAAATTCTCTTTGCACAAGGATCCATTCGAACTAATACTTTGGAATCTTGTAGGTGACATCAGGAAAGAGATATGTTGTGAATTTGGGAAGATTTCATTAGATAATTTTAAAGATATAACATGCCCTAATTCCAGGCCACGGTTAGCAAAACCATATAGCTTGTAAATGACACAATTTCAAAACTTCAATTAAATTGCATTGAATTCTTGATCGCATTCTCTTCCTATGTAGGATTGTAGTCAAGATATTGAGACAGTTTTTTTAAAAGAGCACGATTTTCACTCACTTCCTTTCAATTAACCTTAACACAATCCTCTGTAGTCTATAAGAATATACACAAAAATATCTTGCAAAAATATGCAAAACCAAGATATTTTTTTACTATTACAACTTTTTTCTCCTCATATTACATTTGAATAGCCACCTATTTTCTTCTTGAGCTCGAATTCCAAAATTAAGACTAAATTTGCTTAATTGAGAGTACTCCTAGATGAGCTCCTAAATGCTCTCCAAATTTCCTAGGAAAACTCAACCTCTTATAAACATAGTTTAATGATAATTGACACTATAACAACTATTAAATTTGTACCATTAGCTTCATGATGGGTGCATGGCTCTCATAGCCTTATTTTCCTCTAGCTTAGACTAAATCAAACTTGATTTTTGACCCTTCACCTTACTCAAAGTGATTTTTACATCATGGCAATATTTACATAACTCCATAAGACCATCTCAAACTTTTACACTTTCCTTATTTGATGATTATGGCCTTCACAAGGCTTATTTGCAATATAAATTCAAATGATCCATTCAGAAGCAAATGGAGAAACCCTATCTCGAGAAACTTTGATTGTTGTGTTGACCTCCTTGATGACTTACAATTACTTATCTATCCGTATTGCCACTTCTTGAAATTTAATCCATTCTTTTTCATGCTCCTGCATCACACATTGCTCCTATCACTATCTCTGAATTCCATTCTGCCTCATCCATAGCATACTACATATCTTGGTTACATTTACTCTTGCTTACTTATGCTTTTACATGTACACTTCACTACACATATTAGATAGATATCTTGTATGTCATTATCTTTTTATCATACACACATGCGTGTTCACTTGCTTTCTAGTTGTTATCTTAGATTCCACAGATCTATACACACAACACATATGTTTGGCATAGTACCTGGTATTAGTCCCTCATTGGCTCTAGGGGCATCCACTTTTGTACACTACGGCTGATTGCTATTGTTTCATAGGACACTACTTTATCGGATTATACATTGACATGCTTTTAATCTTTCTAACATGTTAATGAGTGTTTCATGTGCAACATTTGTTTTGCAGTCTACTTGCTACCATGCTTGTTTGTTAGATTGTGTGTCATTGTTTGTGGGCTTTGCCATTTGTCTTGTGTGCACACTTGTCTAATTTTGGGTCTGCTTTGCCTTGATTGTCCTGCACATCGTGAGTGGTGTCCCATGTTTGCAACCCTCTTTTCGTATTCTACATTTTCTTCTTATGTGTTTACATTATCTTCTTGCATCTTAGAATACATATTGTTTTTTAGCATACACCTTGTCTTCTACACGTGTGTCTTTATTTGCTCATACTAACACTTATCTCCCAACCAATTTGGTTGTGTGTGCCTTGCTTTCTACCAAGCATATTCCCTTCACCATGCAAGGCACGAGTTTCAACACGGTGGTCGGTCCTCCTTTAGGCCACATACTCCTTCGATGACGCGCATGCACCCTTAATGAGGGGGCATCATATGGGTGAATCGGTCACCCCATATAGTTTCATACAGTCACAGTTTTAGCATAGCGATCGATCCTCCTTTGGGTCGCATACTGCTCGATGATGTTGCATGAACCCCAAACGAGGGGGCATCTTTTGGGTGAATCACTACCCCATACAATTCCATACAACCACGATTCGGACAACACAAGGTTGTCGGTATAACACATTTATCAAGATCGAGATGGGGCTCAAAATAAGACTTGCGTTCTTAGTATAACACACCACCAGAGCCCTTCCTAGATGCCTATAACTAGGGGGTAGTTACACAATATTTGGCAGTTTAACATAGTCTATAGAATTCCACACAACGGATTTTATAGGGCACACGGTCCTTAGCATTCGGCATGCATACACTACACACTTTCGCGTTGGATTGAATTTTTCAAATTTTAAACACCATCTGTAGTGGTGTTCTACATTACGAGAAATATTTAAAGGTTGGGGGATAACAATAGACTTTTCTCCCTACAATTCTTCCATATCATTGATGTGAGATCACCCGAAAAAATTGCGGCTGGCACAATTGGCATGAGATCACCCAAAAAACTCGGTCTTCCACAACGTCTACATGATCCTTTCTACACTCTTTCCTCATCATATATCATGTGCACATGTTCTTTTTTCACATTTTTCATTTTACATGCTTTTTACACATATACATGTGTATTTGACTATGTGCACTACCAAAACTCTAGCAAGGATAAATAACTATACTAACACCACATAGTCTATTAACAAAGCTATGAATTAATAATAGTAACATCAAGATCTTAGCTTATTGGAATACTTAAGAGAACTAACATGATATCAATCAATCTTAGTTAAAGCATGCCTACTTAGTGTGAATTGCTAACAAACATGGACCTATGAAGACCACTAGCAAATCAAATTGGGTTGTTGTTACTCCATAATGGTGAAAGGATCTCTCTAACAATGGCTACAAGGCCATATTAGATATTCCTTTACTAACCAAGCATGAAGATTAGATGCAAAGATTGAGCAAGTTAATCCATCAATAGAATTAAAGCTCTTGATCATATGTCTGATATGATTAATGTTATTTAAAACATGGTGTAAAGTATGAAGGTAGGAGCTTAGTCCTTTTTATAGCTTTCTACTTGGAGAAATTTTGCATCTTGGTGCATGTGGGACTAAAAAGGATAAAGTAGATTAAGGCTTGTTAATCATGATTAGGGAATTAATAAGTGATTAGCATGTGAGGAGTCTTAATTGACCAATTATGATCAATTAAGAGGCTAGGATAAGCTTTTGAAGCCTTTTGAGATGTTTAGAGGGAAATGGGGTGATTTTGAATGGTTGGAAGAGGGTTTTAGCCAATAATAGGGTTTATTGACCAAAATAACGGTAAATAGGCCTAATTAGCTAATAATTGCTAATTGTTTGCTCGAAAGAGGATAAAAACTAATGATGTGTTGTCAATTGGCATCTAAAATGTGATAGAGGTTAGTTAATCAACAAAATGTTGTCAATTAAAAAAATAGAGGGAAACGTTAGTTAATTATGCAAATCACTAATTATAACGGAAATGGTAAGAATGAGGGTAATTAGTGTGCTTTTAGCAATAAAACTACGTAAGTGGATTTTAGGTGTCTACAAACTACTTATTCATTCTTCTCTTTTACGGGTCCATCCATATAGAAGCGGTAGTCAACATCATAAAACATTTGTTCACCTTCAATACCTGTAATAACATAATTATATACATCTTCTCACATCATTTCACCTTCAATACACTGTAATAACATAATTATATACATAGTTAGATTGAAAAACTTGAGCTTCATTAGCTCTATTTAGTGTCATTAGCATAGACTCTCCTCCTTCACACTCTTCTTTTCTCACATCATCATGAGGATTGAACATTTCCTCAATCATCTTCAACTCTTCCTCTAGAAAGCATTCACCCGAACCTCCTTTGTCTTCATCAAACTTCAAACTACCATATTTTTCCTCTCTTTCACTTTTTGTTTCTTCAACCAAGTAGATCTCCTCCTACTTGTGACTATGTTTTATCTCTTCACTATCAAGGTACTCTTCTATTATACATGTTTTCCCTTCATGGAATTCATCCATCTCATATAAATACTCACATTCCTCAAGGTAGCAAAATTCTTCCTCCTCATCACTAAGATTTTCTTCATTTTCTTTTTCACTTTTCCATTCATCCTCTTGCTTTTAGAATGGCTTCTACATTTGCAAATTTTTCTCCCATAGCTTCCTCTATCTCTATTTCAACAAGGCTAATCATCCTCTCAAATTCATTTTCATTTGTGCAAGCTTATTTTTAGGGATCACTTCTTGTCCCTTCTTTTCTTTCTTTTCCTCATTTCTTATTCTCTCATCTATTTCTCTCAACATATTCATCTCCTCCAATTGGTCATGTTTCATACCAATGGCCATATTCACTTACTCTTTATATCTCTCTTACCTTGGTTCTTTCACCTCAACGAGTATCTTTCACCTTATTTGTATCCAAGTCTCTTTCACCTTGGATGTATCTTTCTAAGATCTTTCAATGAGTTCCCCTTATCAACTTTTTTCTCTCTATCCTCTTAGGCTCACAAGAGTATCTTTCCTCTTTCTCTGAGCTTTCTTCTCTTCCCCTTATCTTCCTTTCTCTTGTTTCTTCCTCTTAACCTCTCCGAGAGTTTCTATTATCTCTTGAGATCACCCTTCTCTATTGCCACCTGCATCTACATACTAACATTTTTCTTTTGCATCATTAAATTACATCAGAAATCTGGATCTTAACTTGTGCACAATTGGCATGCTATGGTACCACAAATAATGCCAATATTAGCTCAATACATTATATCTCAACTTGATATATTACTGAGCTTGATCTACCTTCGACCTCTTACCTCATACATTGACACATATATGGCTTCCTTCCTTATACAAAAATATCATTCCCTTTTATAATATAACTAGAACTTATCCAACTTGAATGCGTTAATATTTTCTATTGGCTTCATTGTTCGTTAGTTCACAAATATTGTTTATCTCCATGTTCTTCATTTACATCAGTTCTAGTTATTGAATTCAACCTTGAGAGTTCTCAATCTCTTACTATATTGGGGTAGTCCATCATATGTCTTTAATTAACTCTAAGAACTAATTTCTTATAAAACAGAGATCTTAGAATAAGACCAACACACTAGATTTAGTCTCAAGCCCTTATAACTCTTGTCTAGTAGTCTGTAGGACAAGTTTTTCAACTTACTTGCACTAAAAAAGGTTCAACATGTTCTTGGACACTTTTAAAATGCTTGTTAAGGGAATTTTAAACACACACAACCGTATTAAATTTTATTTTATCACAACTACAAGGAATTAAGCAAAAACACTTCTTTATTCCAAAGTCTAAACTACAATTTCCTCAGATGTTCGAGGTCAAAATGCATTCCATAATATTCTAAAACCCCATTGGCATTGAGAACACTCATTAGCATAATTCAAATGAATTTTGAGCTTTTGGAACATCAAAATTTACTAAAATTGCTTTCAAACACATTTATAACTATCAATGTTCCTCTACTTTGTTCCTCAAAATTTATGTCATTAAATTCTCTTTTCAAGCACAAGGATCCATTCGAACTAATACTTTGGAATCTTGTAGGTGACATCGAAAGAGATATGTTGTGAATTTGGGAAGATTTCATTAGATAATTTTAAAGATATAACATGCCCTAATTCCGGGCCACGGGTTAGCAAAAACCATATAGCTTGTAAATGACACAATTTCAAAACTTCATTTAAATTGCATTGAATTCTTGATCGCATTCTCTTCCTATGTAGGATTGTAGTCAAGATATTGAGACAGTTTTTTAAAAGAGCACGATTTTCACTCACTTCCTTTCAATTAACCTTAACACAATCCTCTGTAGTGAGTCTATAAGAATATACACAAAAATATCTTGCAAAATATGCAAAACCAAGATATTTTTTTACTATTACAACTTTTTCTCTCTCATATTACATTTGAATAGCCACCTATTTTCTTCTTGAGCTCAATTCCAAAATTAAGACTAAATTTGCTTAATTGAGAGTACTCTAGATGAGCTCCTAAATGCTCTCCAAATTTCCTAGGAAAACTCAACCTCTTATAAACATAGTTTAATGATAATTGACACTATAACAACTATTAAATTTGTACCATTAGCTTCATGATGAGTGCATGGCTCTCATAGCCTTATTTTCCTCTTACTTAGACTAAATCAAACTTGATTTTTGACCCTTCACCTTACTCAAAGTGATTTTTACATCATGGCAATATTTACATAACTCCATAAGACCATCTAAAACTTTTACACTTTCCTTATTTGATGACTATGGCCTTCACAAGGCTTATTTACAATATAAATTCAAATGATCCATTTGGAAGCAAATGGAGAAACCCTGTTTTGAGAAACTTTGATTGTTGTTTTGACCTCCTTGATGACTTACAATTACTTATCTATCCGTATTGCCACTTCTTGAAATTTAATCCATTCTTTTTCATGCTCCCGCATCACACATTGCTCCTATCACTATCTCTGAATTCCATTCGCCTCATCCATAAAGATACTACATATCTTGGTTACATTTACTCTTGCTTACTTATGCTTTTACATGTACACTTCACTACACATATTAGATAGATATCTTGTATGTCATTATCTTTTATCATACACACATGAGTGTTCACTTGCTTTCTAGTTGTTATCTTAGATTCCACAGATCTATACACACAACACATATGTTTGGCATAGTACTGGTATTAGTCCCTCATTGGCTCCTAGGGGCATCCACTTTTGTACACTACGGCTGCTATTGTTTCATAGGACACTACTTTATCGGATTATACACGCTTTGACATGCTTTTAATCTTTCTAACATGTTAATGGGTGCTTCATGTGCAACATTTGTTTTGCAGTCTACTTCATTACCATGCTTGTTTGTTAGATTGTGTGTCATTGTTTGTGGGCTTTGCCATTTGTCTTGTGTGCACACTTGTCTAATTTTGGGTCTCCTTTGCCTTGATTGTCCTGCAACATCGTGAGTGGTGTCCCATGTTTGCAACCCTCTTTTCGTATTCTACATTTTCTTCTTAGGTGTTTACATTATCTTCTTGCATCTTAGAATACATATTGTTTTTTTAGCATACACCTTGTCTTCTACACGTGTGTCTTTATTTGCTCATACTAACACTTATCTCCCAACCAATTTGGTTGTGTGTGCCTTGCTTTCTACCAAGCATATTCCCTTCACCCCTGCAAGGCACGGTTTGAACACAAGGTGGTCAGTCCTCCTTTAGGCCACATACTCCTTCGATGGACGCGCATGCACCCTTAATGAGGGGGCATCATATGGGTGAATCAGTCACCCCATATAGTTTCATACATCACAGTTTTAAGCATAGCGATCGATCCTCCTTTGGGTCGCATACTGCTCGATGATGATGTTGCATGAACCCCAAATGAGGGGGCATCTTTTGGGTGAATCACCACCCCATACAATTCCATACAACCACAGATTCAAAGACAACACAAAGGTGTCGGTATAACACATTTATCGAATCGAGACGGGGTGGCTCAAAATAAGACTTGCGTTCTTAGTATAACACAGCCACCAGAGCCCTTCCTAGATGCCTATAACCAGGGGGTAGTTACACAACATTTGGCAGTTTAACATAGTCTATAGAACTCCACACAACGGATTTTATAGGGCACACAGTCCTTAGCATTCGGCATGCATACACTACACACTTTCGTGTTGGATCGAATTGTTCAAATTTTACACACCATCTGTAGTGGTGTTCTACATTACGAGAAGTAGTTAAAGGTTGGAGGATAACACTAGACTTTTCTCCCTACACTTCTTCCATATCATTGATGTGAGATCACCCGAAAAAATTACGGCCGGCACACCGGCATGAGATCACCCAAAAACTCGGTCTTCCACAACGCCTACATGATCCTTTCTACACTCTTTCCTCATCATATATCAGGTGCACATGTTCTTTTTCACATTTTTCATTTTACATGCTTTTTACACATATACATGCGTATTTGACTATGTGCACTACCAAAACTCTAAGCAAGGATAAATAACTATACTAACACCACATAGTCTATTAACAAAGCTATGAATTAATAATAGTAACATCAAGATCTTAGCTTATTGGAATACTTAAGAGAACTAACATGATATCAATCAATCTTAGTTAAAGCATGCTTACTTAGTGTGAATTCTTTAACAAATGTGGACCTATGAAGAGCACTAAGCAAATCAAATTGGATTGTTCTTTACTCCACAATGGTGAAAATATCTCTCTAACAATGGCTACAAGGCCATATTAGATATTCCTTTACTAACCAAGCATGAAGATTAGATGCAAAGATTGAGCAAGTTAATCCATCAATGGAAGTAAGGCTCTTGAGCATATGTCCGATATGATTAATGTTATTTAAAACAAGGTGTAAAGTATGAAGGTAGAAGCTTATCATTTTTATAGCTTTCTACTTGGAAAAATTTTGCATCTTGGTGCATGTGGGACTAAAAAGGATAAAGTAGATTAAGGCTTGTTAATCATGATTAGGAAATGAACAAGTGATTAACATGTTATGAGCCTTAATTGACCAATTATGATCAATTGAGAGGTCGGATAAGCTTTTGAAGCCTTTTGAGATGTTTCGAGAGGAAATGGGGTGATTTTGAATGGTTGGAAGAGGGTTTCAGCCAATAATAGGGTTTATTGACCAAAATAACGGTAAATAGGCCTAATTAGCTAACAATTGCTAATTGTTTGCTCGAAAGAGGATACAAACTAATGATGTGTCATGTCGATTGGCATCTAAAATGTGATAGAGGTTAGTTAATCAACAAAGTGTCGTTAATTAACCAAAATAGAGGGAAACGTTAGTTAATTATGCAAATCACTAATTATAACGGAAATGGTAAGAATGTGGGTAATTAGTGTGCTTTTAGCAATAAAACTACGTAAGTGGATTTTAAGTGTCTACAAACTACTTATTCATTCTTCTCTTTTACGGGTCCATCCATATAGAAGCGGTAGTCAACATCATAAAACATCATCTACATTGACATCGACATCGACATCAACAACAGTACAATCGAGACATATACACATGTTTTTCCACTCTAGGTCATTTTCATCATCACTTTCTTTGCACTTTTTCCTCCTTAGCATCCATGCTTCACACTTTTATCGCTCCACGTTTTGTCTTGTCCTCAAAGACACTTTCATCGGTGATCTACATGGTTATCAGTGTACGCATTTCTTATCTACTTTATGTTATCGATCATTCACTCAACAACATAAAGTGGGGAAAATGTAGACACAAAATCACGCACTTTGGGTAATTATCTAGTCTTGATTGCATACTACTATTCATATGATTCCTAAGTAAGAAAAGTACTAATTAACCCATGTCTTTGCCACCTTTCTTTGCTTTTTGTTGCCACTTTTGGTCTTGCACCCTTACTTGCTCAGTCTTTCTTTTTATACCTCAACATTTATCATCCTAGACACCAATGCCCAATGAGGACACCAGTAATCGGGAACCCTCGTTCCCTCCGGGCGCCCCCAACCTCTTTGTACTTTGTTCACATATTTTGGGTCTTTTCTAGTTGTTTGAGCATCTTATATTTTTGGTAGTTGGCCTTTTTGGGGTTAATTAGAAAATTTAAGCAAGGGAATCATATAAATATAAAGTTCAATGATCATAATAAGGGACCAAACACTAAGCATTAGCTATCACCACCTAAGGTTGTATCCATCAAGCATCTAAGAGCTCCATTGCATCCATCTAGCACCATCCAAGGGACACAAGGGTTGGTTATTCTACATACACTTCATAGGAGGGAAGTTCATTCTATTCTATGCACACATCTATTATCTTATTTACATCTAGCTACTTTACTTGCTATCAAGTCGCGACTCACACAAGAGCCACCTAGGGCACAATTTCATACACACACATAGAACTACGTTGGGTTTGAGATGTATTGCAGCGCTCAGTCGTAAGATCACCATTGTGATAGTTGAGGACAGTTCGACCCCTCATTCTGCATCTTTCTTTTTTAGGATTTGATGTCTATTTGAGGGTTTTGCAGGTCATTGTTTCATTATAGGTTTCCAGCGATTTCGGTGATCATTGTGTGACCTCATAGCGACCAAAGGTGAACAACAATGAAGACCTCATGAGTCCTCCGAAGAGGTTTTTTTGAGCATTTCGGAAGACACAGACGCCTGTAAATAGGCCTAGGCGCCACGGGCACCCATATCCCTCTTTAGGCGCCCCAGTCTAGCATATTCCTCCATCTCTCCATTTTATTGAGCTTCGTTGTGACGATTATCAATACTCTGGATTTTCCAGTTTTCATCTCTGTGCACTTTTGAGATCTCTGTGAAACAACTAAGTCATCTTACCTCTTCTTTGCACTTAGGGTTTAATATAGTTTGGTTTAGTTTGTTTGGGCTAATTTACATTCTTAATTGTTTATTCATTTCACGCTGCTGCAATAACAATCGATTAGGAATAAAATTCACATTTAGCTTAATCAATTATATAGGAGGTTCGATATTTCATGTACAAGTTCCCTATATGTTTATTCGGTTGATTTTCACTTTAGCAAAGAAGTGATGGTAAGGATCTTTTCTCATGTGTCACAATGTCATTAGTGTAAAATATTTGGATTTCCAATGAGATTCAAATGCTCGAAAAATATACATGGATGGATTCTATAGAGTTTATTTTAAACAATGGGTGCTTTTGATTGTTTTAATTTTGATATCAAATATAAGTTCACCTTCATATTTTGTTCTTCTTTTGTTGTGATTTTTTTCGGTCTTTGAGTCTTCTTCAACTTAGTGTCACTTAGGGGTTAAGTTTGACATCCACCCAATTTTTAGGTGACCATAATTTTCCTAATATTATTCTTCAGAAATACAAAATAATGCCTTTTGTTTTATGATAGGTAAATGCTTTTGACCAAAATTGTGAACCTAATAATATATAATTTTAAAAAATTGGAGCTACGAACTAGATCTTGGACACAACAAGGGGCATATTCCCCAGAAGCTACTAAGCCAACATACTTGAAAGAACTCAACATAGCCAACATAGATCAACAAGCATCCAATGAGGTTTAAACTGGGTGGGGCTAGGCACAATCAAGCCACTTACCACCCACCTACACCTCATTGGCTAAAAATGATGGAGATAATATAACATGGGGTGGGCTTGGCTCTTTATTGTTTGTTGATTGATCGACATTCAAGCACTCCATTGTGTTCGACTTGGTCCATATGGAAATGTGTGACCGCTACCTTAAGGTGTCCCCCATCACCACTATAACCATTATGTGGCATGCAAATGCCCCACTCCACATATCACTAGTAAATCAGAAACAAACCCACGAGTTCTCGAATCACTAATGTAATGACTTATTATTATGACACAACCACGGAGGCAATACAATGCAATGAATGATTTATACACAATTAATAAAATATATAAAGATTAATCTTTGTTTTATATATATATATATATATATATATATATATTACAAAATAAATACGATAGTTATTTACATGTTTTTATGATTTTAATTGTAAAATATTTATAATTAGTACATATAATTTGTATATTTAAAATATATATATATATATTACAAAATAAATACGATAGTTATTTACATGTTTTTATGATTTTAATTGTAAAATATTTATAATTAGTACTTTTATGATTTTAATTGTAAAATATTTATAATTAGTACATATAATTTGTATATTTAAAATATACAAATTATATGTACTATTTATAAATATTTTACAATTAAAATCATAAAAACATGTAAATAACTATCGTATTTATTTTGTAAAATCAATACTTTATACATTTACGAAATATTATTCACAACATATTATCATTCGTACCAATTAAACTATAATCCCTTCCAAACTTGCTTTTGATGGACAAGTTCTCTCCACTTATATAATTATTTTAAATAACTTAAATAATATCCACTCATGAAATTTTTATTCGTGCTCATTGAAAAGACATTTTAAATATATTAAACTACAATCAATAATTCAATTAGGTTAGTTTCTTTCAATAACTTAAAAAGAATATCCACTCTAAACTCTATTTTTAATCCATGTTCCAAACACATTTAAATATGCTCAAAAGGTAAGCAATAATTAAATCATGTTATCACTTTCAATAACTTAAATATCAATAACTTAAAAGGTAAGCAATAATTAAATTATGTTATTACTTTCAATAACTTAAATATCTATTATATGAAAGGTAAGCAATAATTAAATGATATTGTACATCCGAGTTGGCCTAACGGTGAAGAACAAGATTCAAGTTAACCTAATGGTGAAGAACATGTGCTCTTGAAATAGAGGTCACAAGTTCAAATCTCGAAGGGGGTAGTGTATGTACGCCTGCGTTTGTAGCAAAGTTAGTTGCCTCCCGCATGTGAGTACGAGGTAGTCCGATATGCTATAAGCCGCCAGAGACCCAAAAACAGCCGACCAAGCATCGTGGACTCGTAAAAAACCTATTATTATTATTATTTGTCACTTTAAATAACTTAAATATTTATTTCAAACAAATTTATTTGTGTTCATATAAAAGATATTTTAATTTATATAATTTGGTGGAAATAAGAAAATCTTTGTAATTATCATTTTTTGAATTTGTAAAATAGTTTATAATATATTAGAGTATGATAACTTATATTATATAAGAGGAAGGAATTTTTTTGTTAAGTAGCATATTTTGAGTTTGTAAAATTATTTATAATATATATTTTTAATAATTTAGAGGGATCGACAAATACTAAATCATAAAATGTGAATTCACGACTAAACCATCTAAAATAATAATATCAACCAAAAACTATATTTTATAATATATTAAAATGTGGTAATTTATAACATATAAAATCACTCCGTACTCTAATATATATAAAAGGTCTCTAATTATATTCTAATTCGTATAACATCCCTTTCAAAAACGCAACATATAAACACATTTGAAAATATATTCAACCTTGAAATACACTTAAACACATTTTAAATACATTACAACATATACTCTAAAGTGATGTGGCCTTGATTATGACTTAAATTGGAAGCAAACTCAAGGCCGTGAGTGATTATTGTCCGATGAAGTGGTCAAACTATCATATAAATTTGGAAATAATTTAATATATAGGAAAAACAAAGATATAAAAACAAAATATGCGTGGTTATTGTACTTGAAGGAATGATTGCCATGTGTTTCGTGTGGTCGATTAACTTTAGGTAGTGGAGAGGAAAGGACCCTAAAAAATAGATGATAGGCCATTTTCATAGGCTGTTTTTAAAAGACCCCAATGATGGAAAAGCCTCGTGGAAGTCGCTCTCAAGCCAACAACATTCTCATTTCTTTGCGAGGAGGGAAAGTGGTTTTCATCTCAGATGGAAAGCGTTACCTCTCCCTCTCCAACAAATTTTTCAAATTACACTCCAAAAATATATCAAATAGTTTTAATTATACTTATTAATAATATATATAAAAGATTACTATATATTTATTTAACCTTATTTGATGCTTTATTTTTAGCATAAACTTGAAATGGTCATATTTTTTTATCCGGTGTCTATATGAGTTTGTTTTTTTAAACCACTTGTTTCGACGAGATGAACACACCAATCATTCTCGTCCTCCCAGCTAGAGTCATTTTCGGTGCATTTTCGCACTCCGAGATCTGTCATCTAAGGGCCAAAAATTAGGATTAAGTTGTAATTCGGTTTTTTCCTATTTTAGGGCATTAATTAATTTTAGTCTCTTGAATGCATAGTAGGTTAGAAAGTTGGCAATTCCTCTAATTTAGGCATGTAGAAGATGCGTGGCAATTTTTGTGCTCGTATGCGAATAAGCATGCAAACTTACTAAGAATAGCAGGTTCTAGTAAACTGCTAAAAATAGTAAATTTTGCCATCTAGAGTAGATTTAGTCAAAGTTAGTTAGAGTTTGCTTGGAAACTCGAGTTGGGAGTTGTTTTCTTATTTATGAAGCATTGTAATTCATCATTCAATAACGAAGAAGATTTATTTTCTTGGAGTTCGAGATATTTGCAGCATTTTGTGTGTGTGTGTGTGTGTGTTACAATTTGGCTCCATTACTATTTAATATGTATTGATATAATTTACATATAATTTTATATAAAAAAGATGGTCAAATTTTAAATATGTAAGCCGCATCCAACAATTATTTTAAAAAATTGCAAGTATTTTATGGCTAAAATCACAAAAATGTTTGAAAGACCATCAAATTTAACCCCTAGAAAGCGGTGAAGGAGACAAGTTTGTTATCCTATGCTTGATTTCTTTGTCTTTTCGAAAATAAGTTAAAGCCTATATTGCATGTACATATTTTTAGGTTTTTGCATTTAAGTAGGCATTACTTCTACTCATTGAGTTTGTTAATTGTTTGAAAAATATGGTTCTTGTCTAGCTAGAAGTATTTTTGTTATAGAAGGTGGTGGGAATGGAACCCAAACGAGCCTAGAAGTTTGATCTAAATCTTTACAATGAGGTAATGGCTCAAACTCCTCAATCTCTTGTTGATTTTAACATATCTTTAGATGTCGTTAATGATGTTTGCCAATGGATTGAATCTCACAACCTTATTGTCTATTATGTTGGTTGTATTTTATCCGAGCCAACCCTCCGTAATCGCATTAAACACCACAATCATAATATTAAATTGGCAAGGGTCTAAAACCTTGTCAAGGGTTTTTATTTTCCTCTATGGAGCCACAATATGTGTTTACTTTGTTGTCAAAATCTTGTTGTTGGTTCATGTGCAACACCCTTATGTTTTTGTAGAACTCAAAGTCCTTATCCAAATTGAGCTTGTTAGGTTACCAATCTAGTTTTGGTTCTTCCTTGAATACATGATACAACCCTAGGCACGTGATTTGCCATGAGCGGGAACATTTTTACTTGGTACAATCAAGCAAGCAAGTCTATGTTGAGGTTAACCTCTCAAAGGCTTGAAAGAGTCAATAGAATTCAAGTGGGTTCAAAATGTTTCTCACATAAATTGATTTACATTAATTTGTCGAACACTCAATTTTGTTGTTAAGTTATCGACCATGATAAATTGTGATTATTTACTCATGTCTCGAGTAGACCGTAAGTCATCGGTTGAAAAATTGGTTTGATTAGAAGAATGTCGAGGGAATGTATGATAATTACAATATGCATTTACATCGTATATTTAGGCAAAGGCCTTAAGGGATCAACTCTCAAATACAAGGTAAAATAACCAAGTTGCATTCAAACAATCATTGTACACAACATTTTTTGTGACCTTTCACTTAGCTATGTACATTGTCTAAGTTGTTGTCGAGGTAAGATTAATATATTGTTTGTTTATTGTTCTATTGTGTTGACTACACTTTTTGACTCGGGTTTAGATTGGAAAGTAATATCTCCAATTTTGGTCTTAAAATTTACCTTAGGTTGAAATTTTGCCCCACTATAGGTAGGGGTAGGGGCATTGATCCCATATTTGACCAAGTTGGCCTTTAAAAACTTGTCCTCTACATTTATTATTGCGTGACAAAGTTCGTTGAATGATTGGTATGTATTGAATATAACATTTCCCTTGATAGGAAAGAGTAAGCTTTGAGAAAATAAATTTAAAAGTTAAATTTCATGAAACACATAGCTCATCTTGGTGATGATGTTCTTGATCAAAATGTGTACTCACAGATATGTTTATTAGAAGCTTCCCTAAGTTCGGAAATCAGTGTAAAGGTGGCCCTCATGCTAATGTTCACCAAAGGATGTGTACGAAAATCATCTACCAGTGAGGTCACAATATGTATTAATCCTTAATATAACATATAGATCCAATCAAGAGTATAGTCCTTTAAACTCATTTGAAATAGCTTGGTCAATATCTTATCATCATGTGCAATAGCCACGCAAGAGGCATAAAACAACCTTATAAGGTGGTGAAATGGATCTATCTTCCCATTATACAAATTCAATTTCGGAGGTATGAAACCCATTAAGAAAGGGTAAGTTAGTCCATCATAAGCCAAATGATTAAGTAACATGTCATTTGAAGTGACCTTGTTGCATGGCTTTGGAGAATCTTGAGACAAATCCTTAATGTTATCTTACAATTCACATAAAGTATTCATCACGTTGGTCATCTTAGAAGGTAGGGAAGTAGTATTAGATTATGGAGGGAAAATTTATTAGGAAAGGAAACAAATCTTGAAGCATTGGGATCAATGGAATGAACACAAGAAATTAGTGGAGTACCAATTACAAGAGTCAACATTAGAAGGCGTAGAAGCAAGTGAAACATGTACATAGGGAGAAACATGAAGTGCAATCATGTAGGAATAAATATGAGAGATGACCGCATGAGAAGGAACATGTGGTGCCTCGATAGCACTGATCATTACTATAATCTAGGTATTTATTGTTCACACTATAGGTCCGGTCTTGAATAATAGGCCCATTTGTATGCTCTCAAACATGGTTCATAGATTGCATATCCCTTATTACAATTAATATATGAGTCATTTTCTTAGGACACATCAACAATTGTTGTTTAAGATCGATAAGTCGATAAAGCAACAAATGTCTTTCCTTTTACTATTTCATCTTTGATATGAATATAAGGACCAAATAAAGTATTTTCATCCATAGAGGTCCGAATAGATGTTGGAGTAATTTTGGGGTGAGCTTGGGTTCCATTAAGATTCATTGTTTTATTTTTCGTCTAAATCCTTGGAGGAACTAAGGGAATTTCTACAATACCAACTAAATTGAAATTTAACCTAGCACTTCATCGAGTTGGAGTCTTGGATGTCGAAAGTTCATATATAACAAGTAAGGAACAATGTATAACCAATATCACACACCCACAAGCCAAGGCTATAATATTGAAACAAATAAGTACAAACCCTATGAAAATCAATAAGAGGCAAGAGAAATCCCTAAAATGTAACAAGAAAATACATGTTTACATAAAATGAAACTATAGGTTAGAAATGTGGGTTCATCAATTGGGAAACCCTAAGGATGGGAATTTGATGTAAGCACATGTTTACCAAAATTTAAACCCCGAGAGTTGTGTGTTTATGTAACTCATGTGCACAAAAATGTAAGTGTGGATAACAATTATAGATACGTAAATACACTAAATTAAACATGCATGAAGACTCGAATCAAGTATAATTTGAATAAGACATAAATCAAACCTAAATACAAAAATAAGGGGTCTAGTCAAGAACATAGGAAAAATGGAAATAATTTGGAATAAGTGAATTGCTTGACAAAACTAGAGAATTATGATTTGGAGGATAATACTTGATCTCACATGAATTTGAAGGTAGTCATTAGGGACAAGCGGTAGAAGACAGTCTAGCTTAGAAAGGTAAATCAACCCTCAAAGATAGAACCATAAAACCTCGATGACAAAAATTGTGAAGACTTCCGGGAGGGATGAATAAAAAAGGTGACAAAAATATATGAAACTAGAAAGGATTCATTTATGATAATGTTTGGGAAGGGATGAATGTGGCTTAGGTTATAAGGAAAATACAATCTTTGTGCCCTAATATTCAAAACCCGCATTTTATTCGGCGTCTCTAGTTATTTCACGAATAATTGAGATTCCAATCTCCTTCTTCAAAACCTTAATCCAACCTTAACTCCTTGGATGCACCAAATCTGAAACCCATAAAACCTAGGGGATGTTAATGTGGCTTAGGTTATCCCTCCAATATTAACAAGGACCTCATGATTGGACAAAATTATAACTACAACACTCAATACAAGTCATAATTCAATCTAGTGTATGCTGTGTTCCAACACTTATCTTTTAATGTGTGCAACAAAATGGGTAAAAGCCATAATAAATCTCTATATGCTTGATTTTATTTTGGCACAGGTATTTTTCAAATAACAAATTCTGCTCTTATATATTTAATATCACTCTTATGTGAAAGTAATTATCCTCTCATTCATTGTCTAATGATTGTCCAAAATGTGCTAATGCACCTTTGTATTTATAGATTTCTTGAACTCAAATTAGGACCATATCGGCACACAAACCAAAACACAACAAACAAGAAAGCCAACAAAGGATGCCACCAAATCTGAAAAACCTGAAATCAAAGGTCAAAAGGCCCACCAAGGTAAAGGACATGAATCTTCACATTTATGGTCATTGCCTTGGATCAAGTGAGAAATAAAGGAGGAGAGAGAAAATGAGCACAGAGAAGGGAAAATAAAGACACAAAACAACAAAAACAATGAGAAATGAGATCATAAGAGAGAGAAAACAACAGGGAACATAAAGGAACAAGACGACATATGAACTACATAAAAAAACGTCAATAAGAACCAAATTGAACCAATAATCAATAAACATATACATAAAGTAACACTAAAATGATTCACTAGGATCAAAGGATGATGCTAATCGCCAAAGTCCTTTGGAATGATCGAGAGGATAATGTACTAAAATTAGGTGTCTACATAAACATCGTCAAAACTACGTATATTAAATATATTATTAATTGTTATTTTACAAAATACAACTCATTATGAATTGATGCAAACATCACCTTATTATATCAAATTAATTTTAAAAAATTAAAAACGGACCTATATTAAATTTATTCCGTTAGAAAAAGATCACTTACAATATTTTGTTGAAAAAAAAAACTTAATTCATCGGTAGGCGTCCACCTTTGAAGATGGCTTGGCTGGAAAGTGTCAAATTCCGGTGGCTCCAATATTTGTTGTCTTAACTTTAATGTAAGTTGCCAGATTTTAGATATTTTCCTACAATCCTAGATATTTACTATGGTAGATATCCACAAATTTTAGATATTTCCTATAATAATATCTAACAATCTTATAAAGTAATGGGACCACTAAACTAAAAATACTCAATATAAAAAGCCCCCTCCATGGGACCAGGGATTGCAGGCCTGTGGTGGTTTAACCTCTGTATTCTGCCAATAGAGCACAATGTCATATAAAAGAAAAAAAAAAAAAAAGGAGCAGTAAAAAAGTAGACGTGGCAGATCTAAAAGACAAAAGAAAAAGTTGTTAAGGCCATGTGGATCACAGACCAAGGTCACAGGGAACCAGGTTGAGATGCTTTTAATAATTTCACTAACAAGAAGACAGAAAATGACAGAGACCGAAGCATAATAAGTAGTCCATTGTTTCGGCCCACTTAGGAATCAGAAGGATTTGAGTGGTTGATGGTTGTGAAGAAAAATGAGCCTTTTGAGCTTCATATCATGGAGGGACTGGTCACTGCGACTCTACTTCATTTACTGTGGTATGACTTCCCAGCTGATTAAAGTGGACCAAGCCACAGAGATGCACTGTTGGGTGCCCACAACACCATCTCCCACAAAACAGAACTTTGTTCTGATTCATGGATTTGGAGCCAATGCAATGTGGCAGTGGCATCCACAGATCAGGCCCCTGCTGCAAAATTTCAATCTCTATGTGCCTGACCTTATTTTCTTTGGCAAATCCTATTCCACAAGTAGTGGGAGAACAGAGTTTTTTCAGGCAGAGGCAGTGATGAAGCTTTTGAAACAATTGGGTGTGGGGAAATTTCATCTGGGTGGGATTAGCTATGGTGGGTTTGTGGCATATAGGCTCGCTCATCTGTTCCCTCAGGCAGTGGAGAGAGTGGTCATTATTAGCTCTGGTGTGTGCATGGTGTATCAGGAAAAGGATGAACTTTTTAGGAACAATAATTCCCTGGCTGTGGCTGACATCCTTCTGCCACAGACTCCTGATAACATGAGGTTGTTGATGAAGTTTGCCATGTACAGGCCTCCTAGAATGGTCCCCTCATTCCTTCTCCAGGATTTTATAAATGTAGGCACATGTTTATAATTCCTTTTCTATTTCAAAATTTTACTCGTACCATTGCCTCAAATTGAATAGTCAGTATTTATATATTTTATCAATGCGGGACATTTATTCAAGTCCTTTACTTTAACATGTTTTTTTTTCCCTATTCTAAGTTTTACTACTGTCTCAAGCTTTAGTCAGTCTATCTGTACTCTATGTATTTCAGATGGACAGGCTCTTCCAATTATTGTTTTTTATAAAACCCATCATAGGCTGAATATTTTGTTTGCAATCAAATAGGGGCGGTTGGACCATGGTGACATCTGCATTTGTTTCATGTCGAAAAGTTTTCGATCTAGGATTTCCATTATCAGCTTTACTGTAATCCCTGCCCATGTCTTCTGATTACAAACAGGATACAAAATGTTGAGTAAGCACACATCTAAATCAGAACCTTCTTTGGTTTATAACTAAGGGGAACCAATCCATCAAAGCCACCAGAGAACTGAACTTGGCCATATCCACTCTCATATATCCAATCCCGATATTTAGAAAGATTTATACCCTAGTAGATGGTATAACAAACCATCATCCTCACTAATCAAAGTACAACCCTTTTCAGCAGTTGTTATATTTGGTACATTTGTGATTCCAAGACAAAAAGCCTTAATGGCTTATATTTTTCTTCAATGTCTTGTTTTTTCTTCGGTTTTAGGTATATTATAGCAATTTTTACTGCTTTGTTATTGCATGTACCTTCGGCAGCTTCCTAATGGAAGGTATGGTCTTTTGATACAGACGATGTACACTGAACATAGGGAGAGGAAAGCAGAATTGTTGCAACATGTGGTCCTATCAAAGGAAGCAGCACCGCCACTTCCTGTAATAAATCAGGTATTCGCTATTTACTATTTGTGAAATTCAAGTCTCCTTTTAGCTTTACGGTAATGATATATCTTGTCTACTAGTTAATCTATTTCTTTTGTAAATCCTGCAATGAAGTTTTTCTTGGGTTTCCTTATGATCAAGTGAGAAACAAGGAATTAGTGTAGTTGCTTCCATTTTTAGTATGACCCCAATCCATTTGGCTAATGTCTATCATTGCTTCATCATTCAATTCATGGTTAGATACTAAAACCTTGTGGTTCAACCTTGAAAAACTGGTGATAATCATATTCCACCCTATTTACTGCAGCTTAGAAGGTACTTTCAGTCTGGAAAGATCACTATATGTCCTTTGTTTCTTTGCTGTATGGAGGCTTGTATGGGGGAGACCCAAGAAAAACTACACTATATGGAGGAGACCCAAGATCAGCGTAGTTGCTTCCATTTCTTAGTACGACCCCAATGTGTTTTGTTAACGTCTGTTATTGCTTCATCATTCATATTGTGGTTAGATACTAAAACCTTGTGGTTCAACCTTGAAGAACTGGTGATGATCATATTCCACCCTTTTTATTGCAGCTTAGAAGGTACTTTCAGTCTGGGAAGAGCACTATATGTCCCTTGTTTATTTGCTATCTGGAGGCTTTATGGGGGAGACCCAAGATTAGTGTAGTTGCTTCTATTTCTTAGTACAACCCCAATCCATTTGCTAATGTCTGTCGTTGCTTCATCATTCATTTCATGGTTAAATACTAAAACCTTGTGGTTCAACTTTGAAGAACTGGTGATAATCATATTCCACCCTAGTTACTGCAGCTTGGAAAGTACTTTCAGTTTGGGAAGAGCACTATATGTCTCTTGTTTCTTTGCTTTCTGGAGGCTTGTATTGGGGAGACCAAAGAAAACTACACTATCTGGGGAGACCCAAGATTAGTGTAGTTGCTTCCGTTTCGTAGAATGCCTCACTGATAAGTAGAATGCCTCACCGATAATCTGCGCTCCTGCAGATCTTAACTCTGTCTACATGATTTGCATATCTATATCTTTTACATCATGCAGTGCCGGATCTATGGCCGGCTAGGGTTGAAAGTTGAGAGATGATGTTCCTGGGATACATCCCTGTTGCCTTGGACTTCTCGGAGATTGCAATTGAAGGAGCTAGACTCTTGGTAGGTCTTGAGCTAGGCCGTAGTGGCAACAAAAATTCCTATACAAGATTGCATCCTTTTTGACATCTAAAACATGCCACTTGGAGGTTAAACTATTCAACCAATTGAGTCCTGCCAAAAATGCCATAAGAAATTAGAATTTGATCCACCAAACCCCCACATAAGTCCACTACGAGACTACTCAGGATTGCCCTTGCACTGATCTACTTATACTTGTAGAATTTGAACACCATTTTCCTCAAAGTGTCCCTTCAATAATGGAAGCCAAGGGGCTGAAGCAAAACTGGACAGTTTTTTCTTGTCTGAAGTTAAAAGGATCATCAAGGTAAGCAGTGTTCAATAGTACATAATTCAGTTCTTATCAAGAACAGAATCCACCTTCTCGCAGAAGGATGAAAGACATCTATCCTTGTATTAAAGTCTTCTTGGCCTAATAGAGGAGACCCATTTCTTGTCTATCCATGTCTAAGTCTTACTTCTTTTGGTATAAGACCTAGAAAGTAGCTCACCAGAGTAAAGAGTGCAGGAGTCTGTTTCCAGTGTTCTACTCTGTGTAAATGTCACAAATAGACTTGCTTTCTTGGATGTTAAAACCTATAACCTTTTATTGTCTCAACCTCGACTGATAATAACACATGCTGTGTTTATGCATTGCCTGCAGGAAACACTTATATTATGGGGTGATCATGACCTTGTTTTCCCATTGGAGCTGGGGCAAAGGTTGAAAAGGTATTGTTTTCACTTTCCTCTATCGTTTCCTATTCGTACAACTGCTATACGCTCTACTGTCAATAGAGAAAGGTTGTTTATGCACTCTTACTATCCATGGCGAGACTTCATTTATGTGCTCTTACTCTCAATAGGGAGAGTTCATTTCTATGCTCTTACTATCAGTAAATAGAGGTCATGTATGCTCTCATAAAACATTGGTTAATGCTTGAACTCCTTGTCTTTATGCAGGCATTTGGGTGACAGGGCCAAGTTGGCAGTGTTAAAGGACTCTGGACATGCTGCTCAGTTGGAGAATCCAAATGAATTCAACAACTTGGTAGAGACATTTCTTTTGGATTCCTCTCTGTAGACTTCAATTTCATGACATTTCTTCCCATAATTTGTTGTAGCAGCTTGGGAAGTAGTATGTATGATTTTATATTTGAAGTTTGTTATGCACTCGATCAGATTGATCTTTGTTCTAAGGAAAAATCATGGCAATTCTTATGAATAACAGAAGACTTGAACTTATTTGAAAAAAAAGTTTTAGAAAGAAATTGCTGAGAGATTGGATATGATGGACATTATCATTAGGATGAACAAGAAGATTGCAGGTATGAGCTCCTTATATAGATAACTCTAATTGCAACGTGAGGTGGAAATCGATTTAATCTCAAATAATTAATGTCAGCCAACATCATTAATAATTGTCTAGGAGGCATTAATTATTTTCTTACACATTACCTATTTCCTTACACATTAATTATTTCCTGAGCATGTGAATGAGAGCTTTCCGAATGTAGTTAAGTTCCAATGCCTCCTACCTACTGAGATTGTTAGGACGTTTCACAATCTCCATAGCATTCGTTTGTTTCCTCTTCCTGCCTCTTTCACCAAAACTTTTGATGAAGTATGGAAGAGCCAATGGGCTGTTTACCATTTTTTGAGGTAGATTTATCATTGGTTGGCTGACCAGTCAGCCTTGCAAATATGATGTTTAGGCTGAGCGATGAAATATTTGCATATTCTACTAAAGTTGAGATCTTGGTGCTGTCATAATTAATATTAGCATATTGTTCTATAATTGTTTGTGAAAAACCACCCCAATTTCCCCAATGTAAGGGCAGCCTCACACGCTCAAATTCTCATAACTTACTAAATAACCCAAACAAATAATTTTAGATTGAAGATTCACATTGGAAGTAATCTTGTCAAAACTTTTGTTTGGAAAAACTGTATGTTATTTTATCATGCATTTCAAGTGAGTTCCTTCATTAAACTACCTTTACCCAATGGAAAATGAGAAAATGAGGTTGTTTGCTCAAAATCCCTGGAAAAATCTGAATAGTTACCATCAAGGTAGCAACTTTTGTATGGAGAGTATGGTGCAAAGTGGATTTAAAATATGGAAAAAAGTGGTATATAGATAAAATATGATAAATACGGAAAAAAATACAGCAAATTATATATATCAAATACATAATATTTTTTAATAATTCAAAGATAATTTTACAACAATCACAACTCTTACTATTAAAAAATCATATGACAGATAAATAATAAAAATATTGTTCGAAATCAAGATAAATATAACTTAAACTGAGGCTGCCAAAGATAAATTCAATAAAAAATACTAGTAAATTATATTTGTTTGGTGTATTTAATTAAATTAAATTAAATTATATTATATTCAAGTAAAAGAACCATCACTTTTTTGTGTTTTTCTGTGGTAGCATAAAAATTTGAAAAAAACGTAATTATGGTTCAAAGCACCGTATTTGGTAACTATGGCCACCATGGAGTCTATACAAAAAAATATGGACAAGTAATTTAAGGATCCAAATGGCAAACTATAGCCACAAAACAAAGTGGAAATTTTGTATCATAATAATATAGTCACGCACCGAGCCAAATTGGATCATGAAAATCTTCTTCTCGATGTCCTTGAAGTCACTCGATGTCCTTGAAGTCACTTGCTGAATCATTACGGATATGTTCATTAAGGAGAGGGTGGAGAAAATAGGAGATTTCTTTATCACTTTGGTCTTGCATGACAGAATCAATCACATTTCCCTCCCTCCAAAGCACTTAAGTTATTTATAAATAATAATAATGATGTAAATATTTAAAATTTAAATTGAAATTTATATTTTACTAGTCGTTGTTTGAATGTCCTGGTTTGGCCTTTGCAAGTGTTTTTAGGGCATTTGAAAGGGAGAGTTTTAGGGATCAAACCTCCTCCAAAATACCTTCGTATAAAGCTTTATTATTGTGGAGAGGGAGGGAGATTCAAAGTGATGGCATTTTATTTTCGTATAGTGCCGAATTCGATGAATTAGGGAGAGGATCCTATAATCGTGCACCTAACTTTAGGGGCACGTAGATATATGTAGGTATGTCGGTAGCGTAAAAAAATTATATCATCATGTAGCGTATGATCGTGCCATATTGACATTTTCGTTTCGCATGTTAATTTGGAGGAAAAAGTAGTTTTTGAATTGATTTAATATGAAGAAAATCAATATAAAGCATGTGAAAGAGGGACCAATGACCGAGTGCCCTATGTGTCACATTCTCATTAACTCTTAAAAAGTGTAATTAACCAAAAAGTGAACAACTACTGGTGTTTTTGTCAACAACCTATGGTGAAAAGAGATGTACATGTTTTGGTACCCGCTCTGTTATAGGGTCCTCTCCCCTAGTGGGGCGATTTTATTTTTTTTTGTTCGGTGTGGGTCAACGATTAAATTTGAAGGGCTTCTTGTATTTTAATTTGAGAGGTTAGGTTAAGCTTTATTCTTTGTAAATGAAAGATTAAACAACATATTACCCTTCAATAGAAAAATGAAAAGGTTAATTTCCTTTCAATATATATCGATAAATTTAAATAAACTAAATATAAAAAAACATCAAAATTATTACATAAATAACATCTAATAATAATTTTGAAATTTATTTAAACTAACAATCGCATGAATACAATGCAATGTGAACGCCGAACGATATATGTTATTTGATTTAGAGGGATAGTTATTACTTTTATAGTTGATGTTGATAAGGGGTGTGCCCAATCGAGATGCACCATCTGTTTTGGGGGTCAAAATTGTGTATTCTTCCCTTGAGTCTTTAGAAAAAATTGTATATTTTTACGCAAGGAACATATTGGACCAAATTTTGGGGATTTTCAGTCAAGTGAAAATTTGGGTATTATAAAGGGAAGAAGGCAAGGTGGCGCTTCTAAGGAATACATGAATGGAGAAAGCCGATTAATAGAGATGTGATTTGATGTTTTTTAAAATGGGCCACAATCTACCAAAGTCATTCAGAGCCTTCTAAGCACCAACAAATAACAACAAAGGTAAAAGGCATGAAGTTGGAAACACCAATGGACACGGTAAAGAATGCAAAGTAGAAGTATTTGCAAATAAAGAATTAAAAAAAAGTAAACAGGAGGGAAAAAAATTAAGCGTTATAACTGAAAGCCTGGGCATCTAAAAAGGATTGTTTTAAATGGAAGCAAGATGTGGTGTCTCCTCATAGGTATGAAAAATTAGATTAAGGCAATGTAGCAACATTTGAGCTATGTAGTGGGAGATGGCTACATAGGGACTTAAATCCAAGTGGACTATCCATATGAGTTACGTGCTTTATGTATTGTCAGGATACATAACAAGGTTTTATCAACACCAATTGACAAAATGGGTTCTGATTGTATTGTGACTTCAATCATGATGGAGGTCTTCACAGTACAAGGACAGATGATTATTAGGGATGATATTTGGGCAATTAATCATCCATAATTTATAAAGGAATCGGTACATTAGTGAGTTATAGCAAATGTTAGGGATACAAAGGGTCAAATAGGTTATACAAATAAGATTAGGTGTTGCACGGTGTGCAGTTAGGAATTTGGAAGATCAGGGGACATTGTGTTGTATTTTTTAATTGGGTTTCCTTGTAGACACCAAATTTGGGTCTTACGACGCCCTGTGCCCCGCATCTCGTCTCGCAACCTAACCCTACCTCACCACCTAAACCTTACACACTTAATTATTTATTAATTACCTTATAATTAATAAATCCACATCTCCAACCCTGCCACCTCACCTCGCCACCTCACCATGACCTAGCCCTAACCCTAAACTAACCTAATTAAGACCTATAACTTGGTCCAGACCCACACCCATGACTCATCACCCCTCACCCGCACCAAAATGAACCTAATAATGACTTGACCAAGCCCACAACTGACCCCTTGGGAGAAAAGGAGGGAAAGTTGGCTATTTTACTAAAAATAGCCAACTTTGACCTAACCGACATCGGTCCCTACGCGACCGGCATCGGTTAGGTAACCGCCATCGGTTCCCTGTAAATGACCTCCCCCAACCAAAACAAAGGGATCTCGAATTCATTTTGCAAGAGAGGGACAAGTGAGAGAGAGAGAAGAGGTTACAGAGAGGAGTATTGAGCCCAAGACTGTAACTGAGCAACTAGATCACAATCACACTCATCCAAACATTGGAAGAGTGGAGGATAGCTTCATTAGCTCACTTCCGATTTTCGGATCATCCCAATTGAGCCTTGCCTTCGCCACTGCATTCCTTGGACCTGCATCCGCATCAGAAACTAGTAAGTAGTCTCTTTTATTACCTTGTATGCTTCTAGACACTACTTTGTGAACTTTTGATTCATAGTGATTATAAGCTCACTCCTGGATCTACCACCCGGCAACACCCTGCACCTAACCTTCATTCATCCATCTCTATATTGCCCCAAAGACAGCTTTCTCACTCTCTGAGTCTTCTCTATCACCCTACTACTCCCCTCAACCATCTACCAACCTTCTAAACCCCGTAACCACCTTACAACCAACCTCCATTTAAAAGCCCCTAAATCACTGCCCCTACCGATATCGGTTATCCCCTACCGGTACCGGTTTTATAACCGTGGTCGGTTATCCAGTGACCGGCATCGGTCACTGTGACTTATACCAAAAACCAACCTTTCACCTATTTACCTCCAAACAATCTCATATCCAACCTTGTCTATCCCTATAACTTGATCTGAACGTATCAATAACCAGTGACCAAACAAATAGCATGACATTTTATTATTAGTAGTTTAGTCTCTATTGCTTTTAGTAACGAGGTACCTAAATCATGATTTCGCAATAGCTTCTTTATTATCATTTGCATTAATTTGTATTAAAAGGGAACTGACCACCTTCGAAAGGAAGTCTAATATTTCTTGGGCCCAAGGCAGTTCCCTCACTTATTGTTTAACGAAAATCTGGTGGTCTTGCATTCTTATTTACAGGTAGTCCTTCCCAGACAAAAAGGAGCTCTTCACAATCGGTCTGATCTCTCTACGGTATGCGCACACCTTCCCAACACTCAACAGGTATTCCTCCTAGCCCTAACCCTTATTTGTTTCTCAAGAGAATGAAAAGATAGAAATAACTCTATTCTGGAACAAAATTACATGAAACATTTTGCACGCCCAATGATAGGACCCTTCTCGGGTTTCTTTCTTTCTTGCTTGTTTTCATATAGGGAGCACACTTGTTGTTTCTTTCTTCTAAATATTCACAAAATATTTTGTCATTTTGGTAAAATAACTTGTCTTTCTTTTGCATCTTTGCATTAGTGAAAGTCATCTTCTTAACCTCTTCTCTTTCTTTGCTTCATCGAATATCATTTTCGATTTGGGTTTAAAACACGTGCATCACATTCTTGCTTGTTGTTTTTAATTCTAGTGAACGTAGATTAAGTAACAGGTCGTACACGTGGGGGTGATATCCATGGTATTGATGAGAAATTAATCTTACTCTCACTACACAACACATACCAAATCACATCATAATCTACACAACATCTCAAACATCCCCCCTTCCCACGGTATTCCTCCGCCCGATTGAGGTAGCCTTACAAGCCAAAACAAACTTGACATCTCCCTTAGGTCTTTTGTTTAGGATTGACATCATCTTGCGTCTAAGGCATAAGCCCAAAGTGATTAAAACTAATCCTAGGGTTAGTCTCTTGATTTGCTTGTGTATCTTGCTTGTTTTTTTTTTTTTCTTTCAGTTCTGTTTCTCTATTATACCCTGTCTTAGTGATCACTTCAGACAGTTTGGTGGGTATACTAAGCCTTGTTATCCCCAAACCAGCGACCTCTCATACATTCTCTCTTTGCCTTCACGATGGGCCGACACCGGTCCTCTTCTATCGACATCGTTTACACTAACCGACGCTTGCTACCGTCGGCCGACATTGGTTACTGGAGGCCGATATCGATTCTTATGTTTCATAGTTCTGACAAACCAATGAACCTACCAATTCCAACATTTTGTTGTTGTTTCTGTTCCTGATTGACTAATTCTGTTGTATCCTCTTGTCCATGGTTGTTATCACCCGGCAACAAGCCGCAACCATGGTTTCACATGCTTGTTCCGTGTCTTTGCTTGAGTCACCCCCTTTGCATCCTATGGGGAATCCTACGAACACCAGTGCTTTTCCCAAGATCCTGTAAAAGATCCGGACTTTGCCAAATTTTGGATCCTAATCCTAGCGTCGGCTGACAGATTATTTGTCTCATACCCCTGACCGTACACCCGACGGTCAGCTCCTCTTTGGTATGCCTATTAGTATAGCCGCTCACTTAGCCCCTTCCCCACCTAATAACTCTGCCTCACCATCTTCATCCTTAGCCCCGTCTCCCAGCTCAGTGGCTTTGGTGGTTCATACTGCACCAATTGGCCTTCCTTTGGTTAATCTGGGGCCCCACATATCACTACCGTCCACTGCCCCTACCTCATCTCTCCCACAGATTGCCTCTTTCATAACTCGCTCTCTACCATCTATCCACACGAGCTTTCCCTCTCAGGCTCCGCCCACCTTTTCATTTCCGCAGACTCATCCGGTGGCCTCAACATCTTATATAGGACACCCTTATTCGGCCGCCCCAACACATTCATCACCGTTACCTTATCAACATTCAACCCCACCATTGTCTAGTAGCGGCTCTTGGCCCAATCCTCCTCCATTTACGACGACAACACCATCATCTGACCCAACCAATGATTTAATCAAACAGATGATGGACAAGATGTAAAATCTTGAGGCTTCTGTTTCAGGAAGCCGTAACACCCTGACATACAAGCAAGTTTGTCGGGAGCCTATTCATCCTTCTGTCCCCCTTCATACATATCCTCCTCAATGGGAATTACTGAAATTTACTCACTTTAGTAGTAAGGAGGACCCTCAACAACACTTGCGATCGTTTAGACATGTCTGCTATCTGATTGCTCATGACGATGCCTTACTACTCCATACCTTCCCCATGTCCTTATCGGGACTCTGCCTTGCGCTATGAGTGGTACGGTGCTTTAACTTTAATCTTTCTTGGATTACTTCTCCATCAATATTTCCAAAAAGTATCCATTACCGACCTCTATGCCATCCGACAATTTGAAGACGAGCCTATCGCAGATTTCGTTGGACGATGGCGGGGCCTCATCAACCAACTTACTTATGCCTTACCTCAGCCGAGCTCATCGAACTCTTTACGTGGGCCTACGCTAAACACATTTCTCCCACCCTCCAAATTCAAACTTTCTGCACCTTTGATGAGGCCTTTACTATGGCTCGAAACTAGAGATTCGAGCCTTAGAGGAGGAGAAATTGAAGTTGCGCAACAAAAACTCAAATTTCTGAACCCAAGACTCCACCAACAAACCCAACACCACCAACTCTCATGCATCGGCTGCTTTGAAATCAAAAGGATCCGTACACGCGGTGACGGTCAAATCTCAAGCACCGTCTAATACCCAGCCAAAATCCACCTATAAGTATAAAGCCAAGCCCATCAAGTACACTCCCTTGGGAGAAACTTATGATGTGATCTTGGACAAATTGCTTAAAGCAGGAGCTCTCACCTTGCCTCCTGTTAAACCTCACTCTGGGTTTGATTCCACCCGTGCTATACCTTCTTGGTATAAAGAAAATGACTTCTGTAACTTCCATCGCGTGAAGGGACACAACCATGAAAATTGCAAGATGTTGAAAAACATAGTGCAGGAAATGGTTGATGCAGGGGATATAATCCTCGATAATCCTAATGCCCCTGCTAATCGAAATTTAAAAATCTTCAACAAACCATTTCCAAACCATTCATCTAACAGTAACACAAACCAAGAAACCTCAACCGAGGAGAAGAGTGTGCATGAGATCCATGCGGTTTTCAACTCCCAACCAAGGGCTTCCATCGAGGAAATTCTGAATCGAGCCTCTTCACCAATGCAGGGGTCCTCGCCCCTTCTCCTTCATCAGGACAAGAGGACAGCCTGCTATTCCTTTACCCATAAAGGAATCAACCGCCCAGAGTTCTCTTCTCATAGAAGAGCCTTCTTACACCACATCCCTGTAAGACTGTGAGTGGATGTTATCCAACCTATCTATTTCCCAAACATCTCCTTCCACCACTCTTGCTGCAAAAGAGGAAGGATCGCCACTTTTTCTATCGTCCTTAGAGGAGAAACCCCTCAAGCCTACATCACCAAACTCCTTAACCATGACGGATCCTCTAGAACATGCCCTCCTCCCTATCAGTTCTTCATCACCTAAATCTTTCCAGTGACCGGTTGACCTCTTAACACCCATTGATACAGTGCCTCATTCACCCCCTGTATCACACCCACAGTGGACCGGAATCACAGCCCACTTCTATTCCATACCAAAATTCCCATCCACATGTGAAGATTGTCATCCCCCAGAAGATAGACGAGTCTTATGGGAACGTTTGAGTACACCATGCTCTACTCAAATGCAGATGACTAATCCAGACACCTCTACCATATGCCCGAAGTTTTTACAAAAGCTCAAAATGCCTATGTCCTCACCTTCACCCCCCTCATCTCTACTGAATACCTCATCCACCTCTATCAACCTAACCAAACCTTCCCCTACGCTTGGGACTTCACCAATACCCAGCCTGACGCACCCACCTAAACGGTTAGATTTATCCAAAAATAAAGCCGTCAATCCACCTAGGAGACAGACCCAATCTCCTCGAGTCCAATCTATGCCTCTGCCACAACTAAAACCTCGCCCCCAATCACACCAGAGCACAAACGGTGGGGGTTTCAACCCTCGCCATCACACCTACCTTCTATATTGGGGCCTCACCCCTCCACCTTGCCTCAATACACCATGCCTCCCACGTCTTCTTTAACACGACCTGCACCTTCTGCACCCATATAGAAATCCACGGGCGTCTCAACACCGTCACCCCAAGTATCCTACCTACCTACCAACCCTAAGCAAACTCGATCATCGAAGGACTTGTTTGTTGTCACTCCTCTTTCCCCGTGGTTGTTTCCTGCCACCACATCATCTGTGGCCTCATCATCTAACCAGCTAAACATGACTTCTGCGCAGAAGAAGCCACGCCTAGTTAAACCCAATCATCAAAATCCCTTACCTAAACCACCACCCGTATGAACCACTCGTACCCAACCATTACCAAAACAATCAATAATCTCACCCACTCAATCAATAGCCTCATCTTCATCTGAATTTGACCCGCTCAAAGGATCTTATGCCAAGATCCTTGCTATGTTGGTAGGGGATGTGACCATTTCCCTACCCCCACTCAGACCCTATGATCCATCTAAACCTCGACCTATAGGTTATGATGAATCTAAAATATGTGCCTACCACCGCACACCAGGACACAATGTAGAAGGATGCAAAGCTTTGAAAGCCATCTTTCACCAGTTGCCTATCTCGGATAGAAAATCTAAGAAAGACAACTTACGGAGGGAAAATCCCTTAGCTTCGATCCCTTCTCCTATACCACCTGTCCCCGCCTCACCAAAATCTATCATCATTGCAACCCCGCCTCTCGAGAACAATGACTTATCCCTACCATCTTCCTCATCTCGTATTCACGAGATCAACATGATTAGCATTGCTACTCGAGGTCAGAAAAACAATGGAAAAGCTAAAGAGAGCACACCTACGGCCTCTCTTTCTCCTTCCGCCATCCCGATCGCACCACCACCTAAAGTGGTTATTCGTGGACCTACCTATCCAGTCTCTGATGGAGTTTCCCATCGCACCATGATCAAACAACTTCACCAATCTCTGTAAAAATGACACTCTTTTAATCTCATTCAAACATCTGAATCTCATCGAGCAAGCTCTAATTGAGATCCTCCAAGGGATAGAGGTCCTACCTAACAAAACCCTCCCATCGCCTCCATCTTAACACCCAACCACGTCGCTTCTCTCACCAAACAACCTACCTCCACAACCACCTCTTGTCCCTCGCATGTCTGACAGCAAGTTGCTTTGTCCAATTTTTCTCGAAGAAGAAATTGTCGTCTTTGGTGCAGAAGATCCTGACCCGCTCTTTTCATCTCGGCTTACGTCCAAGACATCCGGGTACGTCGTGTTATGATCGACGGGGCGCTAGCCTAAACATCGTCTCTTCCAAAGCCTTCCAATAGATGAATATCCCTCCTAGTTGCATGTGTGCCAACCCCACCATGTTGTGTTCATTCAACGATGCTATTACTTCTACCCTAGGCACTTGTGATCCTTAACATTCGTGTAGGGCCACGTACCTTGCCCAAACTCTTCTATGTCCTTGAGGGAGAGTTCCAATACAACATGTTGTTAGGCCGCCCTTGGATCCGGGCTATGGGATGCGTTCCCTCCACCTTACATAGATGCATAAAATTCGAGTATGAGGGGAAGTCATACACCGTCATAGCTGACACTTCCCCCTTCAAAACCTGTAATATGTTATACCACCCTAATGATGTGCTTGTACCAGTCAAGGCACCCATTGATCCGACCCAACCATCTACTTCAACCACGCCTCAACCATCCACCTTAGCCGCACCCACACCTTCGACCAATGAAACCACCGACGTGAATATCTCTTCCTTCCCCACGACAACATCCCAACCTCGGATCCCTTGGTAGGTGTTTTTCAACGCCTTACGCTGGGGGAGTACCGCCTATACAACGTTAGCACCTTCCATACCCCATAAGAGTATGGACAGTTACATGCGCATCCTACCTACGACCAGTCGTGTGGGGAGGTGATCTCCTACGGACCACCTAATTGCCGCACCAACCTAACGTATGGGGGTGTCAACACATCCTCTGTCACCCCTGAACCTCCCCTTGGTGTGGTTCCCTTCCAATCTGATTTTCAATATCTAACCAACCGTCGTTTTGCCCTCACCTTCCTGACTCGCTGTGCTTGGAAAGGTTTTGGTTTCAGTCTTTATGAACAAGGCCGACATATGATCATTCCCATGACTACACGCAAACACAAAGATCGTAGTGGTCTTGGATTTTCTAAACCACCTACACCGAAGAAACCTCATGTCAATTGTATCCAAGAAGACGACGAAGTCACCCCTTCTAAACCATCAACGCCCATTTTGCCATCTTCACCCACGGAGTCGATAGACCCGGAATCTATCCCTCCTAACTTTTTTTTTTTTTTTTCGTGAATGCTATCTTCCTAGGTCCTCTCACTTATCAACGTGATGGTGAAGACCCATCTTCTCTCCCCCTTTTGTATCTAGACATGATCGAAGAAGACTCGCCTTCGATTAATGTTGTGGAGTGCCAGGATGATGACTCCATCCTCACCTACCTTGGTGCGGATGACTCTTATATTCAACGCACCTTACCATCTAAAATCGTTGAGTTCATCAATCATCACATTATTTGTCGTTTTGGTGTTCCTCATCGCCTGATAACCGATAATGGCAAATCTTTCAAAAATAAGTATTCACGAGCCCTTTGTGATAACTTTGGTATCAAACTTAGCTTCGTCACCCTACTATCCACAAGAAAATGGTCAAGTCAATCTTCTAACAAAACCTTAACCAAAATTCTCATGAAAGTCGATAACGATTCTGGAAAACCGGCATGATCACATCCCCTTTGCCCTTTGGGCTTATCGTACCAAAGCATTCGTACTTCCACTAATGCCACACCATTATCTTTGGTGTATGGTACCAAGGTTGTCTTGCCTCTCGAAATACAAATCCCTTCCCTCAGAATATCTCTCTAGGATATTCTCACCAATTATGACTTTCGCCAAGAGCGGTTAGCCCAATTGAAGCTTCTTGACGAGTGTCGTCTTACAAATCTTGACCAACTTCAAATTTATCAAAAGCGCATCAAGCGTGCTTATGATAAGAGAATTCATGAGCGTACCTTTAAGATTGGTGATCTTCTCCTCAAAGAGAATCAACATGTAACCAAACTAGAAAAGAGCAAACGTGGAAAATTTACTCCTAATTGGATTGGGCCTTACATTATCACTCACACTTACGAATCAGGTACTTATCGTTTAGCTTCACTTAATGGTAAACTTGAGCCTGAACCCCTTAATGTCTTGCATCTCCGACCATTCTACTGTTGAATTTAGTGTTACATCACTTCTTATCTACCTTGTGCTCATCCCTTGAGCTCATTTACCACCTCATACACCTTGTTTCGTGCATCTCAAAGTAGAATCAAACTCACGTGGTTTGATCATCACCTCCTCTTAAAGATGCCTTCCCCTTTTTAGTCTAGTCCATGACTTAAAAGTATCAAAATAACAAGTTCTCAATTATACAATTATGGGATATTCTTGAGTCAAACTTCCTACAAAACTAGATGCTTCATGCCAAACGGACATCTAGACCTCTAAGCTATAAACTAGACTGCTCCCTCGAAGGATAGCTATGTGCAAAGCCACATCTACTACTATAAGTAGACTGCTCCCTTAAAGGACAGCTATACAAAGTTAGCCTCTATTAGAAGCTTCTCGCATTGATCAGCTTCGTGAAGACCTCAAGAACAACAAAATGCATATCCCATATAGACTTCCCGCATCGATCAGTCTATATCCAGAAAAATAAAAGTAGTATTCAAAAGCACTTTTGAGTCATGGACTTGTCTATTTAGGTTTGGTTCTCTTTCGTCAGAATAATCACCTTATAACAAGTTCTCTGCGCCCTAGCTATACCATCCACCTCACCTCACCATTCTTCAAAACAACAAAACTCAAGGGACGTGACGTATATCTGATATATTGTGATTATACAACTCTTTTCACCTATCGACTTCTCACCTATGCAAGGTACCTAGGGATTCAAGCTCATCCTACGATAATACGTGGTTTGTTTAGCTCTTTCCAACTATGGGACACTTTTGCCTCTTTTACCTGAATCTAGGATTATGTGTTGACCTTAATCAGGACACGATTCCTATGCTTGGGTAAGCTAACCCTCACTTCACCTATACCCACACCAACACCGCCAATACCTTACCAACACCAACAACATTACCCTACCAACATCAAACTTTTACCAACCAACAAATTGCCTAACCACAACCAAATTGCCTGAATTCACCTCTCCCTGGTCCTAAGGGAGAACTACATCGATCCGAGGCCCTCTCCTTGCTTTGTGCAATGGGCTATGTAGGCAGCACTTAGGAGACATGGGGTCTCCCAAGGTTAGCTTGACCATCCCCTACCATAACCTATCATGTGTTGTGTTTTCCTTAAAAATATAAATATTTTCACGTATTTATATTGATAACACTCACCTTTGTCCCTTATCCACCAATCTCCATTTTTCACCACATCGCCTACCCCGGCTTTGCTAAATAGCCTTATTTTGAATTCATCGGCCCGACCTAAGGCCGCAACTCACCAATCGGCCTGACCCAAGGCCGCAGCGACTGAATCGGCCCGACCAAGGCGCGACCAACCAATCGGCTCGACCCAAGGCGCGCACCAACCAATCGGCCCGACCCAAGACCGCAACCAACTAATCGGCTCGACACGGTCGCACCCAACCAATCGGCCTCGACCCAAGACCGCACAATTAAGTACCTGGCCGAGGCCTGCAAATTACGATTCTATCCACCCATCATGTAGTTGTTTGTTCAATCGAGCTCACATGTTCGTGTTTTAGCATGACTAGGATACTTGAATTGATCGGTAACCACCACTTTGCCTAGACCAAGACGTGACGTTTATCTCAACCAAACCAACCATTTGATGTATTTCGAACATGCCTAAACGTTCCGGTACCTTACCCGTTATATCCCCTGGAGCTACTTCCTATGCCTTGGATACCAGGATTATATCAACCTTGTTTGGATAAACTATCGACCTTTGCCTATGAATTGCTTGTTTGCTCTTCAAATCATGTACCACAGTCGCACTCTACGCATTTCAACGTGCGTCTACTTCCTTGAACTTACCCCACCATCTTACCATCATCTCATCATCATTCACCCTTTATCAACCCTATCCATGATTTCACGTCGCCTCAATCTATGATAGATTTGAGGGGGATTACCTATACCCTTAACTGGGGCAACCACTTCTTATTATTGTCAGTGCAGCTTTACAAGACAAGCTACACGACAACAAGGGGCAAATGTAGACACCAAATTTGGGTCTTACGATGCCCTGTGCCCCGTATCTCGTCTCGCAACCTAACCCTACCTCACCACCTAAACCTTACACACTTAATTATTTATTAATTACCTTATAATTAATAAATCCACATCTCCAACCCTGCCACCTCACCTCGCCACCTCACCATGACCTAGCCCTAACCCTAAACTAACCTAATTAAGACCTATAACTTGGTCCAGACCCACACCCATGACTCATCACCCCTCACCCGCACTAAAATGAACCTAATAATGACTTGACCAAGCCCACAACTGACCCCTTGGGAGAAAAGGAGGGAAAGTTGGCTATTTTACTAAAAATAGCCAACTTTGACCTAACCGACATCGGTCCCTACGCGACCGGTGTCGGTTAGGTAACCGCCATCGTTCCTGTAAATGACCTCCCCCAACCAAAACAAAGGGATCCGAATTCATTTTGCAAGAGAGGGACAAGTGAGAGAGAGAGAAGAGGTTGCAGAGAGGAGTATTGAGCCCAAGACTGTAACTGAGCAACTAGATCACGGTCACACTCATCCAAACATTGGGAGAGTCGGAGGATAGCTTCATCAGCTCACTTCCGATTTCGGATCATCCCAACTGAGCCTTGCCTTCGCCACTGCATTCCTTGGACCTGCATCCACATCAGAAACTAGTAAGTAGTCTCTTTTATTACCTTGTATGCTTCTAGACACTACTTTGTGAACTTTTGATTCATAGTGATTATAAGCTCACTCCTGATCTACCACCCAGGGACACCTGCACCTAACCTTCATTCATCCATCTCTATATTGCCCCAAAGACAACGCTTCTCACTCTCTGAGTCTTCTCTATCACCCTACTACTCCCCTCAACCATCTACCAACCTTCTAAACCCCATAACCACCTTACAACCAACCTCCATTTAAAATCCCTAAATCACTGCCCCTACCGATATCGGTTATCCCCTACCGGTACCGGTTTTATAACCGCGGTGATCGGTTATCCAGTGATAGCATCGGTCACTATGACTTATACCAAAACCAACCTTTCACCTATTTACCTCCAAACAATCTCATATCCAGCTTGTCTATCCCTATAACTTGATCTGAATGTATCAATAACCAGTGACCAAACAAATAGCATGACATTTTATTATTGGTAGTTTAGTCTCTATTGCTTTTAGTAACGAGGTACCTAAATCGTGATTTCGCAATAGCTTCTTTATTATCATTTGCATTAATTTGTATTAAAAGGGAACTGACCACCTTCGAAAGGAAGTCTAATATTTCACGGGCCCAAGGGTTCCTCACTTATTGTTTAATGAAAATCGGTGGTTTTGCATTCTTATTTACGGAGTAGTCCTTCCCGGACAAAAGGTGCTCTTCACAATCAGTCTCGATCTCTCTACGGTGACGCGCACACGTTCCTAACACTCAACGGTATTCCTCCTAGCCCTAACCCTTATCTGTTTCTCAAGAGAATGAAAAGATAGAAATAACTCTATTCGGAACAAAATTATGTGTGAAACATTCCTGTAAAAAAAAGGGTTGCATTCTATTAGGGCAAGCTAACCTCAAAACTCCGCCTCAATTTGGAAAGGCTAATGAATTTATTACATATTATGTGCCATATTGTTATGTGTTTCCATTGCTTATTTTTATTGTATGTTATGGATGTTTTGTGTAATGTCCCCAAATGGACATATTTTGCCCTCAATGGATTTTAGGAAAATCTCACAACCAAATGCAAGGTCACAAAATTAAAATCAGATTTTTACTATGCAGATCTGAATTTATAATGAGAAGTGCGACTAGGGTTAAGTGGAAAACCCACACAAATCAGCCCTTATATTTAAATCTTTCCACTCAAATCTGGTACAACTAATTTATAAAGCCCAAATATGTATAAAAATGCAGATTTCTGTTGTAAACAAGGCTGCAATAACTTATTTAAAAAACCTAATCTGCAGCATAACTTCAAAAATTCATATCTTTTGCTAGAAAAGTCCAAATGTGCTAAAATTTTGGATCTTGGGCCACAAAAATATGAAGAATAATATTCCAAAATTAGTTTCCACACAACAAACTCGAAACCCTAATTTTTCCCTAAAAAGTAGGTCGCCCAGCACATTTAGGGCATCAAATCAACTCCAAAAATTATGAAATTAATTTATTTTGATTCCCAAAATTCAGTACAATAAGCAATAATAAATTTCAGACCTGGAATGTCTCAACTACATTGCAAACCATCCAAAAGATGGGTCGCTCCAACTGGTACAAAGAGCATACAACTGCTACAATTTTATTCTTCAACACTGCTGGAAATAGTAGAAATCTTTGCAAACTCTATGGAAAATCTTGTGTAGAAATTCCTCCTAAGCTCTAAGAGGGTTTTTCATCCTCTAGAGGAAAATACTAAGGGTTTTTGTCCTTAGATATTTTGGTTAAAGCTCAAAGGCTTGAAACACAATTTAGAAAATAAAAGATGATCATAGAATATCTCTCAAGCAAGTCTACTTCTCCTTTTAAGGAAAGAAGAGACCCAAAGTGACCTTCCTTACAACCAATCAGCTTCTTTCCCTCCATTTCTCTTCTCTAGGCTTAGTCGCATTTTTCTAGAGGGAACACCCATGACTCATGAGCTTTTTACATTTTATTCTATTTTTTAATCCCTCTTGGGCAAGTCGCATTTTTCCTTTAGAAAATACAATTTGCTAAGTGCTTTATCATGTATTTACTTTTTCTATATTTTATTTTATTATTAAGTTTATTAAATTATTGTAAGTGGTTTTTATAATGTTTATTTTATTTTTTTAGCACTTTATAATAAAATAATATAACTTAAGTCACCCTTGTGTTTTTCCTTTGGCGTCATCGGGTAGACAAAATAGGCCAAAGGTTTTCGATTAGGAAGGGGATATTACATTTTGATCTCATTTTCAGCACATATATGTATGTTTGTGTATGTATCATATTAGGTTTCCCCTATTCATGTATGTAACATCATTATACTACGAGTCATTAGTAGTGAAATTAATCAATGGGACCTTGAGGTCGTTGGTTAAAACTTTCCTTTGTGTTCTATGTCACTTTTTACAAAGGATATTTTGAGTATGAAAAAACATACATTGTAAGGGATTTTTTCTCCTAAATATATTTTAGGTTTATCGTGAAAAGTTTTTAAGCAAGAGAAAAAAAATACCAATCAAATGAACTTTAAGGCCCAACACCTTCTAACATGTACTTGTAGAGACTTATTAATTAGTTTCATGAAGAACGTATATATTATAAAAGCTAAAACCCAAACATGATAGCCTGATAGGTATAGCCCTTCGAATGATATCATTTTCTAATCCCACAACATCAACAACGATCAAAGTGGACCACACAACACATTAGGGTCTTATGGTATATACTTTTTCTATAGGAGTTGTATTTTGTCTCAAAATCTTTCCATCATCAATATACATTACGCATGCATTCCCACTCGACCAATTCAATAGATTTTGTTACTATTGAAGCCTTCTCACCATCACAAGATCCTGATCATGCCTTCAATTGCAAAAATGGTAAAAGGGATATTGTTGTAAAACCCCATATGGTATGTGTAGTCTTTGTTCGTAGAAACAATTACGATGATCACCTATTCTGAACATCAAACCTGGTAAAGCATCATCATTGTTGAACAAGAATCCAAACAATTGATGCAAAGAGTCACAAAATTGCTCAGCCAAACAAGGAAGCTCGATTTCGTGCAACAGTTCTCTATGAGGACCTCTAGTTCATCTCATCCCAAAAGGGATTTTTATGTCTAGAACCTGTAAAAGTCATTTGTGATGCATAACGACCTCTAAAGGTTGCAATAGATGTCATTCTGAAACAAGGACTCAAGATGCTCATTATTCCTCTAACAAAGGGCAACATAGAGTTTTGAAGGCCAAACATCTCCATAGTTACCTAACTTCCAAAAAATGTGAGCCAACCTTTTTAAAGGATAAAATACATTTTTGACTACAGTGGAAGAGAATCCAATATAATGTGCAGTAAAATGGAAGAATGCAAGGAAATAACCCAATGCACACCATGCAATGTGATGTAACAATATAATGGAAGAGAGAAAAAAATAATGGGTCATAGACTCACAACGATGCAATCTGAGATAAAAAGACACCATGGAATGCAAGAATACAGTAGAAGGGGAAACTGTTGATACAAAAGTTGCAGCAACCTACAGGGATCTTGGGATTGTAAGAAAAATCTTCCAGTTGGCCTTGCTTTGCACCAAGAAATGACCCTCTGATCGACCCACCATGCATGATGTTGCCAAAGTTCTAAAGTCAATGTTGCCAATGCTTGCTCCTAAGCAAGTTCCTAGTATCCAATCGAACCAACTGACCCCATACAAATGTCATATTATAAGAAGAAAGCCAATAAATTGACAGAATGAAGAAAACCAACGAAATATTATTTCATAAAAGAAAATCCTATACATTTTCTCCTCAAAAGCAATATTAAAAAATTGTTCTCAATGGAAATGTTGTACTATCTTTAAACAATAGAATTCATTAGATAGATTGAGAAGCCATGTCACCTATCCTTAACATTGAACATGTGATGACTACTTCTGCACTGAAAATCTATACACCATAGTATGATGGTAGATTTGCCCTGGTTTGTAAACTGTATTGGGAAAGTTTGGGTGGTGGACACCATCAGGGAAGGTCTGGGTCTCCAAGGCCAAGGTTGAATATTTCCCATAGATTGCACCTCCTTTTCCCACAGTCATCTTCAACATATTGGAACTAGTAAAATTGCAAGCCCGGAGCAGTTGTCCACAAATTCAGAATCCTGCCACTGAAATCATCCTTCACTCTAACTGCATGTCTCAGACCAGGGTTCTTCTTTGGAGGGTCCAGAGCCATATTTATATCATACCCTCCAGGAACATTATTTATTTTGCTCCCAACAGTGGTATCTTTATTAAAATCATAGGGTGTTCCTTTTACAGGCACAACAACCCCTATTGGAATAAGATGTTGATCCACCGGAGTATAAGAGGAAGCCCATATTTTCACTTTGTTATCAAGTATGGTTCTTGCCACTGTTATGGCTTGCAAGGTTCCAATAAAAATTTGGTGAAAAGCTTCACGAGAAATAATAATAATAATAATTGGTTTTATAGTCTACGATGTTGGGTGGCTTGTTGTTGGGTTTACGGGAGGCTCATAGCATATGGGAATACTTCGTATTCCTAATATGTAGGAGGCACCTAATTGTGCTTCAAATAGAAAGTGTACATACCCTATCCCCTACTGAAATCAAATTTATGGTTTCTCTTTCAAAAACACAAATTCTTCACCAAAAAGAGTAAACTTGTTTTATTGATAATTGACATCAAAATAACATGTCCTCCAACTCATAGAAGTAATACTCCATGCCACTGCCATTACTTCTTATAACTGACAAAAATTTCATTTGGGAAACCAACATTCAGAATGGAATGGCAAAAATTAGCAGCTAGATAGTGCAACTTCTTCTAAAGAGGAAACAACTTCGATAGGTTTAAGCAGAAAACATTGACACAAAACAACCATAACAGAAAATGACTTGAGTGTTTATGGGTTTTCACAAATATCCTTAATCGATGTCAAATATTTTTCATTTCCAAAAGAAAAAAAAAGACCATCTAAAACTTTTTTATTTCCAAAAGGAAAAAAACTACTTACAGTGTCTCTAGATTTTCACATAATTTCAAAATAATGAATTTTAGTAGTACTTATATACAGATATATCTATGACTGAAAATTCCACAATCCTTTCTTGATAATTGATGGATTTTTAAAAGAAGTTATTATAGTTGAGTGCTTCCCCTTCCATGTGACCATTAGTGTGCCACAACCAGGCCACAGAGTTGCAAAGTTCCTTCCAGCATACCAAATAAACCAATGAAAATAATTTGCATTGGGGCCACTGTACATTGTTCCATTCAAATGGCCATATATAGTCTAGCTAGATAGTACCATTCATGGGCTCAGGAGGAATTTCTAGGTCAAGCTCAAAATGCTCAATTGTCCTCTCGACTATTCTCTCTCCATTGTAAATCATTATTTTGTGCTCCCCTGCAGCCAATGTCCACCCATTGATCTTCACTGCCACTCCATACACGGGATTGGGTAATGTTATATGCACTTGACACCGTTCAAGTAAGTCTTCCATTTAACTCCCACATACAACAAATATCCTTGTTTACCAGCACTAATAGGTCATCACTCCAAGTCAACTACCAAGCATAGTCAAGAAAGAGAGTATCATCTTCTGCATGGATTTGAAAAGCTAGCTCTCCTTCCCAAGACACTAAATTGTGGTTTACTTTTTCAAAATCTGAAGGGCTTCTTTCCTCAGGATGGTTTAATTCTTCATAATTTAAAGCACTTCTTCTTTTAAGAAGATCAAGATCTGGCAAATAGGCCAATTGTGGCCCTAGAATTGTGGTCCACAACCTTTCCCCAATACTAAAACCTACTATCATACCCTTGTCGTTGTTGTAGTTCTCTAATAACCAGTAAAAACTTCCATTGGAGTAAATACCTCTCCCATGCATCCTTTTTATACCATTGAGCTTGGTATTGGTGATCTGAGTCCATGCATTACATTGGGAATCGTAAATCTCGATTAAACAACCTTGTGTCAGATTCATTCTCCTCCTCGGAAGAGTTGGAAGAGGAGGAAGTGTTTTCATCTGGACCAAGCAGTAGAGTAAAGTGGGCGGTAGATGGATCAAAGGCTATTGCAGAAAAATTCCAGAAAACAATTTTGTTTTCGAAGGCGTTTGAAGGTGTTATTACCAGGGTTGCATATGGTAAAAGCATCCCTTTTGGAAAAATCAGTGAGGCCGTGAAAAAGACAGTAGATGCCATTGCAAGCATCCACTATAATGTTCCCAAAAAGAAGTCTTGGGAATTTGGGAATAGGAAATTTGTAAAATTCTCTAGTTGTAGGTTCTATAACCCATGATGGGAGTTGTTCAACTTTCTCACCTCTATCAGAAGAGTGAATGAAAAATGTTGGGGTAAAAACAAGAGAGATATTCCTGTGGATTAACTTGAAGGCATCCGGAGAAGACAATATTTGATTCCATCTTTTACTTACAGCCTTAATTCTTACAAGGTACCTGATAGGTAGCTTAGCTAAAATGATTAAGAGGAGCTCATATGGGAGATAAAGGAACATACCTCCTCTGTCGTCGAATGCCATGGTCATTTCCCTTGCAATCACTAGAGCATATTCCATTTTGAACTTGCCTTGCAGTAGTTAACCCTCTAATCTTTTTTCAAATACACACATGAACCCTGTATTAAACTCTCAAACCCTATATGAAGAGCAGGGCATTTTCTATGACTAAAAATTACACAATCCATTCTATGACTATAAATTATGATATAGGAGTTACCGTATTCAATATTTATCAACAATTAAAGGCCGACTAAAACAATTATCTAAATATTCAAACTTGAGGGAACAATGAACAGACTGTATTGAAGTCAATTCATTCCTTAACATTGCAGTTGTCATTGAAGTAGGCTTATTGTACATAAGCCAAGCACAAGGTAATAAGTATTAAATAGAGAAGAATGGCAACCTCTAGAATCTAACCATTACAAGAACTACTGACCATATGTATTGAGCAAAAGTTGTTGGAACTGAAAACATTATCAAATACCTTTACATGTCCACATGCAGAAATATGATGGGGCTTCTTGACCAGCTTTGGCAAACATTGTTGTACGAAGAAGCTAAAATTATCAGTATGTGAAACAGTAGAGGAATTGTACAGTGACTTTTGTTGCCTGGGAGGAAACAAAACTGACTTTTCCTGAATGCAGGGCCTTGAAACAAAAACTCTGATCATGGATGTTCTCACTTGAAGAAACTCCATGGTGATTTCCATTGTCTTTCATCATTAATCACACAAACTCTCAAATTGCTAGAGGTTGGATAGGATATGGATGCATTGTGTGGGGGATATACAGAATTGTTGTTGGTAGACATGGAAGATAGTATTACGATGAACCAACAAGGATTGGATACACAGACATACAAGTATTAGCATTTCAGATCATAACAAACATACAAGTATCAATTGTGATTTTTCTCTACTTAATTTGTAGATATAAAGAGTGCACTCCGTTGAAGCAACACAAAATATGTGAAGTTTATAATGTTGCTCTAAATAAATATTCAAAATAGCACAGGACGTGGTTTCTGGAAAGATAAAAAGTAGTACATTTCTTGTAATCATTTCGACTAAAAAAAGTTAAGCAAGATAGAAAACAAGTGGCAGCCCAGTAGTAATAACATGGATGTTGTGAACTCTAGTAGCATCACTAGGAAAGATAGTTGTGGGGGTTTGTTTATGAACACTGATATTAAGGCTGATTTGAGGGTTCGTGGGGGACTCTCCAGCAGCCAAAAAGAGTTGAGCAGGGTAACTCTTACTTACCTGGCCCCTGGTTTTTCGGTTGGAGTGCACCGCTTTAACATGTTGTCATCACTCCATCCATTGCAGGTCAAATCTTCATCAAGACAAATGATGGCTTTGCCTTTGGATGACAATGGCTAGTTGTTGGAAGCCATCAAGAGAAGGAAAGAAACTCTTATTCCTTTTAGCATATGGTTCCAAAACGTATTTGAGTAAAGAACACTAACAAAGTGGTCAACCAGGTTTGTTGTTCCGTAAGACGATAGCTCACCGCCTTCCGAGAAAGAAAGGAAGATGAAAAAGAAGATGTGTCAGGTGCCATCATTTGCCAAAAAGCGGTATGTTTAATGGATTGGGAAAACCCACGACCCCTGCGCCTCCACACTGTGTAAAAAATAAATTGCCATGGATTTGAGAATTTTAGGGCTAATCGTTAAAAATAGCCTAAAAATTTGAAAATGTCCAAACGCCATCAAAATTAAACGCTTTGAAAAACACTCTGGAGGCCGTCAAATTTAACATCGCAGCGAAACATCCTGGAGGTCCTCTACCATAGGGGGAACGCCTTCAGTGTAATTAAATAATCAAGATAAATAATTTAAATGACTAATTTATAAAATAAATAAGGGAACTCCAAACATGATTTGCAAGCTAGCAAAAGTTAAAGCCACTATTTTGAAAATAGAAAGAGGGAATTCCAAACATGATTTACAAGCTAGCAAAAAGCTAAAACAAAATATCGTTATTTTCAAATAAGAAAGAGCAAGGTAATTTCTTATATTCTAAAGTTTTATCATTTTTCCTAGTGATTTTGTGAATGATTTGTTTGAAGTGAGTGAAGATTTTTTTAATATAGAAAATAGAAAGCTAGCAAGCATGAAGTTTGTTGCTCTAATTATTATTTAATATTTTATTTATTAAAATCAATTCAACAAATTATAAAAAATTAACTTAGCATACAATTTACATGACAAGTTTTTTTTAGTTAGCCCTTCTAATGAAAATTTATAATATTTTAATGCCTTTTAGTATTGAAGTGTAATTTTAAATTTCAATTTTTTTAAGTGTAAATTTTTAATCACCCTTCTATGACAAATTTGAAGGAATTGACAACTTCAAATTTGTTCCTATTGTGGGTTCATTATTTTTAAGTTTTAAAAAAATTGGGGAGAATTTGTAAAACGAGATATTTGTAGGGGGTATTTGTAAGCCTATGTTAAGGATCTTCTATTCCTCGTCGTCCTCCTCTTTTATGATGGATAAATGTTTGATTGAGCCTCTCTACTAGCATTCACATTGGAGACAGACAAGTACATCTACACATGCAAGCAAGATGAGGCTCTTGGATTGATAGTCCTCAATGTTTAAAATAATACATTATACCACATAATTGATGCCAAGAAACCAAAAGAAGTCTAGGACACATTTGAGATCATTTTCCAAAGTGAATGAATTCACAATGTTGTAGCTTGAAGCGGAATTGTCCGCTCTAGCCCTCATATTTTCCATAATCAAGGAGTCCCTAACAAACTTCAAGTTTGTTTAGTCACAATTAAAAGTAGGTGGAATAAATGAGAAGGTAAAGAGGTATTTTTCTTGATTTTGTCAAAATTAAAAGGTACTTTCAATGTATTTGCATCTACATTTTATTACTCATGGAAGTATTAAGAGATCAATTTTTGATGCCCTCTTTTGAGTTAATTTGTCAAAGGCTAATACGGGAGCGAGATAAAGTTGGCGGCACTTGATGCTCTCCCTACTTCTCATGTACTAGTTGCAAGTACCCTTAACGACTAATGGAAACCTAAACCAAAGATAAGACCTAATAAACTTGCATAATCTAGCTTTGCATGTTTTTATCTTGGTAAGTCCAAAAGGCCATTTAAAAAGTCAGTTTATGATCCTTGTCCATTTTGTAGCAAAACAAATCATCATGAGAATAGATGTTATCAAAAAAGGGAAGCATTGAAAGCAACTTTAAAACAAGACAAGATTGTTGTACTACCCCCTCTTTTCATTCTTCTACTAAGTCTCGAAGGAAAAGGAAAAGAACTTTTTATTAGGGTAATTTATCTTACATGTGATAGATGGATATTTGATTTTGGTGATTCACATCATATAACTCATTCTCACGATTTGTCAACATGTCTCTCTAAATGCAACACTTCTCAGATAATGATGGGTAACTCTTCAAAAGTTGAAGTTTTCGGTTTAGGTTCAATGCAAATGCAAGATGGGTGTATCAATGATGTACTCTTTGTGCCCAAAATTTCATCTATTTATCAAATTTGAAATTTTGGCACTAGGAAACCCGTGGAATTTGCTTCACACAATGTTGTAATAAGAGAATTTCAAGATCCACATGATGTAGTTGCAATAGGTATGGTGGACCATTGTCCACATCTTTATATTTTTGATAAATTTGACACCTCAATTATAGGTATATATAGCAGCTTAGTTCCCAAAGACACACGGTGACAAGCCTTCTTAGGGTCTCCAACAATGATGTTGTTTTTTTAGGATGCATGCTTAGTAAAAACACTAGGATCCCTTTCTAAAGGGACAAGCTTTGAGAGCCAAGGGTCCACTTGAGTTGGTACATATTGATTTGATGACATTTCCCACTCACTCTTATTCTAATGCAAAATACGTACTAGCTTTCATTAATGATATTACGTGGAGGACTTGGGTGTATTTCTTGTAGTATAAAAGTGTGTTGGTAGTATAAAAGTGTGTTCTTGAGCGAAAAATAGAACACTCAAGGAAATGAAAAATTGTATGATAGAGTCCAAGGACTTAGCACATGAGTTATGGGTTGAAGATAGAAGTTCCTTTTTCACTTTTTCATTCACCTATCACCTAATCAAATCTCTATCCATAATTAGTAATCAAATAAATAATGAAATTACAATCACTTACAATTATGACAATGTTCACCTCTCTTTCTTTCCTTCCTCAAGCCCACAGAAGGTGGAATATGCCCAAGGCCTTCATAGTAGTGGCTTACGTGGAAACGGAACATTAAACTCCCTCCATTAAAATTATTTAAAAAAACAAAATCATTTGTCGCATATTTAGGCTTTAGACTATATAGTGGAAGACTACAATTTCCCGATTAAGACTTTGATATTTTCCCAATCACGGGAATGGAAAGACAATTGCATTTTCGATAATGGAAACTACTTACGTATCTCACTTTCAACCGGGGCTCATCAAATTAGAAAGTTTAGTAATGTAAAAGAAATGGGTTTGGATGAAATCCATATAAATGCTCTTAAATAGCCTATATTTGTGTGTAGTTTCAGCCGGAAAAATAGTTGTATCTATTATGACGATGCATTATGCATCCCTTGTCAAGGCATCGTGTTCAATCATTTGTCGACACACTTCACAAACATTCATTAAACTTATATATTTGTATTGTATGTGCATAAAGGCATTTGAGAAAAGTTCTTATGTTGTTGGATTTAAATGCTCTTTAGTTTGGTGTTTATAAATGCAATTTTGCGATAGATGAAGAATAATTTGGGGGAAGGGGGCTCAAGTTTTTGTAGGGAATAAAATGTGTAGCATCTCCTCCATCTATGCTTTTGCAATGGCGTTGACATTGATAAAGTTTGTTTAAAGCATTGAAATGCACATTGGCATTAAACTTGCTTCTACTACAATGCCATGAGCACTAGATTTGGTATTAATTGATAATAATTAAAGTGTTGGGAATGCATGTTATTAATTATTCGACATCAAGTCAAAATTCTACATAATTCACATTAATGCCTTATACAAATTAATAAAATATGCATACGTTCAAGGTATCTCTTAGGCGATGGCTAGGGATGATGTGTCACTTGAGAAATAGTTTGGGATTGGTCTATAAGGAGGTCTTGTTTACGCGATAGTTATAGGCTGGTTTGCATAGAGATATCACTCAAGAGATAACTAGATAAACAATTTTGAATAAATATAAGTTTACGAGGAAAAACATCGCAAATAACAAGTAGATTAAACTAGACTTTTTATTTGTACAAGTATCTAACAAAAACAAATATGTGATTTTCTATCATTTTCATTGCTTTTGACAAAATCACTTCCACTAGAGGACCATGGGTCGTATCCTTGAGAATCCATCAATAATAATTTCGGTGTACATGAATATTATTATTCTTGATCTCTACGTCAACTCATCATGCATATATATTCCAATTTAAAGCATCTTCTAACTTAAGATGTTTTTAGGTCTATAGTTTAAAATTTTGACCCACAATTTTGGATGCCCCAACTCTTTGTGAAAACACTTAAGGAATTGAAGGACACTATTTAGTTAGCCACAAGTGATGGAAATATAGGTGTTGTTGTTGATGAATTGATTTTTAATGTTATGAAGGACATAAATGACCTCCTTGTTGAAGTTAGATAATATAACCTACCTAGTACCTTATTACGAATAATTTATGGTAGATAATTGCCTTGGTGTGTTCATCGATCTTAAAAAGATCCCAACCTCATCCTTTGGGGTTATTTTGCTTTCATGGCCATAAATAATTTGATCGAAAATCAATTTTTGGAAAGGATATAACTTATCCTCACTTTGCTCCTAGTCATAAATACAAGTAGACATTGATTTGAATTATATTAAACTATTTTGTCCTCGGACCAATACTTCCAACAAAATGAACTATGAATGAGTCACATTCAACATAAATTTGATTTTTTACAATAGAATCATTTAAAATACTACACACACATATAGGAGCATAAATTATATATTTAGTGTATTTATTTATGGAATATATTATATGTATATTACTATTAAATTAAACAAGATTCACAATGTGACTAGTCCTTGCCATAGCTCAACAAAAAGTGAATTGAAGAACAATAATGGAAGTTGTAAGCCTTAGAGACATGCTCATCATAATTTTTTAATTATTACAAAGCAACTAGGGTGTGAAGTGCAATTTGGCAACATTTGAGTGGAACACTAGTATCCAAACGTAGGTTGTTTATTAGTTGTTGCAAAAATTCACATGTAATGCTTATGATAGGAAGAGAAAAGCAACGAGTTGACATGAAATTATTGAACAAGCATGATGCCTATCCAAAAAAACACTCAACTATGCTTCATATTTTTCATCACCTACAAATAAACACATTCTTTTTAAATTATACACACAACTTTCTTAAGCTACCACAACAATACCAAGAATCCAATAATTCAAGGTTGTTAAACAAAATATTGAATCATTTGATTGTATCTTTCTTTTCTAATTGTATTCGATCATGAGGCTACTATGTCAATTACTTTGAAGAAGCAAAAGGTATTTAAATTATGAATCTAGATTTAAGTAGAAGATCAAAGAAAACATTTTGACATTTGTAATAGGTGTTTGTATGATACAAAATTGTAACAATGTTTATTTTTAGTTCAAAATTTATACATTGGAAAAGTAGTTACAATGGTATTCAATGAATCAAAATAATTGGAGTTCTGTGGCGTATTGATTGTATATTAACACAAGGTTATAAATGACAATGTTCCAGTAAAGCTCAAAAAAGTACTCAAACCGATTATGATAACAATATGTGAGAAATTTATTTTTATACAATTATAGTTCATGGACATGATTCATTGCACTTTCTTTTGTAATTTTTATTGAGCAATCCATAGTTTTTTTTATGAATGAATGGAAATAACCAAAATATTTATCTTTGTCGTGTGTTTTATTGTGTGTAACCATATCTGAAATTGTGTTTTGTTTGAGATTATATGAAAACCAACACTCTTGAACCATCAACGCTCTACAACTCGGCACAAAATGGAGTCGGCTTTTCTAGGGTTTCTCTTTTCTAACCACCATACTGCGGCCTTTTCGGGCTCTGTGGGAATTTATTGCTATAGTCTCTCCTAGGGTTTCTCACCCTCTGGGCGTCCCCTATATAATGTCCTCGCCATCTTCAAACCTAGTTGTTTCAACTATGGCAGGAGATAGTGGAGTGAGAAATGGCACCGCCGGCGAAGCGACCCTAGGAAGTTCGTCCCGAAGGTTTTCATGAGGTAATCTTTCTCCTCCTGATGTAGTTCTGCCCATTCCTAAATTTAATGTTGTTTGTCAATGGTTAGAGCAGTTTTTCCTCATTGGGTATTTTGTGGGTCGAATCCCCTCTGAAAGCATGCTCAAATCCTAGGTTAACACAGTCTAGACTCCTCATGGAGTCACCTGGATAGCGTTCAAAACATGACCAAGGGTTTCTTTCTTTTTCGTTTCTCGACCTATTAATGTGCCCAATATTCTAGCTAAGCAAGCCACTTGGTATGTCTATAACTCATTGCTTGTGTTAACACCTTGGCACAAGGAATTTGTGGTATCTAAATATACCGCCCTTAAAGTGCATGTTTGGGTTGAATTTCCTTGGTCTTCCTCTACCATGTGTGCCTTTTTGCCACAAATTGTCACTTCGCTTGGGTGGGTAGTTTGCTTGGAAGTCAATAAGTTTTACCATGCTCGTCCTCAAAAGTGAGTATGCGTTGAGATTGATCTCTCTAAGATCTCAAAGAATTTGTGGATATTCAAATGGGCGATAAACATTATTCCTAGTGGGTCATGTATATCAATCTACCCAACACTTGCTTCATTGCCAAGTGTCTGATCACAAGATCAAGGATTGTCCACTTTATGTACCTCGTAACCACCCTGTGGCCAAAACAACTCCTGAGCTAGTCAAACCCCAACAGGAGGAAGGTTGGAAAGTTGTCGGGGCCGGAGAAACAAGAACAAAGCCCAACAATCTAAAGCCTCTAGCTCCCATGGCCATCGAAACCAGTTGTTAAGGAACAATCTCTCAGTATCCCGACTAAGGAGCCTACAACTACTGCTAAAGAACCAAATTTATTGTTGTTATCTTAGCTAATCCATTGCAAAGTATTCCAGCATGCCCCTTACGGCATCGGTTCTCATGGACTAGACAAATTCTATTTCTCATGTCCCCATCCCGCATTCAGTTCCTTGCTGCTGCAACCAAGCAACTCACAAGGGCCTTCCAAATGACCCCAAAGTCCTTCCCGCATCTCTCGGGACCATAGCCCAACACACAATGTGGATTCCATCAAAGTGGAATACAACATTGAGTATGCCAAATAGGAAAAAAGTTAATTTGTAGGATTTTTGCAACACAATGCTACTTGTTTCTTGCACAATCAATATGATGCCCTTGATGGCTTGGAGGATGGGGATATGGCTCTTGACCAACGTTTCCCATGAATTGTTTATCTTGGAATGTTAGGGGTCTTACAGACTCCTGTCATAAATATGTGGTGCGTGAAACTCAACAACGATGTGTAAATTTGGATGTTTTGTTTTTGCATGAAGTAAAAATTACAGGTTTTTAGTTACAGATGGTATGCAAATCCATCTGGCCTGACAACTTGGCTTTTTGTAGCAATCATGAAGCAGGGCATGGGGATTAATTTCACTTTTTGCTCCTAAATGGCAGCCCTTATTAATTGACCATGGAATCGACCCCACCAACCGTGTCATATGGGTCCTCTTTAATATTGATGGCCACCCTTTTGGGCTCATAAATATTTACGCCTCAAATGATGTGGCTAAAAGGGCCAATTTGTGGTGGTGGATAGCCAACTCCATTCTCGATGCCTACTGGGTAATAAGTGGAGACTTTAATATGGTTGAATCCCCTAATGATAAATGTGGCCACTTGCCTATGAGGTGGACACTTGGTGAAAGGGAAGCGTGGTACTTCATGCGAAATAAATTTGGATTTTTTATCCTAACGCATCTCGCTTTCCCACCTCTGCAGCTTGGTACATGTGGACCAATCTTCGTGGAGGGACAGATCGTGTCCTTAAATGGCTTGACAAGGCCATGTTGTTAGCTCAAAATTTCTTTGAGTTTGATAGCATTTATTCTATGCCAGTGGAGGTCATGCCTAACTTTGTCCTTTCAAACCACTCTCCTATATGATTTCGTATCTGTTGGCATGATGTGTGCCCATTTTGTCATAAAGGCCAATTCTTTCTTAATACTTCCTTGATGCAACATGGCCCCACTTATCAATCATATTAAACGGGTTTGGAATTTAGCTCCACGACCCAGTCACTTATCAGTGGTTTCATCCACCTATGCAAGCCATTGGATATAATGGTGGGAAGATGCACTGACTCGGACTACTAGATTTCTTAGAATCTATGGCCGATAGCTGGAAAAAATTTGGCGCCGCCCATACACTCACACCTTAAGCACCTCAACTCTCTCGGCCAGGGCGACAGGTGGGCGCTTCAAGGTGATCCCTTCTTTGACACTCTACAACTACAAGTTGCAACGCTTGACATCAAATCCAAATTGTGGATAACTATAATGTTAGAGGCACTCAGATCCGAGCTCGGATGCATTGGCTCAAGATTGGAGATCGAGTTTGAAAGAATTCTTTCTTTCTCTCGAGCCAGAAAGCCTTCTCAACAAATCCAAGCTATCATGGACAATGGAGCTCGGATTACTAACCCCGTAACTTATGTTACAAGCCTTTGTGCACCATTACAAGCTCGTCTTTCAAGCTCAACCACCCTTCGCAGCCTCATTGAGCTCTTGACCATTGTTTGGGTGTTGTGTCGCATGAGCTTTCAGAGGCTCGAAGGTGATCTATGAAAGAATGCTCACCATTGAAGACCTCCATGAAGCCACTTTGCAAATGGCTAATGATAAAGCACCATGTGGTGGATTCCCTTGTGAATTTTATAAAGCTCTTTGGGATTCTGTGGAAAGACCTTTTTCAGGTCTATCTTGAAGGATTTCATAACCAATCCCTAGGGCCACACATTAATAAGGGAAACATCAAATTTATCCCTAAGCAAGGAGATCCTGAGAAAATCACTTGTTAGTGGCCGATTACTTGTTTGTAAATGTCTCTAAAAATCATTTCCAAAGCGTTAGCTCTACGATTATGCAATCTTTTACTTTATTATTCATCTAGAGAAACAGGCTTCATACAGGGGCGTTTCATCCTGGATAACATCATCGCGGTGTGGGAAGGCATGGAATGGGCTCGCAGATCTCATCAAGCCACCATGTTTATCAAGATTGACTTTGAGAAGGCTTATGATCGGATTGAATGGCCATTCATTCTCACCATGCTTCAAGCCCTTGGCTTTGGACCCATTTTTATTCAATCCGTCAATATGCTTTTTGTAGATGCCTCTGCTCAAATTTCTATTAATGGCCTCAACTTGGAGCCTTTTGGGATTTTCCGGTCTATCAAACAAGGTTGTCCTCTTGCCCTTGCATTGTATGTGCTTTGGCGGAAAGGCTTTGGTTATCTCTTAGCTCATGCCAAAGTGCAAGGTCTTGTTCGTGGAATCTCACTACCTGATGAGCCCAATTCTTAGCTTCTCAATGGGAATTTTGTGGACGATTCCTTCCTTATGCTTATCGAGGATGAGACCAACATTAGCAATGCTATGCAATGTTTGGATACTTTCTGCCTAACTTCTAGCTCATCCATTCAATGGTGAAAAAACCCAATGTTACTGACAATATTTCCTTCCCACGTCTTCTTTGGTTTGCCACCTTTGATTGGAAAATTCTACAACATGGTGAGATTTTCAAATTTCTAGGTATTCCTTTTTCTTTTCAAGCCTCCCTGGCTGAACTATGACATTATGTCATTCAATGGGTGGCAAAAAATTGAATATTGGATCACCAGGCCTTTATCTCTGGCTTGGAAAATTCCAAATTTGCTCTAAAGTTCTTGTTGCCACCCATGTTTACTACTTGTCTTGTTGGGTTCCTTCCAAATCCTCCATTCAAAAGTTGGAAAAACTTGCTCAAATCTTTCTTATGGGCTAATGCTTCTACTAGCAAAGGTTTTCATCTAGTAGCTTGGGATATATGTTGTCTGCCTCTCATGATTACGGAGGCCTCTGGGCTTATTCACATTCAACGCCAAGGGCAAGATCTTTGTGCTAAGTGGATTATCAGAAGCATTACTAGCCAAAAATCTTGGAAAGTTCTCATATGACATGGCATTGCGAAGGCTCTCCTTATGGCCACCCTACGTGGAAAGGATTAGGGTTTGTCAATTTTCTCATCACTCCTGTGCTTTATCAAAATTGTTGGCACCTTTGTGCTTAAGAGTATTTGGAAAGTGTGGGAATGTGTCAAACCATGGCTTTTATGGAAAGGGGATGGCTTTCATAATGGGCTTTCTCTCAATCAACAATCTCTCTAGGTGGTCGCCGATTTTTCAATCCCAAGATAAATGCTTAGCAGAGGTCCCGGAATCTCCGCGCTTAAATTATTCAAGCATGGAATTCACACCATCAAGGACTTCTTTTGTAAGAACGCTCAATCTAATTATCTTGGTTGGATTTTAAAGCTCTGTTTCGGCTTTCCAACCAAGATCAGGATACTTTCACTACTATGATCAATTTGGTTCCTGATCACATGTTGCATAAGATTGTTGTGCATTCCTCTCTACCCATGGTGGAATAGGCTAGAAGTGGTATGTTGATACTCCTTTCTGTAACTACAAAATCTAGAAAAGGCTATCGTTGGCTCTCACCCCATTTTCCCATGGTGGAAAAACTTAATACTCATTGGGAATTCACACCACTCTATCTACAGGGTAGACGATTTGAGATTGTTTGGACTATATGTGTGGAGCCCAAAATTGCTCATTTTCTTTGGTGTATTCTACACCAAGGCCTTCCTATCGGGGCTCGTCTTGTTCAAATTGGGATTTCGACTCCCAAATGCCCCTTTTGTGGGCATCTGGAAACACTTTTGCATGTCTTCTAGTTTTGTCCCAAAGCTCAAATTGTCTGGAACTGGATCCATTCTTTTTTTCCCCTTATGACCCCACTGTTTCACTTGGCAACATATCCTCTTGGGAGATAATCCCAAATTTTTGCCTATGTTCACCCAAATTTGGCATGTTTTTAGAGGGGAGATTCTATTTTGGATATGGAAAGAAAGAAATGTTTTTCTTTTAATTATGCAGTTGATCAATCTTTCTCGATTTATAATAAATCTATGGTGATCTCCAATGTAATTCTACATATTCAAGTTTAGGCAAACAAGGTGGCGCTAGAGGTGGATCACCTCCAAACCCTACTGCACCACTGGGGGGAAGCCCCGTGCAACGTTTCCTGAGTGCCTTCATCTCCCACCAGGCACTCCTCACCTTCAACCCATGGTGCCGGCGCGGATCTCGGCGTCGTGCTTTGATCGCACATCTTTGCTCTCTCGGGGTCGTTACATCGGCATAGTCACTCGCTTGTTTGTTGTCGTGGCCAGGCTCTCCATCGCATTCGTTGACTCGCCCAATAGGGATGGGGTCTCACCACCTCACCACATGGGTGGGGTCTCTCACATTTGTCGGCTCACCACCAGGCTGGGCTCACCACCTCACCAACATGGGTGGGGCTCTCCTTACTTCGTTGCTTCAACAGTGACAGGATGTTTGCACCACGCCACCTCCTCACCACCATCGACAAATTCCCTCGCCTCAACCTTACCATTCCTACACATGGGGAAGCGGACCCAGAGGAAGAACTTGTTGTTGGCTAGGAGATTCCGGATCTTTGCAGGACCTGCCTGGTTCGGGGTGGCCGAATGATCGAGATCTCTGCCTCGGGCATGTTTGTTGTTGTTGCTTGATAGTGTCTTTTAAGTGTTTTTAGGCGATGTATTTTTTTGTTGTACTCTCCTAGGCTCGGCCTAGTTTGACTCTTGTTGTTCTAGGCTTGGCCTAGCTTGTTCGTGGTTTTGGGGCGTGCTCTCATACCACCCGCTTTTTTGTTGAAAGCTATCTTGTATCTTATTGCATTAATATAATATAAGATCCCTTTTCATCAAAAAAATTGTGTTTTATTCCTCAACTATGAGTCCTTGCTAAATGCAAAAGATAATGTTAATATAATGGTATAATTCTTAGAAACTACGCATTTTGTTCAATGTAGATGCACTTTTGAACTTTAAAAACAAAATTAGCGACAAAATAATTATTATTTAAAGGTCCATATTATGATTTTCTAATATGTAATTCAATAAATAAGACGATAATAATAATAAATCCACACACTATATATGTAACAAAATATTTAATGTTAATATATTTAAATAAAATAAAATATAATGTGAATGTACTATATAAATAGTTTATATTTAATTAGGCCGAAAGGTGTATACAGAGGCGGGAAGCCCCTGCCCACCCCTCTCTGACAGAATCTGACGGTCGCAAATTGTTGCATCGTCAACCACTAAACGGCGGTGGAAGATTCATACATCGTCAACATAACATTTTTTTAATTTGATCCAAAGCGGGGTCATGCAGGGTAACTCAAATAAAATAATATTTGGTTACAGTGAGCTCGTCCAGTGATCTGTGGCATAATAAGATTCAAAATAGCGTTCATGGCAATGTATGAATTGTGATGTGTATGGTGGGAACCAAGCCTAGAATTTCAACTTTATGGTGCCAAATTTATTGACGGCTAAGCTCTTTTATGTCGGCATAAATGGAAGATGTGAGCATGAACTAGGAGAAGCTTTCAACACAGGTTTGTCAACAGAGATATTTTGAAAAGAAAGAAAGTAGAGGTGATCATGCACAACTTTCTGAAAATCCCGAACCTGGTGGAGTGCCGGGGGAAGCAGGTGATGGTGGCCGTTATGCAGTTCAGCGCGAGCTCGTTGTGTCCAAGAGCATGGTGCTTGAAGAATCCTGGGGTATTTGAAGTCCATCCTTGAGAGCTACCATGGCATTGTTTTCTGCACGAGCTATTTGAATGGGCACGAGGCATACAAGCTTGCGAACCCACATTCCCATTTTCACAGGGGTTTGTTCCTCTGCTGGAACTGAAATCAGGTAATTCTCTACATTGTCGACTAGGAATTGAATCTTCATATTTGAAAAATCTTTATCTTTACCTGCCTTAAGTTGTCTAATACCACTTTGAAGGTAATGCACTTCTTATAATCTGGAAACAATGCAGGAGTTTTGTCAAAAATGTGGTATATGTATCCTAAATAGGGGCAGGAACCAACAATTTATGTTTCTTCTCTTTCCAGTTCACGAGCATTGTTATGACTGACTTGTTGCAACTGCACAACTTCCCTAGCTAAAGCAGTTTTCAACACATGGGAAGAAATAACACCGGGGCATCATCTGAACAGGAAGAGGAGGCTTCTTTTGCATGTGTATCACGTCTCCAGATATCTGTCTATTGAAAAATTTCTCTCTTTCAACCATCTCGACATCTGTTGCTATTTCTGTGAACACCACTTAGTCATACGTTTTCATGGCATTGTGTTTTCTTATTTAACTATGTTGTATATAAAAAAGTGTATTAGTAATATATTTTGAAAAGTAATATTGAACGTCACTTAAAAATTGTATAAAAATATACATACTAGACTATTTAAATTAAACTTTCACTATATTGTTTATTTGTTTAAGTGACTATTGTATTTCAAAATTATTTTTTTAAATATAAAAAAATATAATATAAAATTTTGTATTTTTTAAAACAATTTCTAATATATATATTTATGTCGATTAAATTTAAAAATAATTTTATATAAAATAAATGGTCACTTTTGAAATTTTAGATTACAAGATATCCGAGAGCTACATGGATTATAAGTTTTAGGCGATAGGTCGAGGTTTTAAATAACCTATCCATCTCTACTAAATACTTTTTCTTTATTTAATAATTTAAAAAATATATGGTTTGCTTTAGTTGTTTTTTATAAGTGTCGAGTAAGTTTCAAGGATTATATGCTCAATATAAACACATTTTCAGCAAAATATGTTATTTAAATATCTATGTAATGCTACACTTATATTTATATTGAATGTGTTCATAGTGATAATGACGGTTTTGCCAAGTTCTTTCATGTCAAATAGAGACGAGATATGTATTTATTAAATCAATAAAACAAAATATACGGTCTATAATTTTTTTTAATTTTATTATAAATCTATATTATAATAATTAATTCTTAATATTTATTTATTTGGATGGTATGATAATACTGTTGATATGTTATGTAGTATAAATAAATTATTATTTAACATAATAATTTTTTTAAAATGACAGGTTTCACGTATTATAATTGTTAAACTCTTTCAATATTGTGGTGTTTAGTTTTAGAAAACAAGACTACCAATTAACTTAAAATGGTGAAACTAAGCCCGGTTGTACCTTAACCCTCACGATTAATAAATTTTATCGATATAAAATTACACAAAATATCCAACACTATAGTGTAAATATGATGTGAAACCGAATTCCATAAGCTCGAACGAAACATAAGTCACTTTTTACATCAATAGACATATAATATAGCTTTATGTTTTTAATGTAATAGTTTCTACATTACTAATAAATATGATGTTACGACTATTCACGAACAAGAGTATGTGGTTTAGAAACACACCTCAAGTTCAAATTCATCTAAAGGCACGAAAATTATAAAATAAAAATCCCGATATTGAGAGGGAATGGGGATGGAAAGAGCAACCCTATCCACCGACAAAAAGCGCATTGTCAAAACACTCCACATTGCATTTACAAATTGTTGCACTGATATAATCAATTGCTACATCTACAACTTTCATGGGCCCATAGTGGTTGTTGAAGATGATATAAATTTGGCACTGAAAAGGAAAGATGAAAATCGAATGGTGGAAAAACATAATGGTGTTTCGTTCACTACAAAATTGGTAAAAGCACACCGTCAAGGATGGAAAATATTTCCCCAGGTGAAGCACTTATTTCTTTTGAAGAATGAGATAGATGAATGGAAATTAGAGCGTAGAAATTAGCATTCTGATGAATGTTAGATAGATGAAAATGATGTAAGGACAACATGTTATTTTCATGGCTTGATCGTATGTGACACCACATCGTCCTCCAATTTCTGGACAAGGCTAGAAGATATCTCCTCAGACGAAGAAATGATTTGTTATGATGAATGCAAGGGTTAAATTTGATGGTCGTTTAGATTTTCTTTGTTATTTTATCCATAAAATTCATGCAAATCTTTGTCGAAAGTCGTATACATAGGTGGATATCCCACCCCTCTCTCGACAAAATACAACGGTGGACAATGATTACATCATCGAACATCTTACGGTGGAAAATAATTTCAGCTAGCATGAATTAGGTATAAACATTTGTCTATCTACATTAACGAGAATATGCAGAGGCTTATAACGGAAGTGGACTGTGGACTGTGTGAACTCTTGACTCAAAGTGGCGGTGGGATAACCTTGTCTGCTCTCGATATTCGTGACATCACAGGGAAAGACTTGATCCAAGATGATTTGAAATAAAGTGCTTCTATTATTATGCAAGGAAAATGACAGGTCTAAAAAGGTTGCTTAGGATGCGTCGCTCTCCATGTTTTGCTTTGGGTTTTGAAGAGCGCCTAACCAAGGTGGTTGGTTTGTTTGACATGGGTCTATTTTTCCCATTCAAATTTTATTTTGTTATTAAATACATGGAGAAAAAAATAGCAGATACAATACTTTTGAAGCCATACGATTCATATCATATCTTTTCAACCGCAATGTTATCAATCTAAGGAATATCTATATCGAATGCCCTAAAAAACAAATCTAAAATGTGTACTAACTCTGCAAACCCGTAATTTTCCTACATTAAACTTGTCCTATTAAGAAAATATTGATAATGGCGTACAACATTAGGATAAATCTAAAATATCTATATAACTTGGAAATCATAAAATTTCATTATGTCGAAAGGCATTTGCACATGTAGAATGCTCCACCCCTTCTAACAACTGACAAGACATGGACGAGAGATGAATCGGTCGACGAAGCACAAACTCACATATGCCCTTTATGTAAGTGCGAGACATAATGGTTTGCATTATATATTTTCCAAAATAAGGAATAAATAATTTTTTTCGCATCTACTTGAAAGAGAATTTTGGAGCAAGCCAATGGTTTGACAGTTAAATATTTTCTAAAATAAGAAATAAATCATTTTTTCACATGTACTTAGAGAATATTTTTGCTAAATTCATCGGTTAAGGGTTTTGAAGCAGAAGTGGAGGCAACCATGGGCTCTACGCATTATTGTTCCTCAAATAACTATGGCGATGATGACATTAACTGTTACGATGACATGAAGTCCACAAAAACATTCCTCTGAGTGGCTGTATTCATTTGAACAGGTCCTGAAAATTATACTTTGGGAATGAACTTGAGATTCCCCTCTGACCCCATGCTAAGAAATCTAATGCTTTTCTAAACGAAGAAAGGGGTGATAAACCTAGGTAAACATATTATTTAAGGAAAGAGAATAAAGAGTGAACAACAAAGCAAATTACATGAGCATTGTCACATCTAAGGCATGTTTAATGGCAAGCTCTAAGCGTCCTAATTTCTGAACATCCCACATCCACCTAAAACCCAAGCACGCGCAATTGTGGAAAGAGAAATGAATAATATGTTGGAGATGGGGCGATGAGACATATCGAAAGGTGTCGACAAGCAACAAAAGAAGTGTGTCGTCGATGAATCGATAATGGGTGAGAATGATGTCAATTTTAAAGGTGAGTGCATGTAGAACGAAGCTCATGCTCTTTACGACATGCTCCCCCTCTAGCCCATTTGTGCTCAGGATGTCGTTGCCCTGAAGAAATTTGAAGATGGATTTCTAATAAACTCCTTTTGGGTAGTTGTCGGACATGGTTTTTATAATGTACTCAGATTTTTTTCGATCTATGGTGACCACAAAAAACAAGTTTTCATCCATGAAAGCCTAAATTGTATCACTCAATACAGAAAAGAGGGCGAGAAAAAGGAGGAGTAGAAGTGTCGGAGTAATGTAAAGAATAAAAACAAACCAAAAAGAAAGAAATAATGTATTTTCCTAGCAGCTACAAATAATGGTGAGTTGGACAACCACAATCTTCAATTGTTGAAACCACTTTACTCTATTGTTGCAATCAATTACTCAGAACACCGAGAAGACTGACTCATAATAGGTTGATCATGGATCTTTTGCAATTAAAGGAAAGGGTGTGTAGAATGAAGCTCATGCTCTTTACAACGTGCTCCCCCTCTGGCCCGTCTGTGCTCACGATATCGTCGCCCTAAAGAAAGTCGAAGATGGATTTATAATAAACTCCTTTTGGGTAGTTTCCAAACATGGTTTTCAGAATGTACTCATATTTTTGGGATCCGTGGTGACCACAAAAAAATGACATCCATGGAGGCCTAAACTATAGTGTTCGATGTAGAAATGAGGGTGAGCAAAAGGAGGAGTAAAAGCGTCGAAATGATGTAAAGAAGAAAAACAAACTAGAAAATAAAGAAATCATGTATTTTCCTAGCAACTACAAGTAATGATAGCAATTGATGATGAGTTGGACAACCTCGAGCTTCAATTGTTGAAACCCCTTTACTCATGTTGTCAGATCATTTACTCAAAACACCGGGAAAACTGACTCATAATAGGTTGATTATGGATCTTTTGCAACACAATTTTTCTCTGCATCAACCACAAATTTGTGCTTTACGCAAATTTTTGGGTTGAAACATGTCTTGTTAATGGTGCTACTAGCTCTATCGCTAACATTGTTTATGACAAATCGTGTTGTCCACTTGGTTTGTCTTTACTTGTCGTCAACAACTTTGATCAATACACGGTGCTTTATTGTTTGCTTCAATTTCCTTTTCCGCTCACCATTATTTCTCTTTCGGTGTTAACATCGCACACCTCATGTGCGATTGCTAGTTTTAAAACAATATTCGATAGTGGATATATCTATTTAAGTTGTTAAACTTGAAGCCTTTTAACTTATATAACATTTCTTTTATTTGTCAACTATTAACACTATTTATTATGTGGTCATGAGTGAAGTATAATATTAATCAAGCTTTGTAATTAATAGTTGAATTTGTTTTTTTTTCATTTGACAATAATCACAATATATATAAATAAATATTTCTTTCTTTCATGACTACCCTCGTACATCTATATAGTAAGGAATCTAAACAATTTTTTATTCATATTATAGCATTAATTAATCCTTTCTCGGTGATAAAACAATACTTGTGAAGATTTTAACACTTAAGAAATGTTCTCCTTATTCGTTGGTCAAATTTGTTCTTAAACATCACAATCATGGGTTAAATTTGATGGCCATTTCGTGTCCAACAAATTTTAGGTAACGATGATTTTTCAATTTTACCATTTAAAAATACAAAACAATATTATTTATATCTTACTAATAAAATATATAAAAGATTGTTTTGTATTTATTTAGCTTTATTTAATATGTACTAATATATTTATATATAAGTGATGGTTATTTTAAAATTTACAAGTATTTTATGACTAAAATCACAAAAAAGTCTAAACGCATCACAAATTCAACACTTGATCACAATATTCAAATATGTTAAAGAATATTCTCAAATTTATGTGCAAATAAACTATTGTTTAGGTCATATCAAATTAAAATAAATAATTAATATAAACTATGATGTCCATTGATTAATATAAAATTATGTAATAAGAATGTGATTGCTATAAGAGCATGGTCCCATGGAGGGGATGCAATTCCTATTTTCTTGCAAGAAGGTCCCATGATTATTTGTAAAGCCATTCACAGAAATAACAAAATATAGGCCTAAAAATAGGAGCTCCACTTTTTTTTCCCTAAACTTAAGAGGTGGCTGGAGAGGGGGGGCTAGGAGTTTCCCCCTACAGTTTAGGGCTGATTTTTATCCATGTGGAATATAATGTGCAATCCACCATTATTTTTTTGTGATTTTATCTAGGGAAATATGATTTTATTTACCTACAAATAGCCATAAATATCGAATGGGATCCTATAATATATGAGTGGGTATTCTTGAGGAAATTAATAAAAAGACGTGGGACCTTAAAGCTGTTAAAATGCTCCTAGATTTTCTCGGTAGCACTCATTTGAGATATTTATGGAGCACCCCTCCATGGGACCATGCTCTAATTATTGTCTTGAATAAAGATTAATAATACATCTAGATCTATATCCTAATAATTTGAATATATTCTATTTTTTTAAAATCTATAAATCATTTTTTTATATTTCTTCTATTTCTACCTATTTTCTATATACATTATAAAATATATATAATATACACACATAAAAATTAATATCTAATGCACCAACTTAGATGTTCAATTAAAAATAACTAGCAATCGCATGTGTACAAAGTCAATGTGAATGCCGAATGGTATAAGTTGTTTGATTAGAGGGATAGTTAATTACTTTTGTAGTTGATGCTAATAAGGGGTGTGATTGATAGTGTAAGTGTAGGAATATAGATGAAATATTACATTGAAATGTTCTATTTGTACATTTCAAATTTGTTACAAATTCATACATATACATTTACAAATCTTATATCATGAGATCTGAACTAAACATGAATGCATGAAGACCTCCGTACATTTGCAAATTTTATATCACGAAGCGGTAGCCTTTTTGTAGCCAATTTCATTTGCACTTTGAGTTTGAAGTTGAACTAAGGCTAGTAATAAGCTCGGGGTTTTCTTTGAGTGTTGAACCTTACCAACTCAAAACAAAAAGAAATGTTTGATAACAAGCAATTGACTCCTTTTCTACATATGGGTGAACTGAAGAAACTCGTGGAAGAAGGAAAGATTAAATATGTGGGTTTATCCTTGAAGCATATGCTACAACAATTCATAGAGCCCATGCAGTGCATCCAATCTCTGTTGTGCTAATTGAATGGTCGTTTCCTATAGCAAGTAGGTCATATGTCTAGGGTATGGACCATCCTCACCCCATCACACTCTAGACAATTATCACAATAGACCAATGAGACTCATGTCACTGAAATGATAACAACAAGTAGGTCATATGTCTAGGGGATGGATCATCTTCACCCCCATCACAGGAAGTCTAATTGTTTTTCCAAGTGTATTGAATGTTGGAATGACCAAGAATATGTACAATGAAAACTATACAATTAAAAATGCACTAATGGGATCATGTACTATTTAATGTTGTTCAATATGGTCAATAGACTACAAGCACTCAAACAAATCAATTTCATAAATATTTAACATTGTCATCTTCAGTAGTACTTGGGAAATTATTCCTAATCAAATATATTTTCCTCAATGATCCAAGTGACAATCCTGGACTAGTTCCAGGGGGTTGAATCTACGCAATCCAATATCTTTCCTTCAGTGATCCAAGTAACAGTTCCAGACAGTTACATGGGGTCAAATCTAGGTCCAAGCCTTATTTAACAATTTCTGGGAAAACAATGAAGAATTCAGGCACCCAAGAGGTGGTCCAGAGTGGCATAAATACTCTGGTTGTGTCGGAAAGGCCAGTTCCATGTGGTTTACAAAAAGAGTTGAAAATCAGACATTTGACAACCAAGATTAGTAAAACTGAAGAAATGTAAAAATGAAGAAAGAGTAATCATTATTAATCGCATAGATAGAAGATCACCTAAAGCCAATCTCTTAAGATTTGAATTGACTATTACAAAATTACCTTAAAGTAAACAACAATATATGATATTACATACTTAGCACATAATACAATTTTCATAGAGTGATAGAAAAATATGAAGATTGTACTTGTGACGGTGTTTTCCAAATGTATTGAATGTTGGAATGACCAAGGATCTGTATAATGACAACTATACAATTAAAAATCACTAATGGGAGCATGGACTATTTAATGTTTGTTCAATATGGTCAATAGACTACAAGCACTCAAACAAATCAATTTCATAAAGATTTAACATTGTCTATTGTAGAAAATAGAACATGATTATGCACAAATACACCATTTGAACTGTGATTACAAAGGATGAAACCTGAAATAATAAAGATTCAAACCCTTAGCCATACAGAAAACATACTTCCTCTCTACATGACACACATAAATCAAGTCCTCTACCATATGACATATGTGGAATACACATACCATAGAGAACATATTCCTACCCTAATCGCATAGATAAGACCACCTAAAGCCAATCTTGTAGAACGCCCGCATTTTTCTCAACAAGAAAACC